>JAXQQM020073499.1:0-259089 GCA_034641835.2 Pinus albicaulis | reverse complement strand
ACATTTTAGCCATGGATTTGACTAAGTCATCTATTCGGGGATCGAGGGAAGGTGATGAAGTGGAGACCTCATCTCTATATGAGACCTTTCTTTCTGATCTAGTTCTAGCTCTTTTTTCAGCTAAGTTGGCATCTGCTTTTATGGCTATTTGTTGCATTTCCTCTAAGGTAGGGGGATCCTTGTCTCTTAAATGATATGTCATGTCTGGATCAAAACCCTCGGGAAATTTTGCCAAAGCTAAACCAAGTGGAGGTTTGACATGAGGTGGAAGGGAGTTATATACACTGTTGAACCTAGTACAGTAAGCTTGGACACTTTCCCCATTTTCCCGTTTTAGGTTGTTATATTCTGACAGGATTTGAATGGGGTTTCTTCAGATTTCCCACCTATTTCTGAAGACTTGATGTAGTTCTGGGATATCATGGATGCTATTTGGAGCTAAGATTTTGAACCATGCTTTGGGTTCACCCCCAAGACTTTGGGCAAATATTCTCATTCTGACGGTCTCGTCTTGTACCTCCAGGTGTTCATAAGCATCAGTCATCCTACTTATATGCTGTTGAGGTGTAGTGGTGTCTTCTCCAGTAAAGTGTGGGATTTTGTCTTGATATTTGTTTGGGAGAGGAGCTAAAGGCGGTGGCAACACCAAAGGTGCGTACCAGGCTGCCATGACTGGAGCTAATGGATGATGTACAAGATGAGGACCAGTAGGCTGAAATGAAGTGGTTTGAACAACGGTGGTTTGACCAGGTGTAGCGGATGAACTTGGACTAGTGATCTGGTTTTGAGCAGATCTGGGATGATAGGAGCCAAACTGATAGAGAAGCTGGAAGTCAGGAGGAGTGGTAGGTGAAGCTTCTCTACTAGGACTCTGTGATGGGTCTAGGGGTTGAAGATCGTCAAAGTTTATTTTACTATATGATTTTCTCCTGGGAAGAGTTTGTGATGACTCTAGTTCCAAAGGCGAATCTAGTAGGATAGTGCGATGTTTAGGTACAGATCTTGTTCTATGGATGGATCTACCAGTAGCTAGATGATCAGTTTCGGAAGCTTGCCACATAATCTTCTCTGGGTCATCTACTATGATAGGGGGATTTGGATCTGGATGAGCTCTGGTATTGATTCTTCGTGAAGCCAGATTTTAGATCCAGAGTCTAAAGAGAATGGTATTGGTGAATGTTTTGGATGAGTGATTTCTCTAAAGTTCTACTAAGGTGAAGGATGGTCAAAAATAAAAGGGATGGGTTAGTGGAGTCGCCAGGTGGAACTGGGTTGTTGTTGTGAAGATAGCTATGGTCCACCACCAGTAACTAATCTGGGAATGTTTTTGGATTTTCTGGGTTTATGTGCAGCCTATGGTTTGTTAAAGTATTCTAGACTTGTTTCAACACTTTGCTAGGGTGATGAGAACAAAAAGAGTTTACTTCAATTGGATCTATGGACTGCTTGCTTGTTTATGGTATCTAAAGGACCAAAGAGTCTATAAGAGTTTTCTAGACTATCATGTACTCAGTGTCCCACCATCTCCCGCTATGTTAGTGAGGGATGGGATAGGTCTATCAGATAGTAGTCTGGAGCTTGGTAAAATAGTAAGGCTTACTAGAGTTTATTGGAGTCGCCAGGTGGATTATCAGTTGTTTTGAGATATACTTGTATGGTCCACCACCAATACTGTCAAAAACCAATCTAAGGGAGTATTTTTGTGGTTTTTTCTGAGTTTTATGTGCAGCCTAGGATGTAAGAGCGTTATAAACCTGATTCATCACTTTGCTAAGATGGTGAAACATAGAGTTTACACTAAATGATTCTAAAGGCTGATGGTCTGAGCTTAGGATTGAAGGACTAAAGAGTCTATAAGAGTTCGCTAGACTATCATGAACTCAATAAGTCCCACCGTGATCGCCATTATGTTAGGGTGATGAGGTGGCTAAATCGGATGGTGTTCTAAAATATAGCAAGGTAGTAAGGCCTACTGGAGGCTAGTGGAGTCGCCAGGTGGATTTTTAGTTGTTTTGAGGTATATGTGTATGGTCCACCACCAATACTGACAAAAAGCCAATCTAAGGGAGTTTTTTGGGGTTTTTCTGAGTTTTATGTAGTCTTGAGGTTTGGAAGAGTGTCCTACAGCTGAGTCATCATTTTGCTAGGATGGTGAGACAACCAGATTCTACTCTTCTAAGTTTGACTGAGATCTTGAGAATTCCTAAGGGATACCTAGGATGTTTTGACTCAAAGTCCCACCGTGATCGCCATTATGTTAGGGTCCCATGATTTGGCCGATTGGCGAGCCAAATGACGATGTAACATCAAACCAAGCTTTGGAGCCCAAGGACCTAGCCTTCCTGGACTCAGAGAGGGCTCTCTCTATTAGGTGTAAAGGATATCGGTGTGTTTGCTTATGGTGTTCTGATATTAGGCTAGTTATGAAGTATGTTTTTAGTTTTTTGATTTTTTAAGTTTGTGAGAGATAAAACTGATCAAAGACATAAACTGGATAACAAGATGTAGATAAATTGGGCTATGGGGTCAAACAGGTCAAGGAAGCTATGAGGTGATGATGTAAGGCTGCTGTAGGGCCGATTTGATTCATGGTAGAAGGGATCTTTGGGCAAAATGGATTAAATGGACAACAAGTTTGTGAAAAACAAGGGATTTCAAGTGTAACTAGTTGATAGCAGACATAAACATGTTATAGCAAGCCATTAATCATGCTAAATGTAACTATGAGCTAATTAAAACATTGAAATCAAACATTCCAGCCATACATAGAGGTATAAGACCCTCTAACTTCGGGAAATGGCTATCAGACTTTGCGGAAAACAAACAAGACAAACTAACAACTCATAAACTACGCCGGAACGCCTAAACATAGTCTCTAAGTCATTGGGCACTTTGACAAACAAGCTTTCATAGTTTTAGGCAAAGGGCTAGATCGGGACTAGGCCTCCTTGGTTCAACAAAATGATCAACAAATCAGTCAAAGAGAAAGTTTTATGGACAGAACTATGGACAACTTATAGGTAGGCAGGGCACACCATACATCCTACTCAATATGCATAGAACTTGTAAATAAAACTAGCAAACATTATCCTTAGGTTACTAAAGAGCAGTTAAGAATTCTTTAGCATAACAAAGGAAGAAGAAAACATCAAGCTATGAAGATTCAGGAATTTTGAGGTGCCTCCATGGGCATATCTAAAAACTAATCTCTACTGATCTATAGCAGCAAGAAGCATGTATTATGGATGAAAACTAGAAGACAAAAACATAGCAAGAAAAACTATACCATTCTACCATGTCATGGAATCCATCACCAATCCTTCATCATTCATCAAAAGCATCCAAGAGGCAGTCCAAAAATCATAACACAAGTATGTTCTTCAAAGCTCATATGACCAATATATTGATTCTTCTCTCAAGTTCAGCCTCTGATTTACAATGAAGCCCATGGAATAAATAGGCTTGAGGGAGGAAAACCTCATGGAGCAACTAGCTATCCCATTGGCCAAGTCAAAATATCTAAACTTGTCCTTGAGGCTTTGCAAAGCCCAAGGCACAAGATATCCCATAAAATATCTAAAAAACTGCTAAAAACGGAAATTATATTGACTTTACATGATTTTCCCATGATAAAAATAGCTTAACGCACATTTGGGAAAAGCAGATTTTTTGAGTTCAAAAATTACAAAAATACTTCATATTTATGCAGTCCTGGTCCTATTTTGGTCACAAACAAGAAAGCATTAAAATCGAAATGAGGCTCATGAGAGGAGCTTTAAAATCTCTGTGTCTACTAAAACATTGAAACCATCATCCAGAAGCGTTGAATGACTAGCTAATACTGTGTGTACTTGAAATAGCCAGGCTGTACATGATATCGTGATAGAATGTGCAAAAGAGGGTGTTTTTGCCAATTTGAAGGCGAATAAGTCTCAAACCTTGCAAGAAAATCGCTGGAGACCTGCTCATAGAATTATGGCATCTATCGGTATCATCCCTCTCCCTTGACAACTCCTCAAACTGAAATGGCGAAATTATGAGTTTTCGACCAAAAACCCAAAAAATGCCAAAAAACAAAAAGTTGTCGAAAAAGGCCCTAATTTGGCATGCATGACCCTCAAGGGTCCATAGAAACATGCTCCGAAGCTGAGGCCAAAATATCAAGGGCTGATATGCTTTGCCCTTCCTTCCGTGCTAGGCGCTTCCCCTTCAACTTCTTCAATTTCTCTTGTGCTACCTTTAGTTTGCGCCGGGCAAACTGATTCAGCTTTTGGAAGTGGTGTGTCCTCTTCCTTTGCAGCTCTAAATCTCTATTCGCCCTTTCAAGCTTCATTTCCAAATGCTTGTGAGCTCTTTCAAGCCAAGCCTCTTTGTTTTCCTCAATTTCCTGCTCAAGGAGTGCAGTGAGAGGAAAGGCTTGGAGCTGGGCTTGCTCTTCTGCTCTCTGCTTTTCCAAGGCTCTTCTAAGCCCGATGGTCCTAGGCCTCTTCCGCCTAGGCTGGTCTTCCTCCTCTTGGTCATCAAACTCACCAATGAGATCTTCAATTCTTGCTTGCACCTTGGCTGCCTCTTTCTTATACTTAATCGCTCGTGCCTCATGAACAGCTATGTGCACATTCATTTGTTTGTTTTCCATCTCCAAGAATTTGTCGAAATTCCTTGCCCTTTGAAGATCTTGCTCTAATACCTCAATTTGCTCTTCCTTGTGGATTAAGAGATTTTCAAGAAGGTGGGCCTCATTGTCACTATCATCGCTTTGGATAGGGATAATAGCTAATTCACCTCCATGCTTTGTACTTTCCCCAACTTTGCTTTTACCTTTGAAAGCTAATCTGGCGCTTTTCCTCCTTGGCATGCTAGAAGGTGTCTTTTTGGGCAATTTCCTCTTGCTAGGAACAATCTTTGTCACTGTTAAGGTGGCAACCTTAGCTTGTTGTTCTTCATCAATATCTTGTTCAATTTGTGGCTCAAGAGGTATTTCAATTTCCTGCCCAACTTGCTGTTCTTCATCTTGCACTTGCTGTTGTTCTTCTTGGACCTGTTGTCCTTCACTTTCTATTTGCTACTGTCCCTCAACATCCAACTGCTGCTGTCCTTCAAAATCCATCTGTTGCTGTCCTTCATCCTCTATCTGCTACTGTCCTTCATCCTCTATCTGCTGTTGTCCCTCATCCCTTTCTTCTTGCTGCTTTTCACTGCCCTCTCCTTCCCCCTGTTGACTTGGCTGTCCAGTAGTCATTCTGAGCCTTCTAGGTGTAGGCCTACTAGACAGAGGCACTGGGCGATGGACAGGCCGAGTAGGAGAAATATGGGCAGGAGGGACAGTGGCAAAATCTGGATGGCTGATGAATAAATCCCATGAAACCTCTTTCCTCTCTAGCTGGTATAGGAAGATAATCTTGATCAAAGAATGATGAAAAAGAGAAGGGATTTGCTGAGGTGGGGCCTTCTTTTGGACAGTGGATGCCATTTTCTCTATGCTTTTGAACAAAAAGTGAGGGAGGTTTAGTTGCCTGCTCCTAGTAAAGTGCATCAATAAACGGACATGATAGGCATAAATTCGATCAAACCTCCCTTCACAAGTGAAATATTTCATTATGGCTTTCATAAGCGGAGCATAGCTGTCAAGGAGATATGAAAAAGGGAAGATAGCAGTGACAGCCTCTCTATGTTCAGGCTTGATGAAAGGTTTGTAATCCTCTAAGTCAAGATGAGCTTGTTTAAACCATTTTTCGCCATGATACGGGATCTTGGTGGCCTTGGACACATACATTGGAGAAATTTTGAAATCAAGATCCGCCACTTGGAAGTGTTTTTCTTTGAATCTCAGGGCGCACAAGTGTGTTAATGGCGAAAAACTCTTGACTTCTTCTATCTTCTGGCAAAAATCAAGGCAGCCTACTTCATGGAAGTTTAAAAGTACAGATGGATGAGCAATAATCTCTTCTGTAGAGATGGGCTCATATCTCCTATGTGGACCGCTCCTGTGGTCTTGCCTTGGAGGCATTTTGTCTTGAAATGCTTTGGAAAAGGCAAACTGCCCTCACTGTGTGTAAAAATGCCCTGCTGGAAACAAACTGTGTCACTATACTGCTTGGACAGATAGACAATGGGATTTTGATGTATTGCAACAAGTTTTTGTGTAACATACAACTTCTGCTTTCTTAAGAAAAAGTCTTGTTTCACTTTTAGAAAATCTCTGTCAACAGATTTCTCTGTAGGAAATAACACAGTGAAGAGAAGAGCAAACTGTTGTGTAAATTTCCTGTATACAGTATTGAAACAAAATCACTTTTCCTTGTGGATTTTTTAGAGGCCAATCAACACACCTAGATTTGTGTTTCCAAGACAAATCTTAATCATAAAAACCCTGCTCTTCAGAAATGGTCTTCCACTTTTAAAAAAAATCACAGTCAACAACTCTTCAAATTGATATAATATAGTGAAAATAAGGGTAGACTGCTAGAAGGAGTTTTGCTGTGAGAAAGTGCTAAAATCACCCTGTTCCTGAAACTTTTTAGATGTCAAGAAATACTCCTGTATCTCTGCCTCAAGGTAATCTCAAGGATTAATCACCTGTTCTTCTTGGAGTGCAAATAAAACAACAACTTATGGACATGCAGTTAAACTTTGGTGTAGGTATACAATCAAATTTTACTGCTCTGAACAAGGTGACAGAGTTTGAAAAATGCCACAAAAAGTTTCAACAAGGTTTGCAAGGGTTTTTACTCTGCAGAATAGGCAAGACCCCTTACCCATATAACATCTCTGGTAATGTTAGAAAAGCCTTTGCTTCAGATGGATAACAGCTTGTTAATAGGCTTTGAAAAACACAAAGTAGTGAACCACAACACAGTGAATATTGTTTCTTTGTGAAGAGCATGAGCAGCCTTCCCCTGTAGTTTCAAACTATAAACTTCTGCTTGATCAAGAATCCTTTCCCCTATTAAACTTCACTGTTCTCTTATATGTGTGTTACCCTACCAAAAAGGATCATACACAGGCAAATTTAACCTTCAATGTGTGCATACATCCGAACTCACTTGTTTATGGAACAATGGTGACAGTCTTTGGAACAAGCTTTATAGTTTAACAAGGGCTGTAGCAGCTTATTTCTTTCCATAATCTAATCTTTTGTTAAATATGTAAACTCTGTTTCTTTGTAAAAACAGCCTCTGTCCTATCGGAATACCAAAGTTCTGTTCTAGCCCTTTTACTTCACACCACGGTTTTGATTTCAAACTTTCATGTTTCTTAGCAATTTTTTGGCACTGAGGGAGAAAAATGTGTGAAAATACCTCAAGATTTGATGAACAGCCGTTGGGGAGGGCTGGAGTAGCACCGGAGGTCTTCAAAGTATGCGCGGTACTCTTTAATGTCAGCACGGCGCGCAAAATCAGACCCGGGTGGCCTGTCGGGTCGGCCTGTCGGGTGGTCGGGCGCCCTGTACAGGCGCGTCGCTCCACTGTACAGGCGCATTGCGCATGAACTGACCGACTGTGTAAACTTACTCCCAGGCGCGTCGGGTGGGTTTCCAGGCACGTCGTTCGGCCTTTCACAGTGCCACACTCTGCAAATCGACCCGAAATGTCTTGCTTTGATGCTAGGGAGGCAGGGAGCTCTGTTTGAATTTTGAAAATGACACTTTCGCTCTCATACTTCAACCTTTAACTTCTTATTTCAAATTCTCCAACGGTCACTTGGTCTTTAAAGGCAAAGTGACAATTTGTTAGGCTTTTTTTTGCAGGGTTTCACAGTCCTTCTGATCTTTTTAATAACCTCGGTGTTTTCCATATTTGCGTTGGAGACTTACCACATTTTGGACCGTGTCAATCACGGACCTGCCTTTTTATAAAAACAACAATGGCTTAAAAAGCCAGAACTTTGTCTCACTTTTGCATAGGTGTTAGAAGGGGGACTTCCAGCTTTGTCTCTTGTGTGACACCTTGACATTGAACTTCGAATTTTTGAAAAATAACTCCAAAGCTTCCACATCATTTCTGCCACTGTGTTTTAATAATACTGGTCATATATATGAGATAGAGTAACCCTTCTTTTTAAAACCGTCAAGAGAATACCTGAGTTCTGACTTGTTTCTGAGAGGACAGGGTTTTGTAAACCTGTTTTGACAGTCTCAGTTTTTAAACAGCTGTCTCAACCTTTTCTCTAATGCAGGTGTCCAGATTGCTGACCTAACTTGGATTTGGTTATGGTTTCTTGATTTCAAGAAGGCGCCCCCTTTTCCCAAAATAATTCCCTGCCTATAGGTACATATTCTATGATATATCTGTCCCTTTTTAGAATACTGAGAAAGCTGCATTTGTTTCAAAACTCCCGAAACTGACAATCTATCAAACCACTTCTTTGTCCATTTATAACATTGTATACCTATTCACCATGTCCATCTTGGGCACTAATCTTGAATAGCCTCCCACTGTTTGTGATGTATGTCTGAAAGGATAAACTGGTGAAGCAGGACAGCAGGGTTCTTTGAAACATAGTTATCATTTGACTTTGACCAGGGTATTTGACCTTTTGTAATGGAACCATTGCAAAGGTCAACTTTGTCCACTGTTTTACCTTTTCTCCTTTGCAGGTGACACATTGTAGCTGATTCCTTTTCATGCTTGCCAAATTCTTCAAAACTGGATAATGACTTGTGATAAAATGTCCTGACTGTTCCTTGCTTTGCAGAAATGTCTCCTCCTTTTAAGCTCGGTTTGACAGAGTCCTGTAGATGTCTTTTGATTGGATTTGTAATAGTGAAGTGCTTCATGGGTTTTGAGTGCTGCCCAGAGCTAATAAAACTCATTTCCAGAAACTCTGTCTTAATCTGCTGATGGCTATATGATGAGCAGGCTTTGGAAAAAGCTCTTTTTGTACATGGTGTCAGTCCTTGCTTCCAGGTGATACACAAGTTCCTTTTGGGTTGTAAGTGTTATATTCTAGCTTGCATCCCTTCATACCATATTTTCTCTGTTTTACTCAAAAAGAGCTCCTTTAGACTTAATGGCAGGTGATAGTGGGGTACTGTTTAACCCTTCCCTTTAAAGAAACCGCTCCTTTTTGGTATCAATGCATGCATATATTCAATATTGTATCCTTTCCATTATGATGTATATTTTGAAAGACATTTTCATATGAATAGGAAGAGCAATATTTTTGAATTAGAAACATTATCTTTGACCTGTGTAATGACTTCTATTTTCCTTCTTTGTATCCTTCCACTGCACCTTTCTGACTAATCAGTCTTCAACAATATCCAAGGCTTTGGCCATCTGCTCATACATGGAGGAGGCTCTTCATCAGGTAAAGTATCCGAAGGTTGCTTGACAAATGTATTTGACACAGCTTTTCCCTGGATGTGATGGAAAGTAAACCACTTGAAAAACATCAATGCTAGCATCTCTACTTGCAATCATCACTGTGTTTCAGAAGAAACCCTAGCCAAAGTGACACTGTCTCCCTGCACAGTTATGAGGGTGACTGAAATATCATCATTTGCTTTGGTCATCTCATGACAAATTACTTGAAAAATAGTCTCTGTGACTATGGAGGTCAGTGCCTTTTGAAAAACCAAGAACTTTCTTTCTACCTGTGTAATGGAATTTTTTGTCAGCATCTATTCCATTTGATCTTGTGGACAAGAAGGCTACTTATGATTGGAATTTTTACTAATGACATGCCTTTCTAAAGTTCAAAAATTCACATGATTTGAAAGCTTCAGATGACCTCCTTTATCAGACCAGACTCTTTTTTCCTTTGAGTTAGCATATTTCAAACTCTATTCCTGTTATGATCATCAGTCACATTCATAAAACCTGGAGATATTGTTTCACTGTTCAGTAAAAGGAAAACCTGGACTTTTGCAATCTTTAAAGTCAATACTGGCCAGCGCCCTCTGCTTGTGGATGAAGGAGGCGCCCTAACCCTCTGCTTGTAAATGAAGGAGGTTCTGGGCCATGACAATTTACCAGTTTGCTGTGACAGTGATGTCTTTTTCTTACTGTGATTTTCATGCTGGGAAAGAGCTGTAAGGTCTTGATGAGTGACTCTTTGTTTTGCAGCTTCACCTCAGGCTCATAATACATTTAGAAGCAGCTGCTCCTCTAACTGTAGATCCAAGCATTTACTCCTGAGATGAAGTTATATTTCCTGTTCTTTGCAGAATCCATAAAACACTGTGAAACACCTAATAGTCAGCTTGAGATTGGGGTTTATGCAGTGCTGAGACCTAGGGATATAAGTGGCGCGACTTAGAGCTGTTTGTCAATTTCATTTGTAGAGTGGGAGGTCAGTCATGGTTGGTCTGTAGCAGATGGAGGCTTTTTGGCTTTTTGATGATTGCCAAGGGTAAAATGTCTTAAAGCGCCACTTCCTAACATAGGGGAGACTTTTGCAACAGACTTGGACTTTTCCTTTTGGAGCTGATGGACAGACCAAGGGGGCTGAAACTAGAAAAAATAGTGATAATGGATTTTGACTTTGACATGGGCAGACTGATAAGTAAAAGCGCGAAAAACGTTTTATGAGGGTTTTCTAGATGACAGATTGACATATGGAATTCAGCTTCTAGAAAACTCAGTTATGGATATAGTCATCACTAACATGTAAAAAATACTTATGGCTAACAGTGGCTCCATTTGGGGAGGGCATCTCCTCGTCAGGAGGTGTCCAGAATTCAGATCTTTGGCTTATGAAGACCAGTGCCTTATCCATTGGCGCAAAATTTACCCTTCTTTTGATGTTATTTCTGAAAAGTAACAGCATGGTTAACATCAATGATACTTCTACCTACCCCACTATCTTTCCTAACATTTTTCTTCTCTTTGGCGCATTTGAACTAGCAGCCTTTTGACAAAGTATATTTTTCTTTTTGCAAAATGAACCTATCTATTTCTACTCTTATATCTGCCGGGAGTTCAGATTAAACTGATGAACTCCTTCATTACTCTACCTAAAACTAGATCGACTGTCAAGATTAAGCAGTTTGACAGGATTTTATTCTCTAATCTAAAACATGAAATTCAAAAATGATCAAATCAAGATTAGGCAGTCTAATTTGTCATACATTTGCGGCATAAAAGACAAGCTGCACACAAATGTTATTTTGCAATAAAAGGAAACTTAGACAAGCGGGGTTAAGATGTACAATGTATTTTTCATCCCTCGCTTCTCTCTTTGGTTCTGTTTTAGGCATGTGGAACCAGAATCTCTCCCTAATCTAAGCTCTGTGATAAGTCAATCTTACACAATGTTGACTATCTTTGCACTCACTAACTTATCAGCAAATAATTTAAACATGCTCAGCTATGATTAGGCTAGATAGCTGAACAAGACATTGAAAGTACTAGTAGCGGCATTTAGACTTGCTCGCTTTCTGAAAGACTATTTTTTTTGGAACATGGGGCCTTACCACTACTTTTTAGAAACTGCCCTCTTTTTCTATTTTTCACTGTTTTTTGTATTTTCTGTTTTTTCACTTTTTCTTCAAACAAACTACAAATGAAAAGGTGCTCACAGGCTAAGCTTATTTTCTATTGTTGTCTTTCTATCCTAATCTAATCTGTACACAATAGACATTTGTTTGGTGAACTCTGTTTTCCAATGCAACCAGTCAAGTAGATGCTCACATGGGTGATTCTGGTTTAGTTCTTTCATGAAGCAGAAATAATGAAAAGGCCACTCCCATTTGGTTTGTTTTTGGACAGTAGAGCTTAAGTTTTTTCTCATTCTTGGTAGCAACTTGTTTATGATAGAACCCACTACCCCTACAGATTTCTCAAGGAAAACAACAAATAGATCTTGGAATAATACCTGATCTAGAGGATTTGATACATAGGATTTATTCAAGACTACTCTTTCAGACTTCTCAAGGAAAACAAAAAATGGATCTTGGAATAATACCTGATCTAGAGGTTTTGAGATATAGGCTTCATTCAGGACTACTCTTTCTTCCACTTGGCTATATTTGGGACCCCCCTGGTAAAGCAACTCTTCCTCATGATCACTCGAACTGTCAGACTCATGATGTATTGCAGTGTAGTTTTCTTTCCAAGCTGATGTGTTCTGATTAAGTGGACTGAAAACTGTGTGAAGGTCATCAGGTTGATGAACAAGGATACACTTTGACAATAAATTATCTTGAAAGGACAGTGTTACAACTCCCATGTGTTTGTTAACCTCTACTTCTTCATCTGCAATTTGTAACTCAATGGAACTTGGTGGCTGCAAATCTGGAGTTAAGGAAGATTCCATGTCCAAAATGATTTCTTCAACTATTTCAGGAAAAGGCTTCTCATTTACAACCTACTCGAGGATTTCATCATCTTCCTCAAACTCATCATCAAAGCTGAAAAACTGTTGATTTCCAATCATGTGCATGTTATCTTTGACGGGCTGAAGTGAAGTAGAGCAAAGAGTCCGAGACTCTTCACTTACTTCTAAACTCTCAAGGTTCTCCTCATGAGTGTCATAGATGACCGGTAATGGCTGCTTACTTTTCTCAAATTTATGAAACTGAGCTTCCTCCCAAAAATCAAAAACTGAGTTTTCTGCAAAGTTAGCTCCTGTTTGGAAATCATCATCATAATCAAAATATTGATCAAACCTTGGAAAATCATCATTATAATTAATCTCATCAACCATGCATATTGGACTATCAGATTTCTTTTCTTCAAATTGATTTACAAATTTACTTTTTGACTTATGATATGCAAGATAAACAGGAGAAAGATTAGAAAAGTTGTGGTTATGTGAAGATTCAGAGGCTTTCTGTATGTTTATAAGTTGATCTATTTCCTCTTCAGTTAAAAAAAGAGGCATTTTCCTCTCTCCACAACAATCCTCTTTCTCTTGGGAAATCTGATTTAAAGGATGAATGTCTTTTTGGGCTTCACCTATGAGAGATGATGAATCATCACTCATGTCCTTAGAGAGATCCTGTGGGTTCTCTTTCATTTCTTGCTTCTTTTCATCTTCAACCAATTCTTTGTGATGTTGAGGATAGTTATCATGTAATTCATGAGTTTTTTCTGATAGATGTTCAGGGGGCCAATTTGCTTTTATGAACTCAAATGACTCCCAGCATAAAGGTAGAGATCCTACAGGTTTTGCTTTATCTTCTATCTTAGATTTGAATTCCTCTTCAATCAGCTCTGCTTGATTTAGGTGAGAGTTAACTTGAGCAGGGTTTTCCTGAATAATTGTCGAGAGATCTTTAAGATGCAAATTTTCTTTCAAAGTCTGGAATGATTTAAAGCATAAGGGTATAGATCCTAAAGGTTTTGATTCTTCTTCCATTTCAGAATTTGTGATTTCAAAATGGCTGATAGTGTCTTTAGAGCATTCCTCTAGGTTCTTTATTAGGCCTAAACATTTGACCTGACTTGAGTCAAAGGAATACAGGTTTTTGTAGGGTTGAGTTACTTCTAGTCTTAGGTTTTCCATGACTTCTTTAGGCATGAGGTTATGGGAGGCACCAGAATCTAACATGGCATTATGTAATATCTTGTCACGTATGTTCAGGCTTACATAGGAAGGAGAAACAGATCCTTCTTGATATTGACCTTCTATTTTCGGGCCGGATAAGAGCTCGGGTTTGTTTTCAGTTAGATTTAAAGTATTTTCCTTGCTCCCTATGTCAAAAACTTTGAAAATTTGAGATCTATACCTATCTACAGTTATTAGCTCAGTAAGGGGTATGGTAATTTTTATTTCGGAAACTTCCCCTTCGAAACTAAAAGGAGTTTGTAGTTTGGGCAGATTTGTTTCAGCTTTTTCGGACATGACCTTTTCTATGCTCTTAATTTTTTGATTCTGGTTTGAGACCTTGTTTGACACAGTCGCCTCGGGAGTCTTTGTGGAGGTATTAGGAGTATCTGAGCTAAGACTTGTTTGAATAGCTTTATCTTTGTTTTGGTCAATTTTTTTAGCCATAATTTTGTTGCTATCCGTGGCTTTTTTAAGGATGGTGTCAGAGGTTTTAGCAGTGTCAAGGCTGCTCTTCTTGGAGTGGTCTTGGTTTTTTCTGCTTCTAAGGTTATACTGCCTATGAGCTTCTATAATGGCATTCTAAAAATCTATGGCAGGATCTTCGAGATCTTCATAGTCGGTTTCGTCCTGACTTGGGGAGCATAGCTCTTGCTTTTCTGCTGTGGGGTAAACCTTACTCTCGTTATCAGAACATATGAGTTTCCAATGATTTTCATCAATGGGTGCAGTATCCTTATTCTCTTCATCAACATAATTCTCACTGAAGGATGGTCTGATATGCTGATCATTTCGTCTTGGTTTATTTTGAGACTGATCTTTTCTAAAGCCTTGTTTCTGGTTTTGAGGGTTTAGTTGGTTTTCCCTAGGAGGCACTTTTTCACTCATTTTTTCCCACATCTTTGTCATGTATTTGATCAGGCCATCTATTCTAGGATCTAGGGAAGGAGATGAAGTGGAGACCTTATCTCTATATGGGACTTTTCCTTCTAATCTAGTCCTGGCTCTTTTTTCTGCTAAGTTGGCTTCTGTTTTTATGGCTATTTTTTGCATTTCCTCTAGGGTAGGGGGATCCTTGTCTCTTAGATGATATGTCATGTTTGGATCAAAACCCTCGGGGAATTTTTCCAAGATTAAACCAAGTGGGGGTTTGAAATGAGGTGGGAGGGAGTTATATACACTGTTGAACCTAGTGCAGTAAGCCTGGACACTTTCCCCATTTTCCCGTTTTAGGTTGTTATATTCTGACAGGATTTGAATGGGGTTTCTTTGGATTTCCCACCTATTTCTGAAGACTTGATGGAGTTCTGGGATATTGTGGATGTTGTTTGGAGTTAAGATTTTGAACCATGTTTTGGGTTCACCACCAAGACTTTGGGCGAATATTCTCATTCTGACGGTCTCGTCTTGTACCTCCAGGTATTCATAAGCATCAGTAATCCTACTTATATGCTGTTGAGGTGTAGTGGTGTCTTCTCCAGTAAAGTGTGGGATTTTGTCTTGATATTTATTTGGGAGAGGAGCTAAAGGCAGTGGCAACACCAAAGGTGCGTACCAGGCTACCATGACTGGAGCTAATGGATGATGTACAAGATGAGGACTAGTAGGCTGGGATGAGGTGGTTTTGAATAGGCGTGGCGGATGAACTTGGACTAGTGATCTGGTTTTGAGCAGATCTAGGATGATAGGAACCAAACTGATAGAGAAGATGGAAGTCAGGAGGAGTGGTAGGTGAAGCTTCTCTACTAGGACTCTGTGGTGGGTCTAGGGGTTCAAGATCGTCAAAGTTTATCTTACTATATGATTTGCTTCTGGGAAGAGTTTGTGATGACTCTAATTCAAAAGGTGAATCAGTTGGAATAGTGAGATGTTTAGGTACAGATCTTGTCTTACGGATAGGTCTACCAGTAGCTAGATGATCAGTTTCAGAAGCTTGCCACAGAATCTTCTCTGGGTCATCTACTATGATAGGGGGATTTGGGTCTGGATGAGCTCTGGTATTAATTCTTCGTGAAGCCAGATTTTAGATCCAGAGTCTAAAGAGAGTGGTATTGGTGAATGTTTTGGATGAGTGGTTTCTCTAAAGTTCTACTAAGGCGGAGGATGGTCCAAAATAAAAGGAATGGATTAGTGGAGTCGCCAGGTGGAACTGGATTGTTTTGTGAAGATAGCTATGGTCCACCACCAGTAACTAATCTGAGAATGTTTTTGGATTTTATGAGTTTTATGTGCAGCCTATGGTTTGTTAAAGTATTCTAGACTTGTTTCAACACTTCGCTAGGGTGATGAGAACAACAAGAGTTTACTTCAAATGGATCTATGGACTGCTTGCTTGTTTATGGTACCTAAAGGACCAAAGAGTCTATAAGAGTTTGCTGGACTATTATGTACTCAGTGTCCCACCATCTCCCGCTATGTTAGTGAGCGATGGGATAGGTTTATCGGATAGTAGCCTATAGTTTGATAAAATAGTAAGGCCTACTAGAGGTTAGTGGCGTCACCAGGTGGATTATCAGTTGTCTTGAGGTATATTTGTATGGTCCACCACCAGTAATGTCAAAAGCCAATCTAAAGGAGTATTTTGGGGTTTTTTCTGAGTTTTATGTGTAGCCTAGGATGTAGGAGTGTTATAAAACTGATTCATCACTTTGCTAAGATGGTGAAGCAGAGAGTTTACACTAAATGATTCTAAAGGCTGATGGTTTAAGTTAAAATTTGAAGGACTAAGGAGTCTATAAAAGTTTGCTAGACTATCATGAACTCAATAAGGTCCCACCGTGATCGCCATTATGTTAGGGTGGCGATGAGGTGGCAAAATCAGATGGTATTCTAAAATTTAGCAAGGTAGTAAGGCCTACTGGAGGCTAGTGGAGTCGCCAGGTGGATTTTTAGTTGTTTTGAGGTATATGTGTATGGTCCACCACCAATACTGACAAAAACCAATCTAAGGGAGTTTTTTGGGTTTTTTCTGAGTTTTATGTAGTCCTGAGGTTTGGAAGAGTGTCCTACAGCTGAGTCATCATTTTGCTAGGATGGTGAGACAACCAGATTCTACTCTTCTAAGTTTGACTGAGATTTTGAGAGTTCCTAAGGGATACCTAGGATGTTTTGACTCAAAGTCCCACCGTGATCGCCATTATGTTAGGGAGCGGTGGGATAAGTCAATCAGCTAGTATTCTTAAAGATCTCTAAAGATGAGGGAAACTAAGTTTTTTAATCACTCAAGGTCCCACCGTGATCGCCATTATGTTAGGGTCCCGTGATTTGGCCGATTGGTGAGCCAAATGACGATGTAACATCAAACCAAGCTTTGGAGCCCAAGGACCTAGCCTTCCTGGACTCAGAGAGGGCTCTCTCTATTATATGCGAAAGATATCGGTGTGTTTGCTTATGGTGTTCTGATATTAGGCTAGTTATGAAGTATGTTTTTAGTTTTTTGATTTTTTAAGTTTGTGAGGGATAAAACTGATCAAAGACATAAACTGGATAACAAGATGTAGATAAATTGGGCTATGGGGTCAAACAGGTCAAGGAAGCTATGAGGTGATGATGTGAGGCTGCTGTAGGGCCGATTTGATTCACGGTAGAAGGGATCTTTGGGAAAAATGGATTAAATGGACAACAAGTTTGTGAAAGACAAGGGATTTCAAGTGTAACTAGTTGATAGCAGACATAAACATGTTATAGCAAGCCATTAATCATGCTAAATGTAACTATGAGCTAATTAAAACATTGAAACCAAACATTCCAGCCATACATAGAGGTATAAGACCCTCTAACTTTGGGAAATGGCTATCAGACTTTGGGGAAAACAAATAAGACAAACTAACAACTCATAAACTACGCCGGAACACCTAAAAATAGTCTCTAAGTCATTGGGCACTTTGACAAACAAGCTTTCATAGTTTTAGGCAAAGGGCTAGATCGGGACTAGGCCTCCTTGGTTCAACAAAATGATCAACAAATCATTCAAAGAGAAATTTTTATGGACATAACTATGGACAGCTTATAGGTAGGCAGGGCACACCATACATCCTACTCAATATGCATAGAACTTGTAAATAAAACTAGCAAACATTATCCTTAGGTTACTAAAGAGCAGTTAAGAATTCTTTAACATAACAAAGGAAGAAGAAAACATCAAGCTATGAAGATTCAGGAATTTTGAGGTGCCTCCATGGGCATATCTCAAAACTAATCTCCACTTATCTATAGCAGCAAGAAGCATGGATTATGAATGAAAACTAGAAGACAAAAACATAGCAAGAAAAACTATACCATTCTACCATGTCATGGAATCCATCACCAATCCTTCATCACTCCTCAAAAGCATCCAAGAGGCAGTCCAAAAATCATAACACAAGTGTATTCATCAAAGCTCATATGACCAATGTATTAATTCTTCTCTCAAGTTCAACCTTTGATTTACAATGAAACACATGGAATAAATAGGCTTGAGGGAGGAAAACCTCATGGAGCAACTAGCTATCCCATTGGCCAAGTCAAAATATCTAAACTTGTCCTTAAGGCTTTGCAAAGCCCAAGGCACAAAATATCCCATAAAATATCTAAAAACTGCTAAAAACGGAAATTATATTGACTTTACATAATTTCCCAAGTATAAAAATAGCTTAACGCACATTTGGGAAAAGCAGATTTTTGAGGTTCAAAAATTACAAAAATACTTCATATTTATGCCTGAATGACTTGCTGGATGCAATAGGCAGCCTTCCCGATGTCGAAATGAGGCTCATGAGGGCTTGCTGGAAAGCTCTCTATGTCTACTTTCCGGTGCAACTGAAACCATCTCAATCCGAGGCCTGGAAGTTATCCAAAACTGTACCTATGTGTAAAAAGCCAGGAAATAGCAGACTGCTGATATGGCGGGCAGAATGTGCAAAAAGAGGGTGTTTTTCGCCAATTTGAGGGGGCGAATGATCTCCAAATGCCCTGAAAATTGCTGGAGACCTGCTCATAGAATTATGGCATCTATCGGTGTCATCCTCCTCCCTTGACAATTCCTCAAACTGAAATGGCGAAATTATGAGTTTTCGACCAAAAACCCAAAAAATGCCAAAAAACAAAAAGTTGTCGAAAAAGGCCCTAATTTGGCATGCATGACCCTCAAGGGTCCATAGCAACATGCTCTGAAGCTGAGGCCAAAATATCAAGGGCTAACATGCTTTTCCCCTCCTTCCGTGCTAGGCGCTTCCCCTTCAACTTCTTCAATTTCTCTTGTGCTACCTTTAGTTTGCGCCGGGAAAATTGATTCAGCTTTTGGAAGTGGTGTGTCCTCTTCCTCTGCAGCTCTAAATCTCTATTCGCCCTTTCAAGCTTCATTTCCAAATGCTTGTTAGCTCTTTCAAGCCAAGCCTCTTTGTTTTCCTCAATTTCCTGCTCAAGGAGTGCAGTGAGAGGAAAGGCTTGGAGCTGGGCTTGCTCTTCTGCTCTCTCCTTTTCCAAGGCTCCTCTAAGCCCGATGGTCCTAGGCCTCTTCCGCCTAGGTTGGTCTTCCTCCTCTTCGTCATCAAACTCACCAATGAGCTCTTCAATTCTTTCTTGCGCCTTGGCTACCTCTTTCTTATACTTAATCGCCCGTGCCTCATGAACAACTGTGTGCACATTCATTTGTTTGTTTTCCATCTCCAAGAATTTGTTGAAATTCCTTGCCCTTTGAAGATCTTGCTCTAATACCTCAATTTTCTCTTCCTTGTGGATTAAGAGATTTTCAAGAAGGCGAGCCTCATTGTCACTATCATCGCTTTGGATAGGGATAATAGCTAATTCACCTCCATGCTTTGTACTTTCCCCAACTTTGCTTTTACCTTTGAAAGCTAATCTGGCGCTTTTCCTCCTTGGCATGCTAGAAGGTGTCTTTTTGGGCAATTTCCTCTTGCTAGGAACAATCTTTGTCACTGTTAAGGTGGCAGCCTTAGCTTGTTGTTCTTCATCAATATCTTGTTCAATTTTTGGCTTAAGAGGTATTTCAATTTCCTACCCAACTTGCTGTTCTTCATCTTGCACTTGCTGCTGTTCTTCTTGGACCTGTTGTCCTTCACTTTCTATTTGCTGCTGTCCCTCAACATCCAACTGCTGTTGTCCTTCAAAATCCATCTGCTGCTGTCCTTCATCCTCTATCTGCTGCTGTCCTTCATCCTCTATCTGCTGTTGTCCCTCATCCCTTTCTTCTTGCTGCTTTTCACTGCCCTCTCCTTCCCCCTGTTGACTTGGCTGTCCAGTAGTCATTCTGAGCCTTCTAGGTGTAGGCCTACTAGACAGAGGCACTGGGCGATGGACAGGTTGAGTAGGAGAAATATGGGCAGGAGGAACAGTGGCAAAATCTGGATGGCTGATGAATAAATCCCATGAAACCTCCTTCTTCTCCAGCTGGTATAGGAAGATAATCTTGATCAAAGAATGATGAAAAAGAGAAGGGATTTGCTGAGGTGGGGCCTTCTTTTGGACAGTGGATGCCATTTTCTCTATGCTTTTGAACAAAAAGTGAGGGAGGTTTAGTTGCCTACTTCTAGTAAAGTGCATCAATAAACGGACATGATAGGCATAAATTCGATCAAACCTCCCTTCACAAGTGAAATATTTCATTATGGCTTTCATAAGCGGAGCATAGCTGTCAAGGAGATATGAAAAAGGGAAAATAGCAGTGACAACCTCTCTATGTTCAGGCTTGATGAAAGGTTTGTAATCCTCTAAGTCAAGATGAGCTTGTTTAAACCATTTTTCGCCATGATACGGGATCTTGGTGGCCTTGGACACATACATTGGAGAAATTTTGAAATCAAGATCCGCCACTTGGAAGTGTTTTTCTTTGAATCTCAGGGCGCACAAGTGTGTTAATGGCGAAAAACTCTTGACTTCTTCTATCTTCTGGCAAAAATCAAGGTAGCCTACTTCATGGAAGTTGAAAAGTACAGATGGATGAGCATTAATCTCTTCTGTAGAGATGGGCTCATATCTCTTATGTGGACCGCTCCTGTGGTCTTGCATTGGAGGCATTTTGACTTGAAATGCTTTGGAAAAGGCAAACTGCCCTCACTGTGTGTAAAAATGCCCTGCTGGAAACAAACTGTGTCACTATACTGCTTGGACAGATAGACAATGGGATTTTGATGTATTGCAACAAGTTTTTGTGTAACACACAACTTCTGCTTTCTTAAGAAAAAGTCTTGTTTCACTTTTAGAAAATCTCTGTCAACAGATTTCTCTGTAGGAAATAACACAGTGAAGAGAAGAGCAAACTGCTGTGTAAATTTCCTGTATACAGTATTGAAACAAAATCACTTTTCCTTGTGGATTTGTTAGAGGCCAATCAACACACCTGGATTTGTGTTTCCAAGACAAATCTTAATCATAAAAACCCTGCTCTTAAGAAATGGTCTTCCACTTTTAAAAAAAATCACAGTCAACAACTCTTCAAAATGATATAATATAGTGAAAAGAAGGGTAGACTGCTAGAAGGAGTTTTGCTGTGAGAAAGTGCTAAAATCACCCTGTTCCTGAAACTTTTTAGATGTCAAGCAATACTCCTGTATCTCTGCCTCAAGGTAATCTCAAGGATTAATCACCTGTTCTTCTTGGAGTGCAAATAAAACAACAACTTATGGACATGCAGTCAAACTTTGGTGTAGGTATACAATCAAATTTTACTGCTCTGAACAAGGTGACAGAGTTTGAAAAATGCCACAAAAAGTTTCGACAAGGTTTGCAAGGGTTTTTACTCTGCAGAATAGGCAAGACCCCTTACCCATATAACATCTCTGGTAATGTTAGAAAATCCTTTGCTTCAGATGGATAACAGCTTGTTAATAGGCTTTGAAAAACACAAAGTAGTGAACCAACAACACAGTGAATATTGTTTCTTTGTGAAGAGCATGAGCAGCCTTCCCCTGTAGTTTCAAACTGTAAACTTCTGCTTGATCAAGAATCCTTTCCCCTATTAAACTTCACTATTCTCTTATATGTGTGTTACCCTACCAAAAAGGATCATACACAGGCAAATTTAACCTTCAGTGTGTGCATACATCCGAACTCCCTTGTTTATGGAACAATGGTGACAGTCTTTGGAACAAGCTTTATAGTTTAACAAGGGCTATAGCAGCTGATTTCTTTCCATAATCTAAGCTTTTGTTAAATATGTAAACTCTGTTTCTTTGTAAAAATAGCCTCTGTCCTATCGAAATACCAAAGTTCTGTTCTAGCCCTTTTACTTCACACCACGGTTTTGATTTCAAACTTTCATGTTTCTTAGCAATTTTTTGGCACCGAGGGAGAAAAATGTGTGAAAATACCTCAAGATTTGATGAACATCCGTTCGGGAGGGCTGGAGTAGCACCGGAGGTCTTCAAAGTATGCGCGATACTCTTTAATGTCAGCACGGTGCGCAAAATCAGACCCGGGTGGCCTGTCAGGTCGGCCTGTCGGGTGGTCGGGCGCCCTGTACAGGCGCGTTGCTCCACTGTACAGGCGCGTCGCACATGAACTGACCGACTGTGTAAAATTACTCCCAGGCGCATCGCGTGGGTTTCCAGGCGCGTCGCTCGGCCTTTCACAGTGCCACACTCTGCCAATCGACCCGAAATGTCTTGCTTTGATGCTAGGGAGGCAGGGAGCTCTGTTTGAATTTTGAAAATGACACTTTCGCTCTCATACTTCAACCTTTAACTTCTTATTTCAAATTCTCCAATGGTCACTTGGTCTTTAAAGGCAAAGTGACAATTTGTTAGGCTTTTTTTTGCAGGGTTTCACAGTCCTTCTGATTTTTTTAATAACCTCGGTGTTTTCCATATTTGCGTTGGAGACTTGCCACACTTTGGACTGTGTCAATCACGGACCTGCCTTTTTATAAAAACAACAATGGCTTAAAAAGCCAGAACTTTGTCTCACTTTTGCACAGGTGTTATAAGGGGGACTTCCAGCTTTGTCTCTTGTGTGACACCTTGACATTGAACTTCGACTTTGAAAAATAACTCCAAAGCTTCCACATCATTTCTGCCACTGTGTTTTAATAATAATACTGGTCATACATATGAGATGGAGTAACCCTTCTTTTAAAACAGTCAAGAGAATACCTGAGTTCTGACTTGTTTCCGAGAGGAAAGGGTTTTGTAAACCTGTTTTGACAGTCTCAATTTTTAAACAGCTGTCTCAACCTTTTCTCTAATGCAGGTGTCCAGATTGCTGACCTAATTTGGATTTGGTTATGGGTTTTTTATTTCAGGAAGGCGCCCCTTTTTTTTCCAAAATAATTTCCTGCTTGTAGGTACATTACCTATGATGTATCTGTCTTTTTTGAATGATGAGAAAGATGCATTTGTTTCAAACTCCAAAACTGACAATCTATCAAAACACTTCTTTGTCCATTTATAACATTGTATACCTATTCACCATGTCCATCTTGGGCACTAATCTTGAATAGCCTCCCACTGTTTGTGATGTATGTCTGAAAGGATAAACTAGTGAAGCAGGAACAACAAGGTTCTTTGAAACATAGTTATCATTTGACTTTGACTAGGGTATTTGACCTTTTGTAATGGAACCATTGCAAAGGTCAACTTTGTCCACTGTTTTACCTTTTCTCCTTTGCAGGTGACACATTGTAGCTGATTCCTTTTCATGCTTGCCAAATTCTTCAAAACTGGATAATGACTTGTGATAAAATGTCCTGACTGTTCCTTGCTTTGCAGAAATGTCTCCTCCTTTTAAGCTCGGTTTGACAGAGTCCTGTAGATGTCTTTTGATTGGATTTGTAATAGTGAAGTGCTTCATGGGTTTTGAGTGCTGCCCAGAGCTAATAAAACTCATTTCCAGAAACTCTGTCTTAATCTGCTGATGGCTATATGATGAGCAAGCTTTGGCAAAAGCTCTTTTTGTACATGGTGTCAGTCCCTGCTTCCAGGTGATACACAAGTTCCTTTTGGGTTGTAAGTGTTATATTCTAGCTTGCATCCCTTCATACCATATTTTCTCTGTTTTACTCAAAAAGAGCTCCTTTAGACTTAATGGCAGGTGATAGTGGGGTACTGTTTAACCCTTCCCTTTAAAGAAACTGCTTCTTTTTGGTATCAATGCATGCACATATTCAATATTGTCTCCTTTCCACTATGATGTATATTTTGAAAGACATTTTCATATGAATAGGAAGAGCAATATTATTGAATTAGAAACATTATCTTTGACCTGTGTAATGACTTCTATTTTCCTTTTTTGTATCCTTCCACTGCACCTTTCTGACTAATCAGTCTTCAACAATATCCAAGGCTTTGGCCATCTGCTCATACATGGAGGAGGCTCTTCATCAGGTAAAGTATCCGAAGGTTGCTTGACAAATCTGTTTGACACAACTTTTCCCTGGATGTGATGGAAAGTAAACCACTTGAAAAACATCAATGCTAGCATCTCTACTTGCAATCATCACTGTGTTTCAGAAGAAACGCTAGCCAAAGTGACACTGTCTCCCTGCACAGATCTGAGGGTGACTGAAATATCATCATTTTATTTGGTCATCTCATGACAAATTACTTGAAAAATAGTCTCTGTGACTATGGAGGTCAGTGCCTTTTGAAAAACCAAGAACTTTCTTTCTGCCTGTGTAATGGCATTTTTTGTCAGCATCTATTCCATTTGATCTTGTGGACAAGCAGGCTACTTATGATTGGAATTTTTACTAATGACATGCCTTTCTAAAGTTCAACAATTCACATGATTTGAAAGCTTCAGATGACCTCCTTTATCAGACCAGACTCTTTTTGCCTTTGAGCTAGCATATTTCAAACTCTATTCCTGTTATGATCATCAGTCACATTCATAAAACCTGGAGATATTGTTTCACTGTTCAGTAAAAGGCAAACCTGGACTTTTGCAATCTTTAAAGTCAATACTGGCCAGCGCCCTCTGCTTGTGGATGAAGGAGGCGCCCTAACCCTCTGCTTGTAAATGAAGGAGGTTCTGGGCCATGACAATTTACCAGTTTGCTGTGACAGTGATGTCTTTTTCTTACTGTGATTTTCATGCTGGAAAGAGTTGTAAGGTCTTGATGAGTGACTCTTTTTTTTGCAGCTTCACCTCAGGCTCATAATACATTTAGAAGCAGCTGTTCCTCTAACTGTAGATCCAAGCATTTAATCCTGAGATGAAGTTATATTTCCTGTTCTTTGCAGAATCCATAAAACACTGTGAAACACCTAATAGTCAGCTTGAGATTGGGGTTTATGCAGTGTTGAGACCTAGGGATATAAGTGGCGCGACTTAGAGCTGTTTGTCAATTTCATTTGCAGAGTGGGAGGTCAGTTATGGTTGGTCTGTAACAGATGGAGGCTTTTTGGCTTTTTGATGATCGCCAAGGGTAAAATGTCTTAAAGTGCCACTTCCTAACATAGGGGAGACTTTTGAAACAGATTTGGATTTGCCTTTTAAAGCTGATGGACAGACCAGGGGGCTGAAACTAGAAAAAATAGTGATAATGGATTTTGACTTTGACATGGGCGGACTGATAAGTAAAAGGGCGAAAAATTTTTTATGAGGGTTTTCTAGATGACAGATTGACATATGGAATTCAGCTTCTAGAAAACTCAGCTATGGATATAGTCATCACTAACATAAAAAATACTGATGGCTAACAGGGAGATACAGTTCAATTGGACTATCTTCATTGTAATCTAGAATATGGGAGGTTGATGGGAATATGTCCATGGTTCTTCTTCCGACATCATGGATTCCATAATGCTATCATTAGTTGAGAATATACGTGAAAAAGGGTCAGAAGAAGTATCATAATCCAAAGAAAAATTGACCCAAATAGTCGGCGACAAAGGATCATGAGTGGCCGCATAAGCCAAAAAGGTTGATTGTTATGCAAGATCGATTGGAGTTAGTGGCATAGTTTCACCCAGCCTATTTGATCTGGGTCCATCAGCTACCAGATTTACCCATGATATTTCACTTCTGTGATGTTGTTAGAATTTCATTTTAAAAGAACATAAAATAACACATATGCATGCTGTAAAGAAGAGGAAAGAAGACAACAATCATCAACATAACAACACGATACGTTTATAACAGAGTTCACCCAGTGTGGGCTACGTCTCTAGGCCCGGTGTCAAAATGGGGTAGGTTGCTTCATATAGTGCTAAAAATGGGAAGATGTACATGGATTATGTTCATACAAGGATGTGCCCTCAACATGAGTGGCTTGTCTCTCCATGAGACGTTCCGCTATAAGAAATCGCACTCACAATGGACCTCCTATCATCATGACATAATCTCACATGAAGAAAAAACAAGATCTCATACATGCATCAAGAAATGATCTAGAAATCATAATACATCTCATAGAAAAAAGGGGCACATGATCAAACTGCATATACTTGAACCCATGAAGCTAGCCGAATAAGCGGAGGCTTAGATGTTGAATATGGCAGTACTGTCGAACTTGTGGCATTGAGGGGCATCGAATCGACTGTCCACACATGGGAATCAGACACCATCACTCCAATATGGAAATTGGTCGAAAGATGGGAAGCTCTGTTGCTGAAACGAACATCACCATTGAGCTCATGTCGCCGATAGGTGTAAAATCGACATAAAGTTTCTTGAAAATGGACTCTGGAAAGTTTTGGGCCTCAAGGAACCTTTTGATTCCCTCAAGATTCACTAAGATTTTTTTATGCAAGGAATCTACAAATCTACTACTCAGATGGCCATTATGGCCTTACCACCGCATTCCCTGCGAAATTCTAGTTAAAATGACTGTAAACTTCATATCATTCTGACAAAAGGAGAATTTTCCTCCACATGGAATATTTTAGGAATAAAAGAATATTCTCTACAAAAGATTATTTGTCTTGAAAATCGTGCCCACAGATGATTTCTCCTTGGCTTTGCTCGCGGTTTTGCGCCTGCAAAAAATATCTTTCTCGAACTCGCACTGGTCTGCCTTCTCCTCTGCCACCGGATGCTCTACAAATTTGGGTTTATATATTACATGGTGGGCAGAGTTTACAATGTGACAGCCATTGGGTTGTTGGTTCCATTGGATGAATGATGTGGAGGCAGGTCGGGTTCAAACCCAGCTCGCTCCATACCTAGCACACGATTTGATTTTTTTGGCGCAATGATTGTTTTTGAAGAGTGTTATGTTAGATACATTGCAATGTATTGTATTAACCACACCATTTAATTTGGGGTTGGTTTTGTTATTTGTTTAAAGTATATTTAAATATGGGGCACATTGTTGTGGAGCCACCACGTGGCCAGGCCCGATCCACCAGTCATGGGTTCAACTCCCACCAACTCCGGCATTTGTATTACAAATATGGAGTGTGGGGCTGACATGGGCCAGATACACAGGAGGTGGCCCGCCCACCCACATCGCCGTTTTTTTATATATACGTGCCATTATAGTTTGGTGGGTTCTATCAGGGGTGGAGTGGTTGACATCACGCCCCCCAATTTTTTTTTATTATGTATTTAGTTATGAGATGGCCCGACGGGGGTGGCGGAGCTCATGGCCCACCACCCCTATTTTTTGATATTTTTTCGTTTTCATAACAATAGTGGTTGGTTTTAATTTTTCCCAACATAAGGGTTATTAGGAAAATCAAAGAGGCCACAATTTCTCCCATTTTCACGAGTCGGGTTCCCTACCAATTGACGGTGGATTTGTGGGACACTTAAACCTCGCCCACTACCCAACTTTGACTAAAAATTTGACTTGCTTTAACTTCTCCATATGGGCTCAAATTGGATATCCATTCACACTGTTGGAATCAGGGTGACGAGTACTTCAACATGAACTTGGTTTGAGATTAATCTGACCACTTTGAATTTTAACCATTTCTGAGCCCTCTTGATCTCCTGAGGGTGTCTAGAGCCACCTAGATCAATCCTCCCCACTAATGAGATTTTGGTCCACCAAAAGCATGAAAATAATTTGCAGCTGCTTTTTACCTTGTCTACACCACACGTGTCCTTAAAGGTCACCCTTCATTCTCCTTCACCTTTGTCCTTCAGAGCCATAAGCGATGAGCCGACACCTGCATCCTCTGCAAACCTATAGCACAATATTTTCCAAACTACATGCTGAACTAAATGACCAATATATGGCCCAAGCATTCCACACACTTGCCACGAGTTTATAACCGTACTCTGTGTTTGATTTTCCATCAAATGGAATCAATACCCTGTTAGTCATCAGTATTTTTCACATGTTAGTGATGACTATATCCATAGCTGAGTTTTCTAGAAGCTAATTTCCATATGTCAATTTGTCATTTAGAAAACCCTCATAAAACTTTTTTCGCCCTCTTACTTTTCAGTCTGCCCATGTCAAAGTTAAAACCCATTTTCACTATCTTTTCTAGATTTAGCCCTACTGGTCTACCCATCAGCTCTAAAAGGAAAAATTCAAGTCTGTTTCGAAAGCCTCCCCTAAGTTAGGAAGTGGCGCTTTAAGGAATTTTACCTTTGGCAAACATCAAAAAGCCAAAAACCTCCATCTGACACAGACCATTCATGACAGACCTCCCACTCTACAAATCAAGTTGATCATAGCTCTAAGTTGCGCCACTTACACACCCCTAGGTCTCAGCACTACATAAACCATAGTCTCAAGCTGATTATTAAGTGTTTCACAATGTTTTATGGATTCTACAAAGACAGGAAATATAAATTCATCTCAGGAGAAAATTCTTGAATCTACATTTAGAAGAACAGCTGATTCTCAATGTAAACATGAGCCTGAGATATATCTGCAAGACAGAGAGTTACTCATCAATACCTTGCAGCTTCCTTTCAGCATGAAAATCACAGTAAGAGAAAGACACCACTGTCACAGCAAACTGGTAATCTGTCATGGCCAAGAACCTCCTTCATTTACAAGCAGAGGGTTAGGGTGCCTCCTTCATCTACAAGCAGAGGGCGCTGGCCAATATTGACTTTAAGGATTGCAAAAGCCCAGGTTTTATTTTTACTAAACAGTGAAACAATGACTCTAGGTTTTTTTAGTGTAAATGATGATCATAACAGGGCTAGGATCTGAAGTGTGCAAGAAAAGGGAGAACAGAGTTTTGATCTTGTAAAGGAAGTCATTTGAAGTCTTCAAATCATATGAATTGTTAAAACCTTGGAGAGACATATCATTAGTGAAAAAAATTCTAATCATAAGCAGCCTGCTGTTTCAACAAGACCAAATTGAAGAAAAATTGACAAGTCATGTCATTACACATGCAGAAGAAAAGGTGGTTGTTTTTCAAAGGGTGCTAACCTCCATACTCACAGAGATTATCTTTCAAATAACTTGTCATAAGTTGACCAAGGCAAATGGTGACATTTCAGTTCCCCTCAGCAAAGAGCAGTGAAATGAGACAGTGAAGAGCCCCTTCACAGGAAACATAAAGAGCAGCTATCCTTGTTTCACTTTCTAAACTCTGATGCATCATCCCCTGTTTTGGTTTTCTACCCATAGTCAAAGAAGAAAGCTCAAAAACACCTAACAATTGCATCTACAATCAAGCATGTCTTTCTGGTAAGCAGCTTCATCCATGAACAGTTGCCTTGTCAAAATTGCTATAACAACTGGCACAAACAATCTAGTTTCTGTCATCAAGATACATCACCATGGAAACTATTGTTCATAATAGACAAGGAGTTGTTTTGATAGATTGTCAGTATTTTAGAAAGCTCAAGGCAAAAATGGGTTTTCATTATTCAATGGACAGAGATATCATATAAATGTTTTGAGCAGAGAAGTAATTGAAAAAAGGGCCATGGCAAATCCAAATAAATACAGCAAATGCTTGATACCTGCAGTGGGGAAGAAGTTGAAGAAGCTTTTGGAGATAGAAACTGTCAAAACAAGTTGAAGATACAAACCCTACTCTTTTCAATAACAAAGCGGTCTTCAGTATTTTCTTGACAGATTTAAAGTAAGGTTACATAACAAATGTCATCAACAGTGTTATAAACGAAGTGGCAAAGGATGGTGTGAAGGTCATCAGAGTATCATTCAAAATTGGAGTTGCTGTGTTAAATAGTCACCAGAGAGACAAGACTGACAGGAATCACCCTTCAGACCCATGTGCAAAAGTGAAACAGTGATTAGAGTTTTCTGAAGCAAAGTGTTGTTTGAAGACAGAAGTAAAAACAGTAATGTTTGTCAAAGCTGGTTTGCCTGTCATCATGTATAAGAGAAAGCTTTTGTCAAAACCTGCTCATCAAATAACCTTCATCAGATTAGGACAGAGGTTTAGCCAGTCCCTTATCAAATTTTCTTTCCAATATAGCAATCTGGAGCCCAAGTAACACAAACTTTGCTATGGGTTAAAATAAAAGTCATGACACAGGCAAATGATATTGATTATATTTCAACAGGTTATGGAAATAAGTTTCATAGCTCTGGAGCAGCATTCAAACACAGGTGTCTTCTTTTCAAAGGACAAAGACAGACCATATTATAAAAGGTGATATTCAGGTGACATCACAGTTTCTTTCTCAGCAAAGATGGAATTACAAATAGGTTCACAAGTCCTAGGTAGTGCACAACGATCATGATATTTCTTTCAGATCTTGGAGCCTAGCCAAAGTTATGTAAACATACCACTGTGAAAGGAGAAATCCTTCCCTATGAAATATGTCAAAGATGCCAAAAGGCAGACCCTTTTCTCTGTGTAGAAAACAAGTCAAGGTGCTCTACTGTCACATTTTGAATAAAGGAAAAGCAGTTGGTTTTGAAAGACATCCATCGTGTGTTCAAAAGAAAGTTTTTAAACTTCGGTCCAAAAAAAAAAAGACTTTTCAAAAGAAATGTTGAATAAACCCTCCCAAATACTAAACCAAGGGTTGCATTTTGGTTACATTTCAAAAGGGGATTAAGACCGTTGGCCATCTCGTGCATTCCATGTGATAGAAATCATTGCAAATTCATTTCATAGACACCTCAGCTCGAGTGAAAACCCTTTGATGTCCTCAAGCTCAAACAAAGAGGTTCGGAGCAGTTTGAAAAAAGTTTGCAGTAGTTTAAAAAGCGCGACGCGCCTGGAAAATTGCACGACGTGCTGAGGAGCGATTTTACACGGGCGGTAGACTGTCGCACGACGCGCCTGTACGTGTGTGCGACGCGCCTGTACACGGCGCCCGACCACGACCCGACAGGCCGCCTGGTTATATTTGTGCGCGACGTTCTTTCTCTGCAGAGTGCCGCACAAGTTTAAAACCTCCAGCGCGCCTCCAGTTTACATACAAAATTGCTCCAACTCTCCACAAAGGATTTCCATCAAGTTTGAAGGTATTTTTACGTGTTCTCCCCCCTTGGTTTCAGAACTGCTAAGTATTGTGAGAGGTTTTAAAAAACTACAGTTCAAGTTTATAAAAAACTAGCTATTGATGTGGTGATGAGGTTAGAAGCAAACACCAAAGGGTTGAATTAAGCACTAGTATGAGTGACCATTGCAATTTGCTCTTAGAATTGGGATAAGACAAGGTCAAAACTGTCATGTTATGTGCATTATTTGAAACAGTCAGAAGTTTTCCAAGGACACTTTGAAGGCGTGTAGGTCAAATGATTATAAGGAACAGTAATACAAAGGAAAGATAATTGTCATGTGAGAGGTTTCTCATATATTTTTAATGATAAATGTTGGTTTCCATATCATAAAAACATCAAAAAGCAGGGTTCTATTACCACCAACACCAGAAAGTACCATCACTGTGTTTTCTTTGGCTTGACTGTGTATGCCCTTGTTTGAAACCATGCCGGAGGGATAGATATATTGCTAAAAATTCCTATAGAGAAAACAATGTGTTGAAACTACTACAAACTTTCCACACCACAGCATACAAAACTTTCAAACCTTATCAACATAGCTGAAAAAATAGTGTTTTTTGCTGTGTGGTAATTCGAGATGTAAAACTGTGGTGAAATGCTAAATGTGTTATTAAAAGACACCTACAGGAAAGAAATTGTGCTGAAGTAGGAGCTGTATGTTTTCACCTTCATTAATCAAAGGACCAGAGATCCTATACCTTCAAAGCATCAAAGGGAAAAAGTTAACCCTATAGACCACAGGAGGGGTAGTTTTTTCCTGAGTTTGCCACTTGACTGTTTTGTTCTTCAAGCTTTTTTTGACAAGTTGATATTCAGATGGGGTAGAGGTTTTTTCTACAAAGGGCATGGTTTCCATATTAAAACAGGAGTTTTGATTGTGGGAAAGAGATAAACTCCTACAGGCTTGGTTGAACTTGTAAAGCATTCTTCAAAATTCTGTCACCTTGTTCCATAACAGTGAGTCTGGCTGTATGCTCACACTGGGGGTTAACTTTGTATGTGTATGATTCTGTTTGATGAAGTGACATACAAATAGATAATAGTGAAATATAATAAGAAAAAAGGTTTTTTAAAGAGCAATTTGTTGGTTGAAAGCTACAGGGCAAAGTGACTTCTATTTCTCACTGAAAAGGACAGTTTTCACTGTGTAGTTGCTTGACTGGCTTTTGGTCTTTGAGCTTGTTTGATAAGTGGATGTTCAGGTAGAGCAAAGGATTTTTCCTACAAAGGCAAGGTGTTACATTGATAAGAGGTCCTGGTTATTTTGAAAAGAGAAGACTAGTGCATGCTTGGTTGAACTTTTTAGAGCATTCTAAACTCTGTTACCTTTGTTCCAGGACTGTGACAGTGATTGTCTGATTACACTAATGATTGATTGCATAAGACATAAATTTGTTGAGAAACTGGCACAATAGGAAAGGAAGGTTTGTAATGATTAGAGAGTCTACTTTGGAAAAAGATTAAAATGTGTTGTTAACCTCCAAAAACTTCACAAAAGCAAGGTGATGTCTTAACACTTTACACAGAAAATTCATCTAACAATTTGTCTCCTTTTCACTGTATGGTACCTTATTGAAGAGTCTGTGGCTGAAATACTTTAAGGGTGAGAGGCCACTTTCTGGAAAGAGAAAGGGTTCTATATTTTGTGAGGGGACAGTGTGCAGTCATCCAAAGACATTGTTCACTATCTAAATAGTGAATTGACACAGTTTGACTCCAAGAAGGCAGTTTATTCACAGTAAGGTAGTGTGTTTCTTCAAAAGCACATTTAGGTCAAAATGCCTCCAAGGCAGGACAGCAGAAGTGGTCCACATAAAAGATATGAGCCAATCTCTACAGAAGAGGTTAATGCTCATCCATCCATCCTTTTCAACTTCCATGAAGTAGGTTGCCTAGATTTCTGCCAGAAGATACAGGAGGTCAAAACTTTTTCGCCATTAACACACCTATGCGCCCTGAGATTCAAAGAAAAATATTTCCAAGTGGCAGGTCTTGATTTCAAGATCTCTCCAAGGTATGTGTCCAAGGCCACCAAGATTCCATATCATGGCGAAAAATGGTTCAAACAGGCCCATCTTGACTTAGAAGATTACAAGCCTTTCATCAAGCCTGAGCATAGAGATGCTTTCACTGCTATTTTCCCTTTTTCATATCTTCTTGACAGCTATGCTCCTCTTATGAAAGTCATAATGAAATATTTTACTTGTGAAGGGATATTTGCTCGAGTTTATGCCTATCATGTTAGACTATTGATGCATTTCATTAGAACTAGGCAGCTCAATCTCCCTTACTTTTTGTGCAAAAGCATCGAGAAGATGGAATCCACAGTCCAGAAGAAGGCTCCATCTCTGCAAATACCTTCCCTTTTCCATCATTCTCTGATCAAGATTATCTTCCTACACCAGCTAGAGAAGAAAGAGGTTCCATGGGATGTATTCATCAGTCACCCAGATTTCTCTACTGTTCCTCCTGTCCATATATCTCCCACTCAGCCTGTTCATCGCCCTGTGCCTTTGTCCAGCAGGCCCACTCCTAGGAGGCTCAAAATGACTACAGAACAGCCAGGACAGCAGGAAGAAGGAGAGGGGAGTAGACAGCAAGAAGAGAAAGGTCATGAGCAAGAGGAAAAGGATGTAGAACAGTAGGTACAAGATGAAGAACATCAGCTTGATATGGAAAGACAGGAACAGCAGCTTGGGCAGGAAGTTGAGCAACAAGTTGGGCCACAAAATGAGCAGGAAATCCAAGCACAGTAGCAGCTTGATTTTGATGAAAAAGGGCAGCAAGTTGAAACAAAAATTGAACAAGGCATTGAAGCAGAACATCAAATTGATGTTGGCGAACAGGGGCAGCAAAGTGAACAGCAAGAAGAAGACATCCAGCAGCCTCAAGGAGAGCAGCAGTTTCAAGAAGATGTTAAGGGTAAATCAATTGTGTCTCCTCCTCCCAAAAGAACAAAGCTCAGCACAGCAAGGAAGAAAGGGTCTAAGGCTACCACTCCAAAAGTGACAAAAGTTGTCCCTAGCAAAAGAAAATCGCCCAAGAGGACACTCACTAGCATGCCAAGGAGGAAAAGTGCAAGATTGGCCTTCAAAGGGAAAAGCAAGGTTGGAGAAAGTAAAAAACATGGAGGTGCATTGGCTGTCATCCCAATCCAAAGCGATGACAGCGATAATGAGGCCCGCCTTCTTGAAAACCTCCTAATCCATAAAGAGGGGCAAATTGAGGCATTGGAGAATGATCTTCAATGGGCAAGGAACTTCAACTATTTCTTGGAAACCCAAAACAAACAGATGAGTGTTCACACAACTGTTCATGAAGCACGGGCGATCAAATACAAAAATGAAGCAGCTAAGGCACAAATGAGGATAGAGGAGCTCATCGGTGAGTTTGATGAGGAAGAAGAAGAGGGAGACCAGCCTAGGCGGAAGAGGCCTAGAACCATGGGGCTTAAGAGAGCCTTGGAAAAGCAGAAAGAAGAAGAACAAGCCCATCTCCAAGCCTTTCCTCTCACTACACTCCTTGAGCAGGAAATTGAAGAAAACAAAGAGGCATGGCTTGAAAGAGCCAAAAAACACTTGGAGATGAAGCTTGAAAGAGAAAATAGAGATTTGGAGCTACAAAGGAAGAGGACACATCACTTTCAAAAGTTGAATCAGTTCGCCCGGCACAAACTAAAGGCAGCCCAAGAGAAATTGAAGAAAGCAAAGGGGAAGCGCCGGCACAGAAAGAGGAGAAAGGCATATCAGCACTTGATATTTTGGCCTCAGCTTCGGAGCATGTTGCTAGGGACCCTTGAGGGTCATGCGTGCCAATTTTGGGCCCATTTCGACAACTTTTTGTTTTTTGGCATTTTTTGAGTTTTTGGTCGAAAACTCATAATTTCGCCATTTCAGTTTGAGGATTTTTCAAGGGAGGAGGATGATACCAATTGATGCCATAATTTCATGATCAGGTCCTCAGCGATTTTCAGAGCATTTGGAGATCATTCGCCCCCTCAAATTGGCGAAAAATGCTCACTTTTTGCACATTCTGCCCGGCATATCAGCAGTCTGCAATTTCCTGGTTTTTTACACACAGGTACAGATTTGGAAGACTTCCAGGCATCAGATTGAGGTGATTTGAGTTGCGCCGGAAATTAGACACAGAGATATTTCCAACGGGCCATCATGAGCCTCGTTTAGACACCAGGAAGGCTGCCAAATGTTTCCAGCAAGTCAGGGGACCTTTTTCTGATATAAATTTGAAGTATTTTTGTAATTTTTGAACCTCAAAAATATGCTTTTTCCAAATGTGCGTTTAGCTATTTTTGTACTTGGAAAATGATGCAAAGTCAATATAATTTCCATTTTTAGCATTTTTTTAGATATTTTATGAGATATTTTGTGCCTTGGGCTTTGCAAAGCCTCAAGGACAAGTTTAGATATTTTGATTAGGCCAATGGGATAGCTAGTTGCACCATGAGGTTTTCCTCACTTGGGCCTATTTATTCCACAAGGCTTCATTGTAAAACAAGGCTGAACTTGAGAGAAGAAGTAATATATTGGTCATATGAGCTTTGAAGAACATACTTGTGTTATGATTTTGGATTGCCTCTTGGATGCTTTTGATGAATGATGAAGGATTGTTGATGGATTCCTTGACATGGTAGAATGGTATAATGTTTCTTGCTTTGTTGTTGTCTTCTAGTTTTCATTCATGATACATGCTTCTTGCTGCTATAGATCAGTAGAGATTAAGTTTGAGATATGCCCATGGAGGCACCTCAAAATTCCTGAATCTTCATAGCTTTGTGTTTTCTTCTTCCTTAGTTGTACTAAAGAATTCTTAATTGCTCTTTAGTAACTTAAGGATATTGTTGCTAGTTTTATTCATAAGTTCTATGCATGTTGAGTAGGATGTATGGTGTGCCCTGCTTACCTATAACTGTCCATAGTTCTGTCCATGAAACTATCTCTTTGACTGATTAGTTTATCATCTTGTTGAACCAAGGAGGCCTAGTCCCGATCTAGCCCTTTGCCTAAAACTGTGAAAGCTTGTTTGTCAAAGTGCCCAATAACTTAGAGACTATGTTTAGGCATTCCGACATAGTATTTTGAGTTGTTAGTCCTTATTATGTGTTTTCCCCAAAATCTGATAGCCATTTCCCGAGGTTAGAAGGTCTTATACTTCTATGCATGGCTGGAATGTTTGATTTTTATGTATTAATTAGCTCATAGTTACATTTAGCATGATTAATGGCTTGCTATAACATGTTTATGTCTGCTATCAACTAGTTACACTTGAAATCCCTCGTCTTTCACAAAATTGATGTCCATTTACTCCATTTTGCCCAAAGATCCTTTCTACCTTGAATGAAATTGGCCCTACAGCAGCCTTACATCATCATCTGATAGCTTCCTTGACCTTTTTGACCCCATAGCCCAGTTGATCTAACTTCTTGTTACCCATTTTATATCTTTGATCAGTTTTATCCCTCACAAACTTAAAAAACCAAAAAAATCAAAAAAATCACTTCATAACTAGCCTAATATCAGAACACCATAAGCAAACACACCGATATATTTTACACATATAGAGAGAGCCCTCTCTGAGTCCAGGAAGGCTAGGTCCTCGGGCTCCAAAGCTTGGTTTGATGTTACATCGTCATTTGGCTCACCAATCGGCCAAATCACGGGACACTAACATACCCCAGCTATCTATACAAGGCCAAAATATCATTGTCGTCGAACAAGTGATGGAAAACACATCATCACTTTTACATTTTAAATTGCAACATATCATTTACAAAGTAAGGCCAAACACACTATCAAAACTAGAAAAATCCATCTCTCACTTATCAAAGTGAATGGGTCATCTCTCTATGGCGCATTTGCTTGTCAAAAAATTGTTTCAACTCATTCATGTCTGGACACTTTGTCCTTAAGGCACTGCTCTTGATCGAGCCTCCACCACATGGCTCTTTGATGGCCACTTCTGTGGAAATGACTGCAATGAGTATTCTTCCTCCAAACCTACTTTTATTTCTTCTTTTCTTGTGGTGGAGAAGGCATTTCCCGCCTCATACTCTTTTTTTCTTCCATTCTTTTCCAACACTCAGCAAATACATGGTTATGTAATCCACAAAAACTACATGTTTTTCGATGCCATGATCTAGGTTCATTGTTAGTGACATCCTTGTAATCAAAATGAACACTAGAATATCGAGACTTTTTATACCTTTCTCAGTTTTCTTTGGTGAAATCATGGTGATGAGAGCTAGCCTCAGATCTTTCTCTGCAATGTGTGTTGTCATAAGATGATGGTGAGTTGTTCCCATCAATCTCTTTCCCCAATGGTTTCAACCATGCATTGGGAGCTTTTGGCACCTTCAAGAATTGTCCTTCAGTGTACCCCAAACCTACTAATCGAGGTCTATGCAAAACCTCCAATGGAAAAATCATGCCTTGGCCATTAATGCCAAGTCATCCTCCTTTGTATCCCACCTTGGTGAGGAGTCTCATGCCAATTCTTGTAATGTGTATCTCCACATTTCCCACATAAATGATAGCATGTGAAGAAGAAACTAAAGAAAATTCAACATTATTTACCTCAGATGTCAATTAATAAACAGGTGATGATGGCTTCTTCAAGCCTTTGTTGCACTTCAACTCCTCCAAAGCCTCTTCCGCGACTCACAACTGAAGCTGCAATCTATGCTTCTCTGCTTTCTCTTCTTGTAGAAGCCTCTTTAATTTAACATCCTTTTCTTGAAGGCTTTGGTCGTTGTGGTTCATTTTTTCCAAGGTTGCCTCTGCATCTTGCAACTGCAGCTACTCTCTCTTCTTATCCTCTTTCTCCTCTCATATAAGTACTTTCAATCCAGTGTGATCTTCTTGAAGGCTATGGTTGATCTCCTCATTCGAATGATGAGAATACGATGATGAATATGTGGATGAAGCATCGCTTTCTATTTCTTATTTCTCCTATATTTCGTAGGCTTCATACATCATTTACACCCTTTTGGACATCCCGAGCATGGCCTGATACATGTCTTTGTCTTCCTCCATTGATGCACGTTCAATCATTGTTCACGTTCAAAATTCATCAGCAAGAAGACTACTTGATATCACTTGATCTAGGTCTCTCAGCTACCGGATTTACCCACGATATTTTAATTGTGATGTTGTTAGAATTTCATTTTAAGAGAACATAAAATAACACATGTGAATGTTTTAAAGAAGTGGAAACAATACAACAATCAACAACATAACAACACAAGACATTGATAACAAAGTTCACCCAGTGTGGGCTACGTCTCTGGGACTAGTGTCAAAAATGGGTAGGCCACTTCATATAGTGATAGAAATGGGAAGATGCACATGGATGATGCTTATACAAGGATGTGCCCTCAACATGAGTGGCTTGTCTCTCCATGAGACGTTCCACTATAGGAACTCTCACTCCCAATGGACCTCCTATCAGCATGACATAATCTCACATGAAGCAAAAACAAGATCTTTCACATGCATCAAGAAAGGATCTAGAAATCATAATATATCTCACAAAAAAAAGAGGCACATGATCAAACTGCATATACCTCAACCCCTGAAGTTGGATGAAGAACCGGATGCTCAACTGTTGAATCTGGTTGTACTGTCGAACTCATGGCATCGAGGGGCATAGAATCAATTGTCCACACATAAGAATTAGACACCGTCACTCCAATATAGAAAATGGCTAAAATATGGGAAGCTCTACTACTGAAATGGACATCGCCATTGAGCTCTTGTCGCTAAGAGGTGTAAAAGTGACATAAAGTTTGTTGAAAATGAACTTTGGCAAGTTTTGGGCCTCAAGGAATATTTTAATTCCCTCAAGATTCCCTAATATTCTATTCTGTAGGGAATCTAAAAATATGCTACTTAGATTCCCATTCTGGCCTTACCATAACGCTCCCTGTGAAATTCTGGTTAAAATGACTATAAACTTCATATCATTTTGACAAAAGGATAATTTACCTCCCCATGGAATATTTTAGGAATCAAAGAATATTTTCTGGAAAATATTCTTTGTCTCGAAAAGCGTGCCTACACATGATTCCACCTTGGCTTGGCTCACAGTTCCACACATGCAAAAATCATCTTCCTTGAACTTCGTATTGGTCTGATTTCTCCTCTACCTACAGGTGCTCTGCGAATTCGAGTTTATATATTACATGGTGGGCAGAGTTTATAATGTGACAACCATTGGGCTGTTGGTTCCATTGGACAAACGATGTGGAGGTGGGTCACATTCAAACCCCGCCCGCTCCATACTTAGCTCGCAATTTGATATTTTTGGCGCAGTGATTATTTTGGAATAGTTTTATGTTATATACGTTGCAATGTATTGTAGTAACCGCGACATTTAATTTGGGGTTGGTTTTGTTATTTTTTTTAAATATATTTAAATATGGGGCACGCTATTGTGGAGCTTCCGTGTGGGTAGGGCTGTTCCACCAGTCATGGGTTCAACTCCCACTGCCTCTGGTATTTGTATTACAAATATGGAGTGTGGGGGTGGCATGGGCCGGGTCCACTAGAGCTGGCTCGCCCACCCACATGGATATTTGTTTATATATACGTGCCACTATAGTTTGTTGGGTTCTGGCGGGGGTGGCAGGGTTAATAGCCTACCCCCCAACAAATTTTTAATATGGATTTAGTTATGAGATAGCCTGACGGGGGTGGCGGGGTTCATGGCTCGCTACCCATATTTTTTAATATTTTTTTGTTTTTATAACAACAGTGGTTAGTTTTAATTTTTCCCAACATAAGGGTTATTGGGAAAATTAAAGAGGCCATAATTTCACCCATTTTCGGGAGCCAGGTTCCCTAATAGTTGACAGTGGATTTTTGGGACACTTAAACCTCGCCTACTGCCCAACTTTGACCAAAAATTTGACTCGCTCTAACTTCTCCATACAGTCTCGGATTGGAGATCCATTTGCACTGTTGGAATTAGGGCAACGAGTAATTCAGTATGAACTTGGCTCAAGACCAATCCATCCACTTTGAATTTTGACCATTTCTGAGCCCTCTTGATCTCCTGAGGGTCTTTGGATCCACCTGGATCAATCCTGCCATTGATGATCTTTTGGTACACCAAAATCATGAAAATAATATGCAGCTGCTTTGTACCTTGTTGGCACCACACGTGTCCTGAAAGGTCACCCTTCATTCTCCTTCACCTTTGTCCTTCAGAGCCATAAGCGATGAGCTGACACCTACATCTTGTGCAAACTTGTAGTACAATATTTTTCAAATTACATGCTTAACTAAGTGACCAACCTATGACCCAAGCATTCCCCACCCTTTCCACGATTTTACAACCTTACTCTGTGGTCGAGTTTACATCAAATGGAATCAATACCGCAATTATCTATACAAGGCCAAAATATCGTTGTCAATGAAAAAGTGATGGAAAACACATCATCAATTTTACATTTTAAATTGAAACATATGATTTATAAATTAATGAAAAACACACTACCAAACCTAGAAAAAAAAATCTCTCACTTATCAAAGTAAATGGGTCATCTCTCTGTGGCGCATTTGCTTGTCGAAAAGTTGTTTCAACTAGTTCATGTATGGACACTTTGTCATTAAGGCGCTGCTCTAGATCGAGCCTCCATCATGTGGCTCTTTGATGGCCACTTCTATTGCAATGACTGCAATGATTCTTCTTCCTCCAAACCTTCTTTAACTTCTTATTTTCCTGCGGTGGAGAAGGCCTTTCGCGCCTCATCTTCTTTTGTGTTTCCATTCTTTTCCAACACTCAGGAAAATACATGGTTATGTAGTCCACAAAAAGTACATGTTTTCCGATGCCATGATCTAGGTTCGTTGTTAGACACATGCTTCTAATCAAAATGAACCCTAGAATATCGAGACTTGTTATACCTTTCTCTGTTGTCTCTGGTGCAATCATGATGACGAGAGCTTTCCCCAACTCTTTCTCTGCAATGTGCACTATCATAGGATGATGGTGAAGCGTTCCCATCAATCTCTTTCCATAATGGTTTCAACAATGCTTTGGGAGCTTTTTACACCTTCAATCATTGTCCTTCAGTGTACCCCAAACCTACTAATCGAGGTCTCTGCACAACCTCCAATGGTTGAATCATGCCTTGGAAATTAACGCCAAGTCCTCCTCTTTTGTATCCCATCTTGGTGAGGAGTCTCATGCCCATAATGGGTATCTCCACATTTCCCACAGAAAGGATAGCATGTGAAGATGAAATTTAAGAAACACCAAAATTTTTTACCTCAGATGTCGATTAATAAATAGGTGATGATGGTTTCTTCAAACATTTTTTGCGCTTCAAATCCTCCAAAGCCTCTTCTGTGACTAGCAACTGAAGCTACAATCTTTTCTTCTTTTCTTTCTCTTCTTGTAGAAGCCTCCTTAATTCAGCATCAATTTCTTGAAGGCTTTGGTCGTTGCACTTTAGTTTTTCCAAGGCTACCTCTACTGCTTGAAACTGAAGTTGTACTCTCTTCTTATCCTCTTTCTCCTCTCATAGAAGTAATTTAAATTCAGAGTTATCTGCTTGAAGGCTATGGTTGATCTCCTCATTCGAATGATTAGAAGATGGTGATGAATATGTGGATGAATCATCTATTTCTACTTATTCTTTCTCCCGTATTTCATAAGCTTCATACATCGTGTCCACCATTTTGGACATCCTGAGCATGACCTGGTAGATGTCTTTGTCATCCTCCATTGCTGCACGTTCAATCGTTGTTCATGTTCGAAATTCGCATCAAAAAGAAGACCGCTTTGATACCACTTGATCCGGGTCCGTCAGCTACCATATTTACCCATGATATTTTACTTCTATGATGTTGTTAGAATTTCATTTTAAAATAACATAAAATAACACATGTGCATGTTGTAAAGAAGGGGAAAGAAGACAATGATCAACAACATAATAACATGAGACGTTAATAATGGAGTTCACCTAGTGTGGCCTACCTCTCCAGGCTCAGTGTCAAAATGGGGTAGGCCACTTCATATAGTGCTAGATATGGGAAGATGTACATGGATGATGTTCATAAAAGGAGGTGCCATCAACATGAGTGGCTTGTTTCTCCACGAGACATTCCACTACAGGAACTCTCACTCACAATGGGCCTCCTATCAGCATGACATAATCTCACATGAAGCAAAAACAATATCTGACACATCTATCAAGCAAGGATCTATAAATCATAATACATCTCACATCAAAAAGATGCACATGACCAAACTGCATATATCTCAATCCCTAAAGTTGGCTAAAGAAATGGATGCTCAACTTCTGAATCTAGTTGTACTGTCAAAATCGTGTCCTCGAGGGGCATTGAATCGACTATCCAGACATGAGAATCGAACATTTTCACTCCAATCTAGAAAATTTACGATAGATGGGAAGCTCTACTACTAAAACAAAAATCGTTGTGTTAGTGTGTTTGGTGCACGTATGTATGAAATCACACCAACTTAAGGGGTGTGGTTTTCCCTCTTAAGTTATTGGTCACAGGCAGAAAATATATGAAGTCAAGCAAGTTAGTGGAACATGCAAGAACATAAACATACTATAGAGAAATAGAATTCATATTCAAACATAAAACTAAAACAAATAACACAAAAGCTCTAAATAGAGTCAAACAACTTCAATAATCAAAACGGTTGTGCTTACGTCCCCTCTTATTGAGTGCTGGTAGGAAATGAATATGAAACTTTAACCCACTTTCCAATCTTGATGCAAGGATGTCTTTACTTCTGAGCTGCCTTGGAGAAAATTCTCCCTCTCTCTACTATAGTGGACTGGAGTTGTTGGATGGCCAAAAATTTAGACCCCTCTATCTCTGCTCCAGATCACACACTGCTGGTATTGCTTCGGGAAATTCTAGCCAGCATAACAATGTGCTCTCAAGTTTTTCATCTCTTGGAGGCCTTTTATAGGAGAATTCAAATCTTGCTTCCCTCTCTTGGTACATTGTGGATGGTGACCCAAGAGAGGAGGGTGATTCCATTGTGTGCTCCCTTGATGTCCTAAGGAGGCTTGGGTGGCTGTACTTAGGTAGATTCAAGTGTGGAATCAATGTCCTAGAGTGTGCTTTTATGGTCCCGGAAAGTGACTTACACAACTCCTAGGATTGTGCACTTTTTGGGTCAAAATGCGGGCAAGGGCGCGCTTATCGAAGTATTTTGCACGCAAAAGCATATTTGACTAGTTCAAATTTGATTTTTCCTCAGACCTTAGAGATTTTTTAAATACTTTCAAATTCTCTAATGTCTCTCAGCCCTGTAAATCCTTCTTCCTGACATTAAATAATGTTGTCTTTTCTTGTACAATTTTCCAGTGATAACAGTTGCCCCCTAATGTGTGAGGTCTAGGAAGAACTGTATAGCTAGAATACATTATAGTTTATTTTCTGTATACTATGTGTAGAGAGAGAGAGACCTGTGTGTAGCTTAGAATTTGAGACACCCTGCACCAGTTCGAAGATTGACCATGTCCTTTGGGACCCCTGTAAGAAAATATAATACAAAATATACAAATTTTCTATGAGGCGGGCATGCACCATGCACATAATGTTGTGGCTAGTTAAATAAATATATTTGACAGATACATGTTCTGTCTTTGTCACTAATATGGTAGTGATATGTTGGTTGATGACGGCGACTGCTGACGCCCTCAGGGAAATTTTTTCTTTAACAATAGGTGGAATGTGGTACCCATATGCGTAAACTTGGTATGGCATATAATTTCACATTGTACACATAGGTGTTGTTATAAAAAAATCAGATCCGATAGGCTGCCAATCAAGTTAATCTCCTGTAACTGTTTCAGACCAATATTTTGGTTGAGGCTTAGCCTCCTCAACTTGAGAGGGCTCTCTCAAGGGTTTATGATTTTTGATAAAATGTAGATGGCTAAATCTATATGGGGTAAAGCAGATAAATGATATAAATTGGTTGTAAATCAAATTAGCAAGTGTAAATTGGGCTTATGGAGTCATAATAGCTTCAGCAAAACCAAACAATCTACCTAACATGAAAGTTAAGGCATATCAGAGTTCAAGTCAGGGAATACACATGTGAAACAGTAAAACACACAATCAGTTTGTCTATGAAGGAAGTCAGAGCATCAATGAAGAATTCTGAGTAACAGAAGCAAACACCACTGCAATAGGATATTGAAAAGATGTCATCAGAACAAGAACATACAAGAACTCTTCATGAATCTTGAGTTGGCCAAGTAGAAAACTCTGTATTAAGCTGAAAACGGTTACTTACACCAGTCTTTTTTCTAAGAATGTCAAACCATTATAATTTCGACTTATTCATCTTTATAGATCATTTACAATCATAGGATAAACTTATCCTCATCTAGATACATCAAGTTCCTACTTTTTGACACCTTGCCTAACCATGAGACATGGTATTTATTACAAAATGACAGCTGCAAACCTAGTGAACAATCCTATTAAAAATAGGACTCAAACTCATTAACTCTACTCATAACAACCTTATCTAAGATAAATTAAATTATTTTCCAACTGTATACCCATAAGGTCGAATCCAACTCATAAGCTCCAGCACTTTATGACCTCAATGCTGATCTCCTGCAAACTAGGAAATATCCCCTGTTTTCTAGGCTTAGGATTCTTTGTGTTTCTTGGACACTTTAACCAACATAAACCCATGACTTCGAAGCCATTTGTTGTCAGGAATTGAAAAAACATATGTTCAAAAGCATCTATAAGTTCCAGCTGTATAAAATCATCATCAAAATACCCCAAATAGTAAAAACAAACCTGCGCTATGAAAACAACACAATTTTGTAGTGCTTTTTGTAGCGCAGCCTTTTTACCCTTTTACCTTAAAAAATTTTGCTTCTTTCTTCCATATTTATCTTTGTATTCACTTAACACAGCTTCCCTAGCAATTTCAGGTCATAATACACACATTTTCCTTCCAAACATTTATAAGAAAGGGTGAAAAAAGCTGCTACAACAGTTTCGTAGCACATTTCACCCTTTTTGCATTGTTTGCACTACGAAACTGCTGAGTGAGCAATTTTGTCCAAATTTTTCCAAAATGTAAAGTGTGAATGTGCCAAATACTTAAAATAGACCTAATTTCATTATATCACTTGAAAAACAGAGTCATTCCAGCCTTCTTGAGGTCCCTTCTTCATTTGCAATAGGTTGGCCTATTGGTTTTTCTTGTTTTTTCCTGAAAAATAGGTCTTGGGACAGAGCCTATATCTCTTACTCCATGATGTATTTTTCAAAACTGAAGGAGGTTTTTGTAGGCCATGATTTCTTGAATAAAAAAATCTCTTGTCTTTTTGAACCATATCTTGTGTTGTCCAGAAACTTCCTTTGAAAAAAATGTGTAAAACAGGAAAACTCTGTTTCTGAAAATAGGGCTTCAAAGAAAGCCTTGTATCTCCCAACTGATAACACATATGAGAAAATTGAGAGATTTTATTGTAGTAGGGGCTGGGATAAAGACAAACCTCTTTCAGAATTCCAAAAGGCTTTTTCATTTGGCCAGAAACTGAACTTGAAGTTGACTGCTAAACAGTCATGTACAAGACATTTTGTAACAGCAATTTCGTAGCGCATTTTAATTTATCAATTTCCCATACCCCCTGATTAATTTGAGGAAAATAAGAGATTTTTTTATGTTTAGTTCTGTTAGGAAGAAAAACCTCTTTATTTTTACCTAAATTCGTTTTCTGATGCTCAGAAACCTCCTTGGAAGTTGACTACTCAAAACCAGAAAATAGAGTTTTTGTTTCAGCACTTTCGTAGTTTGTGCTACGAAAGTAGCAGCGCTTTCGTAGCACATTTCCTATTTTATGAACTAGCGGCACTACGAAATGGTGGATTCCTAGCTAATTGCAGAAATTTAGCCCGAAACATAATTGATTGACCCTTAAATGAAAATTGTGAATATTTGACCATGGAATGGACCTCTAAAGACCTTATTTGAATTCAGATGATGAACATTAAACCTATAAAAATATAACCAACCTTTAACCAAACCATAAATTGACTTCTAAACCTAAATTGAACCATGAACAAAATCAAACATAACAAAATGATGTTTTTTTGAGAATTTTTTGGGTGATAACTGAGGCTCCACTTGGGATAGTGTGCCCCTGTGGTACACTAAGAACCAGTACTTCCAGTGCTGCTATCCATTTTCTTGACCAAAACAGAAAAAACCTTGAAATTTCCAAGCTCTTCTTCAAACTCTTATAGCCTTCACCTCGGGCTCAAGATTGATGATCAATGTAGAAGAACCAAATCTGTACGTACAAAAAAGATTCTCAATCAACTTCGAGCTTATTCACACACTCCTACCTACCCTATCAACTGTAATCTCCATTTGTAACTCAAGGAACATGAAACTTCTAATGAAGCCAATCACTGATATAATCTGACACTTGAATCTCTTGACTATGCTTGAACCAAAATTAAACATGATACTGAAATGACCAAGGCAATATGAGATGTAACTGATCTTCAAAATGAAAATATAATTGGAAATCTGGACTGTAGAACTCTTCCATGTATTCAACTATAGGATCAAAGAATACATGATATGTTTGATGCTTCTCAAGACATTCTGCAACTTTGGACAACTCATCCATGGTTTTATCAACCACATAAGGCTTCATTTGTCTGCTTTCAAACTGTTTTTCAAACTGATTTACAAAAACAATGTATTCTTTGTCAATGTCTATGAAGAAAGGTAGAAACACCCCCTCTTTGTGTTCTGGAATTAAAATCATTTGAAAATACTGATCTTGATCATGATTACTATGAGATTGAATTTTATCTTTTGAAACTTGAATGTCCTTTTCAATGTTCTCTACAACTTCATCCACAAACTGAATCTTATCTTCTGATTTGCACTCGAATGATTTCAGATTAGAAGACAAGGATAAAGAAAAAATTTCACCCACTTTTTCCTTAGTGTGATCATTATTTGATGTAGGCTAATATAAGGAAAGACATGAAAAATCAACACTTTCCTTAACTTGAGGGTTATAGAAACTATCTTCCAGTATTTCCTCTTGTTATTTGCAATGATTCTCATACTCCTGATGATCAAAATACTGACAAATATGCTGCAACCTTTCATCAAACTCAGAGGATGTATCGTAATTTTCATAAATAAACTCCTGCTGGGTTTCATTTTCATCTAAGAAATAGGCTATCCTTTCTTCTTGGTGATGAAAGGGATTGTCATGAAGAGCTTCTAAAATTTCCTCATCCAGAACTCATCATCTTCATAAAAATTCTCCAAATATTCAATAAAACTCACACGGTGTTTACAACAGTCTTTGACCAGAAATAAGGAGGGATGACACTCTTCATACATCTCATAAAATGCAACATGTAAATCAACAAGAGAATATAATGAACCATTTGGCAAGCTTTCATACCAATACTGTGTTTTTCCTTCCAAAGTGACCATAAATATCTTCATGAGACAATCCTCAGGGAACTGAACCTTAAGACTCTGTATATGCATATGGAATCTAACCAAATGAAGAGAAACATTGTGTTTATTTTCATCTTTGAATATAGGAAGACCAGTTAACCATTCAACCTTTGTCATAGGATTTGGAAAACCAGGGATATGAGACCGATTCATAGGGCCATACCTGGCATTTATTCTTGCAACCGAAGTCATTCTGAAACTTCATCAAGCTACTGATATTCAATTAGTTGAGTCACCTTCCAATTGATTATTTGATGTGTGGAGTCGCCAAGGTATATGCAGCCTCGAAAATCTTCCTGAGATCCTGCTACCTTCAGAAGTTAAACTTCAAAATCTCAGGAAAGTATAATCTTCAGACTCCCGGAAGACGCACCAAAACGTTATCACAAAATCAAACCCGATAGGCTGTGAATCAAGTTAATCTCATGTAACTATTTCAGACCAATCTTTTGGTTGAGGCTTAGCCTCCTCAACCTGAGAGGGCTCTCTCAAAGGTTTATGATTTTTGATAAAAATGTAGATCGCTAACTCTATATGGGGTAAAGTAGATAAATGATATAAACTGGTTGTAAATCACATTAGCAAGTGTACATTGGGCTTATGGAGTCATAATAGCTTCAGAAAAACAAAACAATATACCTAGCATGGAAGTTAAGGCATATTAGAGTTCAAGTCAAGGAATACACATGTGAAACAGTAAAACACATAGTCAGTTTGTCTATGAAGGAAGTCAGAGCATCAATGATGAATTTTGAGTAACATAAGAAAACACCACTGCAATAGGATATTGAAATATGTCATCATAACAAGAACATACAAGAACTCTTCATGAATCTTGAGTTGGCCAAGTAGAAAACTCTGTATTAAGCTGAAAACAGTTACTTACAATAAACACCAGTCTTTTTGCTAAAAATGTCCAACCCTTAGCATTTTGACTTCTTCATATTTATAGATCATTTAAAATCATATGGTAACCTTATCCTCATCTAGATACATCGAATTTCTACTTTTTACACCTTGCATAACCATGAGACATGGTATTTATTACAAAATGACAGTTGCAAACCTAGTGAAAAATCCTATTACAAATAAGACTCAAAATAATTAACTCTAATCATAACAACCTTATCTAAGCTAAATTATCTTATTTTCCAAATTTATACCCATAAGGTCGAATCCAACTGATAAGCTACAACACTTTATGACCTCAATGCTGATCTCCTGCAAACTAGGAAATATCCCCTATTTTCTAGGCTTAGGATTCTTTGTGTTTCTTGGGACACTTTATCCACCATGAACCCATGACTTCAAAGCCATTTTCTATCAGGAATTGAAAAGACATAAGTTAAAAATCATCTATAAGTTCCAATTGTACAAAATCATCATCAAACTGCCCAAAATAGCAAAAACAAACTTGCGCTATGAAAACAACACAGTTTCGTAGTGCAGCCTTTTTACCCTTTTACCTTAAAAAATTTGGCTTCTTTCTTCTATATTTATCTTTGTATTCACTTAAACAGCTTCCTTAGCAATTTCAGGTCATAATACACACATTTTCCTTCCAAATATTTATAAGAAAGGGTGAAAAAAGTTGATACAACAATTTCAGAGCGCATTTCACCATTTTTGCATTGTTTGCACTACAAAACTGCTGAGTGAGCAGTTTTGTCCAAATTTTTCCAAAATTTAAAGTGTCAATGTGCCAAAAACTTAAAATAGACCTGATTTCATCATATCACTTGAAAAACAAAGTCATTCTAGCCTTCTTGAGGTCCCTTCTTCATTTGCAATAGGTTGGCCTATTGGTTTTTCCTGTTTTTCCTGCAAAATAGGTCTTGGTACAAAGCCTATATCTCTTACTCCATGATGTATTTTTCAAAACTAAAGGAGGTTTTTGTAGGAAATATGTCTTTAATAAAAACCTCTCTTGGGTTTTTGAACCATATCTCCTGTTTTCCAGAAACTTCCTTTGAACACAATGTATAAAACAGGAAAAACTCTCTTTCTGAAAAAAGGGCTTCAAAGAAATCCTTGTATCTCCCCACTGATAACACATAAGATAAAATTGAGTGAGGTTATGGTAGCTGAATCTGTGATAAAGAAAAACCTCTTTCAAAATTCAAAAATTCTTTTTCATTTGGCTAGAAGCTAAACTTGAAGTTGACTGCTAAACAGTCATGTACAGGACATTTTGTAACATCAGTTTCGCAGCGCATTTTAATTTATCAAGTTCTCCCATCTCCTAATGAATTTGAAGAAACTGAGAGATTTTTTGTAGCTAGGTCTGTTAGGAAGAAAAACCTCTTTCAGTTTTCCTAAATTCATTTTCAGTTGCTCAGAAACCTCCTTGGAAGTTGACTACTCAAAACCAGAAAATAGAGTTTTTGTTTCATCACTTTCGCATTTTGCGCTATGAAAGTAGCAGCGCTTTCGTAGCGCATTTTCTCTTTTTTGAACTAGCGGCGCTATGAAACGGTGGATTCCTGGCTAATTGCATAAATTTAGCTCGAAACTTAATTGAATGACCCTTAAATGAAAAATGTGAATATTTGACCATGGAATGGACCTCTAAAGACCTTATTTGAATTCAGATGATGAACATTAAACCTATAAAAATATAACCTACCCTTAACCAAACCCTAAATTGACTTCTAAACCTAATTTTAACCATGAACAAAAACAAACATAACACAGTGATGTTTTTTTGAGAAATTTTTGGGTGATAAGAGGTGCTGGTTGGGACCTTCTCATGTAAGCATTGTTGAAAGAGACACTTATGAAGGCACGGGTCTTTGAAGAATTTGATCAAAGTTCAATGTTTGTAAGGTATGATACCATCTTGAAATGAAATATTGTGTTGTAGTCAAATTTCAGGAGGATCGACGACATCTGTGGGCAATGATGTCTCCCTCAATGCCACCCAAGGATGTCCCTTTTATGGAGAGGGGTGATCCAAGGTATCACTTCTGTTTTGGAAAATAGGTGTTGATGTCGACAAAAAGGAAGCCGAAACCGAAAGAGAGGGTCATTGATTTAGGGGATCGGGATCTTGGATGTCATGGGTTTAACACATGCATAATGGTGGGGGTGACTAAAAACTGGTGATGGTGATTCAGTGGCCCACGGTCGGAGTATAAGAAGTGGCTTGGCGGCAGTCATAACTATTTCTGATGAGGAAATCCCTGGAGTCTGTAGGACTTCCAGGGTGGGTATAAACTGGTTATGAATGTCATGGTGGCTTTTGTGTGAGGGTGTGATACTCCAACCAAAGGTGACCAGGGACTGCTGCCATGGGAGAAAAAATGAGTGAGTGGGTGAGGGACATAGTGCACCGTTTGCGGTCTTTGTACACTTACCAAAAGAATAAAATAATGGGGTTTGGTTTGTACTGTTGATGACCCGTGATTTGCAAGATTGGAAAAAAAAAATATGCAGGGAACCACATTAGACCACTTTGAAGTCCAGGATCGAGCCTTCTTGGGCTCAGAGAGGGCTCTCTATGTTTATGAGTGAATGATTTATCTTTATGCTTATGTTTTCCGATTTTAGGAAATTTATGGAGTTCTGGGACTATTTGTTTTGTTTTGATTGATTGATTAATTGATTGATTGTTTCAGTTGAATAGATAGACTATGAGAAGCATTAATCCATTGGGCTATGGATTCATAAAAGGTTTTTATTGTACATCAACTCTACAAGGGTTTTCATAGGGCAAGCTAACTATATAAAGTGGATCTTTGTAGATTGGATGAAATATGAAATGACATCAAGTTGTGAATTCAGTAAAACTAAAGGGAAATTAAGAATCCTTTAACTATACTTCAACAAGAAAAGCCTTTTGAGATAATTGTTTAAGAGGAACTAAAGAGAAGGACACCCTTGAATTCTTTAATTAATCTTTACTAAGAAAACCTTTAACACAACAATCCATCAATCCTAAAGAGCAGAACACCCCTGAATTCTTTAGCTATTACTTTTAGACAAAGAAAACATTCAAGATAACAATTAAGTGAAATTAAAGAGGACACCCCTGAATTCTTTAACTTGACTTCAAAGAAGGCCTTTAAGATAACAATTTAAGAAAAACCAAAGAGCAAGGCAAACCATGAATTCTTTAGCTAAAATATACTAAGTAAACTTTGAGGCAAAAAGCTAGGTGGAACTAAAGAGCAGGACACCCCTAAATTATTTAATCAGACCTTGCAGAATTAAACATTAAGATGAAAGAGACAGACAGAATTAAGGTGACAAAACAACATATCTCAATCTAAAATTTATTTTCTTTTATTGGAAAAATTGATGGAAAACATGGAAAACAAAGAGAAACATTGACAAAGAGGGATAACATCACCATTAACATAGCTCAAGAATCCTGTGAACGTTCTTGTATTACTGATGTCCAAAATAGTTACAGTACTCCAGTGAAATAATCTTTTCAACTCAGAGTCTGATCAAAATCCAGCCTAGCAATCAACCCAACTATGAACTAACCAACAATTATAATGAAAAATGCATGCAGTATTTATCTGCAGATGAGGAGGTGATCCTAATCTATGGCTTCAGGCTATAGCTATTATAGAGTATCTGTAATCTTGACCTTTGAGACCATGCAAGGCCCAAGGAAAAATATCATTGACTAAATTGTTGTAATAATAACTTTTTAACTTAACTGCTAAGCTAACTTTAGGATATTTTTTACTTTTTGGATTTTCATTAACTTTTACAATAACTTTTGAGCTGATTAAAATATCTCTGACTGCTTTATTAACTATGGTAGCCGATTAAAACAAAATTTGGCTGTAGGTGGCCAATATGATTTTGAAGAAGTAAATGGTGTTTTTCTTTGTCATTCAGATATGTCTTCCTATGTTGATTTGCTTTTGATTTGTATTTTCCTTAACTTTGCTTTCTCTGTTTAATTCTTTTAATCTGCCTTGGGTTATTGTAATCTCTCTTTTAACCTTATTTTATTTGTGCTTTTTATTTGACTTGGTCTTCTAGCCATGTCTTTTACCTTTAACCTTTGATTAAACCTTTAATCTATTTTACCTTTGACTTCCACGGTGAATCTCTTGACTTCCACCGTTCTTTAACTATTTTTTCATCTTCTCATGTACAGTCACTATTGTTAGTATGAATCCTTTGTCGAAGTGTACGAAAAAGGACCACTTTAGCTACGCATAACTAATAGCCCTAACAACAAAAGTGGTTGCCAATATCTTCAGATTTGTGGTTAGTTAGACATAAAAGAGCTGCAAAAAACCAGATCTATGCATGGAAAGACATTAAGCAAAAAAAGTAAAGGTTTGCTCCATATACCAATAGACAAGACAAGAACAATTTTTGAAAGAATTTTTATATTAATGGGGCACCTGGGAGGAAAACAAGAAGGTGTATCCAATTCCCCTCAGTGGGATGGGTTCTTGGAAGCCCTCAGCACTTCAGATCTAAGATTTCTCTCTCTTGTTGGTGTAGAAGACCCACACAAAGAATGGAACTCAAAGGGAGCTCTTGCAGCAAATGGCAGAAAATGGTGACCAAGTGTATAGATCCATAGTGATCTAATAGGCAACAAAAGGTGAAGAATGGTAGGAAAAACCCTCCTATTTATAACAAAATATTGGGTCATTCTAGATCTTGGTGCATGGGTTAACCAGATCTAGATCCACTTTTTATGGAATATTTTATTATTATTTGTTTGAGGGAAAAGGTATTTGACTTGGGTCAAATCCCTTAATTTGTCAAAAATAAATAAATAAATGATTTATTTATCTTTTTAAGGAAGCGGTTAGAAGATAATCAAATAAATAATGATTTATTTAATTATTTAAGGAAGTGGTTGAAAGATAATTAAATAAATAGTGATTTATTTAATTATTTGTGGGTGATTTTGTCATATTTAACAAGGAATATTATCTAAATAAGGTTTAAATAATTATTCCTAGAAAATAATAAGATAAATAAAGGTTTATCTAATTAATTTCTTTGATTTTGGGTTAAACATGACCGGGAATAATAATTAAATTATGGTTTAATTAATTATTCCATGAGGAAAATCAAACAAATATAGGTTTGTTTAATATTTCCTTTTGGGGTTTCCTGTTTTAACATAGTGAAAGAAGTTTTACTTAGGGTAAAATTGGTCTTACATGGTGTACTTGGGTCCATCTAATGATAATAGGTTAGATGACCAAAAAATGGTGTAACAGATTGCCCCCTAGCGTGCGAGTGTCAGGAGAAAATCGTATGACCGAAGTACGTTGTAAGAACACGATCACTAGACAACAAAAGGGATGTCAGAGAGAGAAATGTGAGGTAGATAGTGTGCTGAAGGACTAGACCCTGAGGAGACGAGACTCGCAGGTGCAACAAGTCTCTTTTTATGAGAGGGTACCTGTGCTGAAGGCGGCGGGGGAGGTATACCTATGCCCGCCGAGACAAAGTACAAAAGAATAGTGTGTCCAGTAAACAAGGGACCGAACCATAAAGTACAGCTGGCATAATCATGAGCCAGATAAAAATACAATGAGGAATCCCACATACATGCTGTGCCTGGGATAACAGCCAGGACTTGTACAATAATATCCGAGTACATGAGATACAAATACAACCCAAATGCCCCCTGTAACTGGGGAAGGGCTCACAAAATCTGACTGATACATGCAAGTCGAAGAGGCGCTGCAAGTGGCTACGACCAACATCATCAAATATCTGGAGCTGCATCGAAGGCTGCAAAGAAGAGGTCATCCGGGCATGTGGGGGGCTACCTGCAGGGCCACCCCCTCATGAGGGTTGAGACATCTCACACACACCCGGGAATCATCAAGAGCTGCTGCTGGGTCACTGGACCGTCAAGTATACGAATCTCGATCATGTTGAAAGGAGCTGGAGAAACAATCAAGTCAAAGGGAAATGAGAGATCCCCCTGCCTGATCCGAGGCACCGAACAAGAGTGGAAGCTGGAACCAAGGTACACCGCCCTCTAGACCTGGCTTCTGGAATGAATGAGCTGATGTCGACAGAAGGAGGTCCGCCATAGTTGAGGCAATGAGAGACCCTCAACTAAGGCACGAGAGAAAAGAGTAGAGCGACGGACAGTCTGACACTAATGATGATAGTGAAGTGGAAAGGACTGAGTAGCTAATGGATGACTTCCCTTGCTAGAGCATAAAGGGCATGAATGACATGGAAACGACTGACACAACATCATCAGGAATGGGGGACAGTGGAACTAAAGGTCATAATGTGCGACACAAGAGAGAGACCAAGCAATGACGGATGGAGGGCTATAGCGGGGTACAAAGGGACTCGGTATAGACTCCATGGAGGGAATGATGACTCAACTTGGATGCTCTAAACAAGGGCGACTTGATGGTGCTGCCACACAGTAAAGGCCCCAATGGGGGACCGTGGAAACATGAGTACATGATGGGAACTCATGACGAAAATCAACACGAACGAAGACAAGTAAAGAGGCAAGATGGTGCCCCAAGTACAAGTGTCGTAAGTGAGGAAATTCGATTTTAAGGAGAGGTGAAGTGACCCTTCTTGGACAAAATGTGTCCTGGTGAAGTATCAGATCACAAAAAACTAACAGATACCCATTTGAGAGTTCGGTGAGAGCTTTCCAAAGGTGTAGATGGTTCGTCAAATGGGGCTATGGTGTGGTCGCAGCAGTCGAAAGAAGAAACAGGGGTTCTCTTTTAATAAGGCAGTTTTCCCTCCAAAATCACTCATTTGCTATTGTTGCTGTGGTGAATGTGGAGAGGAGAGAAGGCCCTAAATCTTGCGGCAAACGTAGCTGACAAACCGACCATTGGAATCGCGATCCGTCAGTTGCAGGTAAGAGGTCTAACCTTTCTCTTGCATTTTGATGGACTACATTTTCAGTTTAGGGCCCAGAATCCCAGGAACAGCCCCTCCTTCATCTCTACGGCCGGGTCGCACTTTTTGGGGCAAAAAGTGTGACCTAGGATGCAGGTATCAGGGAAAAAAGTGCGACCTGGTCCAGAAAAGAGCAGAAAACTGCGACCTGGGAGATGAGGGGGTTTTGGTGCTGTTTTATGGCTAGAAGTTGGGTTTTGGTGTTTGGTTATGGTTTTCCCGATCTGTACGCTGACAAAAATGATGTGTTTGTGCAGGTATGGCAGAGTTACGGGTCAACTGGAGAGAGAGAGATCTGGGGACACTACGGACAGAGATCCAGGCGGATCAGGGCGTCCGCCGTGTATTGGCCAGATTTGGGGTTCTCAAGTTTTTGGAGAACCCGTTGATGAGAGCAGGGGAACCGTTACTGGCCCGGATTATCAGTTACTGGGATCCATATCAGGAGATCTTTGTAGTGCAGGGGCACAGGATCGAACTGACGGTCCAGGACGTGTACTTCCTGACTGGTCTCCCACCACTGGGGATGGTGGGAAACACACAGCTAGTTTTTCCGCGGGGGCGGCATATCATGGAGTTCGTGGAACGTCATTGTCGACTGGGTCTCCAAGTCAAGGGGACTCGAATACCGATCGGGGATCTAGAGAGGCTAGAAACCCGTGCAATGGCCGCAGCTGTGTTGCGAATCCTCGGCAACCAAGCATTCCATCACATCACTGGGGGGCAGATGATGATATTGGAAAGTGTTCTGGGTGGGACCTACTATGGGTGGGCCCAAATGATGTTGGTGTCGCTAAAGCGACAGTTGTCACTATGCAGGCGGCAGGTGAACCATGACTGCTCATATGTGACTTTGTTGTGCGCCTTCTTCTTTGAGAAGATCCCGACCTTGAGGCCTCATGTACAGCTTCCAGATGGGGGCCCGAGAGAGCCCAGGATGCATCGTTGGGGACGGCTACTATGCAGAGGAGGAGGAGGGGCGGTTGGGCGAGTGTTTCGACCGGAGTTTTTTTCCCAATGGGATCAGATGCCATTGTACATAGACGACTATCCCTATAGTGGGATGAGCTACTGTGGAGATCCGGATCTGCCACTTCTGCCTGGTCGAGTCTGGGGGCCCGATGGTAAGTGACAGATTGCTATTCTTGTGTGGGCATGTTAAAGTTTTTGAATAGTAATTGATGGTACTGATTCATGTACTTTTGGTATGCAGATATAGCACCGGTAAAACCGACTGGATATATGGGACGACCGGCAGCGTCTGGAGCTACAGGTCCAAGTGGGTCGAGAGCAGCGCAGAATGAGGATGCAGCCGCCCTGCTGGAGGACATCCACCGTAGATGCGAAAGGTTGTTGACCGGAGTATCAGAGCGCGGGTGGCAGGACTTAGATGACCAGTTCATAGAGCCATGTGTTGGTCTACCCTCGGAGTGGCGAGGTGTCATGCGGCGCATGGCGATGGCTGGTCAGGCTATGCGCGATCTACATGCTGCAGGGGCAGAGCCATTGGCCCGGGAGCCTCCAGATAGTGATTAGGGGTGGGGCATGTGGTGCCCCCTATGATGTATGTAGGGGCAGGTGGTGCCCCCAGTTTTGGGTTTTTTGTAACATGCTATGGGCATGTCGTATGTATCAGAGTAGATGGACTCTAAACGCATGTTTTGCGACACATATTATGGATATGCATCGTTTTTTGATGGTTATTAATGTTATTGTCTTGTATGAAATGTGTGTGATAAATGCCAATCTAGAACATGGTTTGCAATACTATCTACATAGTGATTCTGTTCTCGAGGTACATGGTTGAAAGTTATGGTTTCAAATGCACGTATCAATATTTTCACTCGTAAATAGCGTCTAAACAGCACAGGGTTATGCACACGATAAACACCATTTAATTGCATTACAAGAAGTAGGGAATCCAAACGAACGTGCAGATGGAGGATGCGATGAAAGAGGGCATTGGCTAAGAGACCACGCACTGCATCATATTCGGCCTGATTGTTGGTGGCAGAACCAATGCATACCCCGTTAGAAAGAACAAGGGCATGCAAGGGGGTGAAGATGGCCCAACCTGCCAAGGCTAGATTCCTGGAGTAACGACTTGCACCATCGGCGTAACCGATAAAGGGTGTGGACAGGGGGTCCTGTGGAATGGTGTGACAAGACAAAAAATGAGGGGAGGAAAGGTAATGACGGCAGCGTGAGTGTATAGAAGTCATCGGGCAGCAACCGCAGGAGGGAGTGCAAGGGGCAGGATGACCATGACTCATACAGGGTGGTATATGAGGGCTATCGGAAGCATGGTGAGGACTCGGGCTGCGGAGGTCAACAGAGACACGGGTGGAGTGATCTCGTGTATGGGTAGGGAAAGGGTGGTCAAGGGACACAACAGGGGAGGATGCAGATGGGCTAAGCTTCGAGTGTCTCGCAGAGGAGGATAGGTAAATAATGGTTACAGTAGACTCCGTCATCTGAACATCAGGGGGGGGAATGTTGATGGGAGCGGGGGGATCCTCAGGCTGACCTGAAGCGTACTGCGCGAGGATGGGAGAGGCGGATTGATTTTGTTCAACCTCATACTCTCGGATTACCTCTAAAGAGGCGCGGTAATGCGTCAGGTGAGGACAATGGTGGGAGTAATGGCCATGAACACCGCACAAAACACAGGGCTTGTTGGTGCGGAGAGTCTTGGGGTTCTTGGTTGCAGACGGAGAAGGAATGGAGGCTTCAGGGACCGTAGACTCGAGGAACGCGACTTTAACCATGGGCTGAATACGGGGCAACTCGGGACAAGCATGGGTGGCATGACCGGTGACATCACATAAGGCGCAAGGCTTCGCGGGTAGAGAAGGGGCCGGGTCAGTCGTGGTGGTCGTGTCTTTAGGTGCCCCCTTGCGGGCTTTTCCTTTCTTCCCAGGAGCCTTCACGACAGGAGAAGGGTCCTGTGGAGGTGCTGGGGGCACAGTGGCAATGGAGGAAGCTAGGGGGACCGGTTGAACTGGTGTCAAAGCCATATAGGGCTTGGGATGACCAGGAGGGGTGGCGGCTGGGGGATCAAGGTACCAGACCGGTATGCCCAAGGTCAAGTTAGGGAGAGAGAGGGTGGCCATGACGGGGACAGAATATACTCCGGGAGGGGGAGCTAGGAAAGGGATCTGTCCAGCAGGGTAATGACCAGGAGGAATGTCTTCGAGATGGTTAAGGCCAGGAGGAACTGATCCAAGAGGATAAAGGGGTTCAGGAATACCAGCTGTAGGGGTAGGGCCAGAAGGAGGAGGTCCGGCTGGCTGAGATGAATGGCTAGGAGCGGGTTGTGGAGGGCGAGGAGGAGGTTGCTGACTAGCCAAGGCAGGCCGCTTACGGGCAGCCTGGGACGATTGCATCATGCAAACATTCGATGAGCTAGGATCAGTGACAGGAGGGGGGGGAAGGTTAGGGAAAGTTCCAAGCAGGGAGGAATCTTTGTAAACACCGGGGGAGACACTGGTCAAGGAATCAACGGTTTGCTTGTTGGCTACAGAAGAGATGGTCGTCTCAGGGGAGGTCTGAGATTTTGGCTCATGATATGTCAACTGGTCAATGGTGACTATCTTTCCATTATGGGGGAAAGACATCTTGCGAAAGACCGCGAATGGGACAGTAGACATAGCATAGGTGTAGCTTCGCCCCAATAGAATGTTGTAATCTAGCGGGGCGTCGATGACTTCGACGTCAACGCAAACAGTCTTACCGGCGAGGGTGATAGGACAATTACAAAATAGGCCAATGGGCTGGGAGGCATGACCATCCCACGCTTGAAGGGTGATCGTGGAAGGGGCCAGTTCAGGGGATCCGAGTTGCTTCCAAACCGAAGCGGACATCACGCAGGTGGATGCCCCCTCATCAATGATACACCGGGACACGTTGGCGTTCTAGATTTTGACTAGGATTTGGAAGGCGACGGAAGGAGGGAGAGGAGGATGGTCTGATTAAGTGGCGTCGAAAACAATCATTTGGTCATCAGCAGGATCTACAGCACCCACGGCAGATAGTAGAGCCTTCTTTTGGGAAGGGCACGACTGGAGGAGTTCCAGTGTGGAAATGGCGGCAAGAGATTGCGCCAAATCATCTACTATGCTATACGAATGGGCAGCTCGACTGGGAGCAGCGTTTCGACGTAGTGGGCCCTTAGGTATCTTGGTATGAACCTCAACTTTTGGTTGAGGGATATGTAAGGGGCCACTGGGTGACGAAAGAGGCTCTGGAGAACCTGAAGAAGGAGGCTCGGGGGCAGACTGAGCAGGAGGCTTGGAGTACTGGCGAGACCGAGTTTGAAGGTGAAGATCGAAGGACGGGTTAGGATCGGAGTGCATCATAAGGATCTGGTAATCAGAGGAACTAGAAAGGGAAGGGGGGGTGGCTACCTGGCTATCGGGCGGGTGGGTAGCCACGAATCCTTGCTGAGGGAAAGGATCAGTAAACACAGCTGGCTGGGTAGTGGCCACATTAGGAGGAGCATGAGGGGAGGCGTGCTGTCCGCGCAATGTGGCTTGAGACTCCCAAATATACCGCATCTGGGGTAATAGGGGACAATCGTGGGTGTAATGACCATAAACACCGCAACACGAACAAGGCTTACTTGTGCGAAGCGGCCTGTCCGGCTTGGGCTGAGTGCCCTGTTGCTGGTTGGCAGTGTTAGGGTCCACACCAGGATTGGGTCCATGGGTACCAGGGGCAGATTGGTTTGGATTGCCTCTCCACCTTCTTTGAGAAGAAGGGGGATTATTCGCGCCCTGCTGTGCAAATACTTGCCCTGGAGGGGGCTGTAGGTGCTGGTGCTGGGGTTGAGGAGGCAAGGGAGGAGGAAGCACATATGCTGGAGGAGCTAGCGCACCAGGCTGTGGATAACGGTAATGGGTAGGTTGGGCAATATTGAGGTAAGCAGGAGGTTGGGAAAAAGGAGGAGGCATGCCGTATCCTGAATACATGCTACCGGGAGGGGGGAGAGTGCTGGAGGAGCTGGCCCCTCCCTGAGGGAGACCATAGCCCATAGGAGGTCGAGCGTATGGATGGGAAAGGGCTCCAACGATACCGTCAGCGGAATGAGAGGCCCCCGGGGCGTTAGCGCTACCGGGCCTGGGGAGGTCAGGAAGAACGGTATAAACATAACCAAATTGAGCGTAGATCAAGTCATATTTCAAGGCTATTTGGAGGGCGGCTTCTTCAGTTTGAGGAAAGTGAGAGGCGACATCTTTGCCGATGGGAGCGGGAAGGGTGCGAAGGAACCAGTCCATGTAAACCCGATCTTCGAAAGGAGGGGCTCGACATAAGCTCCGTCTTCTTCGCTATTCCTGAACATGGGCGGAAAGGCGTGTTGAAGAGGATTACTTGAAGGAAGTCAAGAGCTCCATGCCAGTATCATATCGGAGAGGGAGCTGGAAGTACGACAAAAAGGCTTGGGCAAGAGTCTCAAAGGTGGTATGGGTAGAGGTGGCTTGTTCGAAATACCATTTAGAAGCTTCGCCGGTAAGCGTGCGTTGGAACAAACGAAGACGGATGGAGTCATCGGTAATGGAATTGGAGGAACACCACATGTGGAAAGATCGGACATGATTGGTTGGATCTTCGCCATTAAGGCCCTCAAACTTAGGGATGTCGGAGGGGAGCTTGGTTGGCATAGCAGGCCAATTAACATTGTGGTGAATGGGGTCATTGATCAACTGATGGAAATCGGGGAGGCTGAGGCCTACAATGTACGGCAGCACAGGGGTGGCCGGGGTAGTTCCTGTGGCGGTTCCGCTAGTAGTAGGGCCGGCATTAGGGCCGGGAGAACCGCTAGCGTTAGGCCCTGGACCAGACATAGTGAAGGTGACAGGGGGAGAACCAAGAGGAGAAGGAGGACTCGATGAATCAGGAGAGGAGTTGGAGTGCGTACTCGAAGGTGGACTGGCTCGACGACGGCAGGGCGGAGCAGGTCGATCGACCGGAAACTGAGGATGAAGGCCAAGAAGTCTCTGGGAAAGGTGCCTGGGGGGCGTAATGATGATAGGAAGAAGGAAACCGACAAGGGCAGAAAGGGACAGAATCAAGCGATGTTAAGGGCAGATAAGGTGTAGTGACAATTGATTTTAGAGTCTTTGCCAGGCGGTGTTAACCAGGCACTTCTTCACTTAGGGTCAGTGTGTGGTGTGCGTTAATTTTAATTTTTAAACCCTTTTCGTTTTGAGAGCAAGAAAAAGTGTGCTGCGTAACTGAAAAGAAATCTACGTAGAACAATATAGATTGCTGAAAGGACAGAACATTTAACAGCTAACTATGCATCAATCTAACCCAAAAAGGCGGGTCTCTCAAAACTACTCTAAAAGAGGGAAAAAATCTACTCAAAACACACATAAAAAGAGATCAATAGATCTAGGGTCAAAAGGGACAGGGATCTAGAGGATAAAGCTGCTGAAAAGAGGTGCAGATCATAGCCAAGAAACAGAGGCAAGGTGGCTGGAAAAAGGAAGGAAATCAGCAAAAAACGGAGGGGGCAAGGGGGAGGCCCAGGAAGTAGGTCCAAACAAAACGATAGGAGGTGATTTGAAAGGAAAAAAGGCTCATTTCAAAGGATCTGAAAAGGAGGTAACAGATCTGGAAAAAAGGAGGCTGAAGCTCTGAAAAACAGACGGCTGAAACAACTTAAAACTCTTCCACAAAATGTGGAGGGTACTAAAGCCTTAGGGGGCTAGGTTCCCACTTAGGTGAGTAAAAACAGATCATAACTTGGTCAAAACGGGCTGAGATAGAGGCTGGAGGACCTTGGCAGAAGCTGCAGCAAAACCCAGAAAAATTGCAGAAAAATCACTAAAAAACTGACAGGTCGCAGTTTCTGACCTGTTTTCAGTGTAGGTCGCAGAAAAGGGGCAGAAAAGTGTGACCTGGACCTCCAGGTCGCAGTTTATGGGCCAAAAAGTGTGACCCCCCGTTCCGGTTGTCTCGGCAGTAGATTTTCAGAAAAGTTGTCGTCTCAGTTGCGGCTGGTGTCGCTTACCTGCGTAATAGGGCCAGAAACACACGGAAGTTAGAAATTTTGATGTTTTGGCGTTTTATGTGAGAAAAACAACATAAAAATAGGAAAAATAAACAGCTGAAAAGAAACCCTAGGGTCTGAAGTAGCTAGATATGCAGGAATAGGAAAAATGACAGCGGTCGTAATTTAAAACCCGTGTGGAGTCGCCATTTGTTAGTATGAATCCTTTGTCGAAGTGTACGAAAAAGGACCACTTTAGCTACGCATAACTAATAGCCCTAACAACAAAAGTGGCTGCCAATATCTTCAAATCTACGGTTAGTTGAACATAAAAGAGCTGCAAAAACCAGATCTATGCATGGAAAGACATTAAGCAGAAAAAACAAGGGTTTGCTCCATATACCAATAGACAAGGCAAGAACAATTTTTGAAAGAATTTTTATATTAATTGGGCACCTGGGAGGAAAACAAGAAGGCGTATCCAATTCTCCTCAGTGGGATGGGTTCTTGGAAGTCCTCAGCGCTTCAGATCTAATATTTCTCTCTCTTGTTGGTGTAGAAAACCCACACAAAGAATGGAACTCAAAGGGAGCTCACACAGCAAATGGCAGAAAATGGTGACCAAGTGTATAGATCCAGAGTGATCTAATAGGCAACAAAAGGTGAAGAATGGTAGGAAAAACCTCCTATTTATAACAAAATATTGGGTCATTCTAGATCTTGGTGCATGGGTTAACCAGATCTAGATCCACTTTTTATGGAATATTTTATTATATTTGTTGGAGGGAAAAGGTATTTGACTTGGGTCAAATCCCTTAATTTGTTAAAAAATAAATAAATAAATGGTTTATTTATCTTTTTAAGGAAGCGGTTAGAAGATAATCAAATAAATAATGATTTATTTAATTATTTAAGGAAGTGGTTGAAAAATAATTAAATAAATAATGATTTATTTAATTATTTGTAGGTGATTGGGTCATATTTAACAAGGAATATTATCTAAATAAGGTTTAAATAATTATTCCTAGAAAATAATAAGATAAATAAAGGTTTATCTAATTAATTACTTTGATTTTGGGTTAAACATGACTGGGAATAATAATTAAATTATGGTTTAATTAATTATTCCATGAGGAAAATCAAACAAATATGGGTTTGTTTAATATTTCCTTTTGGGGTTTCCTGTTTTAACATAGTGAAAGCCGTTTTACTTAGGGTAAAACTGGTCTTACATGGTGTACTTGGGTCCATCTAATGATAATAGGTTAGATGACCAAAAAATGGTGTAACAACTATGAAACTCTCATTTCTTCCTTACTCTGTCTTTTCGAAAACATCTTGCTGCCTCTAGGGCGAATGAATGATCATCAATGGTCATGATCCACTACTAATTTAGATTTAATCTTGCACTCCTAGTCCTTTTGATAAACAAATTTGTTGGATCGTCACCCAGAGAGTTTATTTTGAACATTTGTAGGACTTATAAAATAAAATTATGCATTTTCTTCATTGATTACCTGCACAATAAAAACAAATTTGTTAATTGAAAACCTGCGCTGTGGACAGACTCTGCTCAATGGCATCTTTTCTTTCTTTTTGTATGTTTATGTCTTATCGGGTTTTTGGAAGAGATGTTGGCGTTAACATGGCGTATCAGGGCTTACCATAATGATACGAGGCTTTGAAACATTGGAAAATGGTGAATGGTTTCGTCTTTGGCATGGAGGACGGTTTGGTGGTCTTCGCATGGGGAATAGGTGGTGTTGCGGTTTTTGTCACAGGGATGCGATAATATGGAGGAGGTGATGTGTGGCAGAATGGACGAGGGCAAAAACCACCCATTTTGCAAGGTACGGGGTGTTGTAAATGGTGGGCAGTTGGGAGTGCGATATGGGCTGGGGACCATTGGATCAGGGAGGCAAAGATCCAATGGTGGTTAGGACTGGATGGAGCGGCGGGTAAAAACATCAAGTGGGGCCCGAGATTTCAAATGTAATGGTGGGTTTTGAATATGACGCAGGGTCAAGGTATATAATAAAGAGGAGGGTTTATTATATATGCGGGGTTTTTGGAATGCGGAGCCTGGGGTAAGATTTTTAATCGGAAGCACTTAATAAACGTTGGGGCTAGGGTTATATGAGGACGGGGGTTTTAGGCTTAGAGTGGGGGGGTTAATGTTTATGGGAGTTGGGTTATTTAAGAAAACATAGTTTTATTTAAAAGGGTGGGTCCTAAAATAATTTAATTTAGTTTTTAAAACAATCTAAAAAAAGGTTTTTTTTACATTTTTTTGATGGAAGAAGGGAAATGAATGAATGGGAGAGGTTTTTAGCTATGGGAGTGGGGGTTTAGGTAGGGGAAAAGGGTAAAAATTAGGGATTAAGGTAAAACATGAGTTCTTTTAGAGCATGAGGGTATTGAAAGAGGAAAAATGAGAGATAGTGGATAGGTAAAATGAAAATAATGAAGGCAGTGAGATTTCTGAAAATAAATGATAATCAATGAATGTTATTTTCAGTAGACTGTAGAAAATCCATATTCATCTAGTGATACTGTAGAATACAGGAGACTAAAAGTGTCTCTAGCTGGGGAGGTTAGCTCCTTTAGGAGGTGTCAAGAATCTCAGATCTCAGATCTCTAGATTTTGTAGATCAATGCCTTATGTACTTGGCTGATTTTCCATTTTGTAATGTTGATCTGCTACAAATTTTTGTGACTGTGATCTTCAAAAATTGATAACCATGCTTCCTAAAAAAAATTATGCCTATTGTTGGCTTAAGGTGTCCTGACCCAGGTTCGGTGTGCAAGGTTTGCCAACAAACCCCTATACTACTGGCCCGTTCAGCAGTGACCCGCTTGCGTAGGTCACAGTCTCACCCGAAGTAGTATGGGTGGGTGCTGGAACTAGGTTTCTGCACCCTGAGAAAGGAAGGGTAAGGCAAGCAGGGTTGTGTTCTGTTCAGATTACCTTGTCTCTACGTAGGGTGAAATATGTATCCAATTGCATCCACGTGTGTTGGTGTCCCGTGTTTTGATAGTTTGGCATATCAAAAGACAAGGCAACATCAGAACCAATATTTAGAGTTACATGATCTAGTCCTCCTGTTCTGAGAGAGGGATCTCTCAAAAAAAAATTTGCAAAGGTTTATCTTCTGTTCTTTGAGTATTGGTTTTAGACAAGTTATTAAGTGCAGGTGTTTGTTTGGTTGGGTTGAATTGATACAATAGAACATGAAAGGTCTAGGAAATATATATAGGACAACAAAATATATGTTTCATTGGGAAATGGAGTCAAGAAAAGGTCATAACAAACTCATCAATGGATAAGGGATATCAAAAGGCAAATCTAACTTGGCCACAGAATCCTTTTGTTTTTGGAATGAGATGAACATTAATGATTTGGAAAGAGAAGTTTAATTCTCAACAAAGGGGATTCAAAAGCATAATTTGAACAATAAAGAGCTTTTTGATAGACATGGCTAACCATGAAATCTTCAAATCACACCTTTAAGAAAATAATTATTTCAAAACAAATTTTAAAATGAAATCTAAGATTCGGGGAACACCCTATTTCCTCAAAGATTTTATCTCAAATGACTTAGAAAACATAAAAGATTCACTGATAATTGTAGTCATAGAAGAGGGAACACCTAAAAACATCTATGATCATAATTATAACGACCTTTAAGCCAACTGTTTAAGTGAGGACAAAGGGCAAGATCAAAACAAACCTCTTTGATTCACTATAAGCAAAGAACTTCAAAGGGAGACTTCAATAACAACTTTTAAGTTGCGGCAGACAAGCAGGGAAAACCATAATCATGCTGAAACCAACTGTTTAAACTATTAAGGAAATAAACAAGCATGAAGATTAAAGAGAAAGATTAAAGCCTCTAAAATACTTCAGTAGCATAAAACATTAAACAGTGAAGGGTGAACAGGTCTAAGGTGCTTCCAAGAGTCATTTCTTAGCCGAAAAATTTCAGCCTACTGTAGTAAGAAATTATGGAACATAATGAAAACAGGGGAAAAACATAAAACAGTTCAAAATACTTCACCAACAGCCAAGCTCATGGATCCAATGATAGAGCCTCCTCAGGAACAAGCATGCAACAACATCATCAAGACCTCCAAGACTTCAATTTTTTCTTCAACTTCAAAGAACTATGTATTTATTTCAGAGAGTTTCAATATTACAGCTTGTAATCAAACAATAACAAACCAACCAACCAACCCTTCACTCATCTTCTGCAGTGGTATATAGAAGAAATGAGGAGGTGAGATCTGATAAAATATCTCAAGACTAATTAATACAGACTTAATGTCTTCTTGGCCTTTGGGGGTCTCAATGAAGAAATGTACAGGTGTTCCACTATATTAATTGATTTACACTTATGAATTAAGCTCGGTGGGAGCTTTTGTTGACCTTTGAGGCTCTGTGTGATGTCAAGGTCACTCTGCAGATATTTTTTGCATTAAGTTTCCTTGCAGAAGTAACTTTTTGGCTGCGCTAAGGTGAAAATCTTCATTTGATCAATAACTTTGGCCTCTGATTGAGTACTTTGAGGAACAGGTGGCACTGTGATAGCTGAGGAATCAATTGGCCTCAGATGTGGCAGTGGAGGCTTTCCGTCTGATAAAATACTTGAGCTTTTCTACTTTAACTGTGTTTTAAATCGGGGATTAGGCTTTTGATAACCGTCTTAGCCATAATCCCCGTAAAAACTGTCTCTAATCCTTTGTTCTGATACATTTTGGTCTTCGGCACTGATACTCTTTGACTGTGTCTGATTCTTGGTTTTCTTGTTGTTGTGCAGGGCTGCACAGGGTTCATAAGGCATCTGTGCTCGATAAAACACGATGAAACGTGAAATTAAAACCCTGCAGTTGATTTTCTGTGGTAAACCGAAGGTAGGAGGATCGTCACCCTCACCCTTCGAAATTTCTTCAGACATAGTAAATAAATCATTAAAACCCTGCAAAAACAAAAAACAATTAAAAAATCCTGCGTATGTGGGTTTAGTGCTGCAGAGGATATGTGGGGAAAGCGTGGCCGTTGGATGGCATCATCCAACAGTCGAGATTGATCGGGAGAGATCATAGAACGGGCAGAGAAAAGATTAAATCCAAGCCATTGATCGCATAGAAATCGACGGTTGAGATTGAATGAGGAGGCAGGAAAGGAGAATGAATCTGAGCTATTGATCGCACCGAGATCGACGGTCGGGAGCGAAAATGAAAATTCAAAGCGGGGATCATTGACTGGGCGATGGAATATGGGCAAATGGAATGTGGACCATCGATCTATAGATCAGATCGACGGTGGAAATTGATTGAATGTTGCACCGTAGCCCGTTTAAACATTGAGCATTTTAGACGAGCGATAGCCGTTGGATGGGCAGGTTCAGATGTGACGGTTGTGGTCAATATCGCTGGGCATCCACGTATGAACAATAACACGCGATGAGTGGTGGTTTTCAAATAGTGCGCAGGACACGTGGCGACAAGTGTATGGAATCACTGGCAGTCGGGGGAAAACATCTTTCGCCTCAAAGGTGGTGCGATGGATACCGCCAGTTTTGGGCAATCAGCTTATGGACGGCGGGGACCCCAGGGAGATAGACTCCGCACCATTCAATCTGTGGAATAGATCGACGGTGTAGATTTATTGAGAAATCGCGCCGGCGGAGAATTTTATAAAATAAAATAAAATCCAAACTTTATAAATAACAAAGGTTTTTTATGGTTTTGGATGGGATATATATGTGATATAGGATAAGCGCCCGACTGCGGGGCCTTTGGACTTATGGAATACAATGGGCCCGGGGCTTTATATAACAAGGGACAATCGCAATCGCAGTTTCGGGCCCGGGCTTTTCAATCAACCCATTGGAATATTTGTGATGCGATAAAATATAGACCATCGATCTGCAGATCAGATCGATGGCGGGAGATGCATCGGGGGAATTTCAAATCGCAGATCGAGCCAGAGCGCTTTAATCTTCTCATTGGAATATTGCGATGCGATCGCACGATCGCATCGGAACTTTTATAATGGCATAAAGACATGCGCTCCTGTGTTTGCGATGCGATAAGCATCGGAAAAAGGTTAGTGCTTAGTTCCAGGGTGTGAGTGTATGGAAGAAAAGGGTTAAAGACTTAGCCCAAGGGGGCACAAGATTTTATTAATAAAAACTTGTATTTTTTCAAGGTTTTCAATGAATTTGGGGGTTTTTGGTAAAGCTAAAGAGTGAGTCTTTAACATTATACAAGTGATTTTCATGAAGGGAAGAAAAGGAATCATGAAATCAAAGGAGTTTTATGGAGAAAAGGGAGCAAATGGAGGTTAGTTCAGAAAAAGGGGGAGGGAAAGAATGATGGTTTTACAGTAGTCTTCTGGCTTGGAAATCAACAGGTTTTCTGAGTGAACATAGACACAGGAGTGAAGATTGAGACAGAGGTAGGAGGACTTCAAGAGTCTTCAAGAGCCAACACTTTTTGCAAATAAAATTGTTCCTTGAAGGCTTCAAAATTTTTTTTTTAGCCAGCATTTGATACAACAAATTTTATAGCTGGCTAACAGTGGCTCCACTTGGGGATGGTGCCTTCTTGAAGGCATCAAGAACTTCAGACTTGCTTTCTCTGGGAGGCTAAAGAGTTGCCTCATCCATTGGGCTGATTTCTTTACTTGAATGATCTTCTTTTGTTCTGGAAATAAGTTAGCAGCCATGAAAAAACATTGGATCTTTTATCAACAAGCTTTCTTCCTACCCAATCCTACAAATCTAACATTTTTTCTTCATTTAGAGTGCACTTGGATTGGAAAAATCTCTCACAATATTTTTTTTTTTTTGAAAGCAAAAATCTAATCTATTTCTACTCCTTATTTCTCCATGGCTTCAGATTAAACAGTTGAATCCATATAATTCTCTACCTAATCTACTATCTGTTGGGATTAAACTGTCCAACAAACTTTTATTTTCTAATTTTGCTAAAACAGAAATTTAAAAAGCATTCAAGTTAGGATTGATCAGTCTAATTTGATGCTGATCTATGGCATAAAAACAAGATGCACATAGATTATTATTTGCAGAAAATTAAATCAAAATTGGAAGGCTTAAGATCTGAAAATTCAAGCACTCCCTTCACTCTTTTTACAGCTCTGTTTTGACTCTTCTTTGCGCTGTTTCTTCCTTTTTTCTGGTTCAGATTTTGAGCTATTTAGAACCAGATTTTAACATTATTTGACTCAGAATTTTGAAACATATTTGAGTCATCTCTCTTTTGGAAACTTAGGTTCAGATTTTGATCATGTTTGAACCTTTAATTTCTATCCTAATCTACCTACTGATAAGCCAAGATTTAAACAATTTGGCAAATCAATTTCACTATCCTATTAGCAGGAAAATTTAAAGCTAATTAGTCAAGACTGAATAGTTTGACTAACTAGAAGTGTGTTTTGAGGAGTGGCATTTAAGCTTGCACACTTTCAGAATTTATTTTCTTTTTTGGCATGGGGCTGTGCCTTTCTTGTTTTCACAATCTGCCCTCTTTTCTTTCTTTTTTATGTTTTTGTATTTTTTGGTTTTTCTAACTTTGAATGCAATGGTTAGACTATGATACTTACAATGAAAAATAAAATACTTTTGAAACTTAAGATTCCTGGTAGAAGTAATGTTTGAGCATCCTGCCATTGACGGGACCTCCATACAGATCTTCCCCATTCAGTTCTTTCAAGAAAAATATATTGTGACCCCTCTCAGCATGAATAATATAGGGCCCTTTCCACAAATTCTCAAACTTGCCATGTTTTCCCTTCTATTCTCTTCTTGAATCCCATTTAAGAACAACATTTCCAACTTGGAAATTGTTTGCCTTAGTCCTTTTATAAAATAGCTTCTTCATATTCTCTTGGACTAATTGTGTTCTTTCATAGACTTCCTCTCTGGTTTGCTGTGAATGGATTGTCTGGTTGATTCTTCTCTGCATATCATTCTCTTCAATTTGTACTTCTTGAAGGAGCTTCATGACTGGAACTCCCAACGAGGTGGGAAAGACTGCATCCATGCCATAAACTAACTGATAGGGGGACATGTTTATTGATTTCTTTGTAGTCAACCTATCAGCCCATAAGGCATGAACCAATTTACTGTGCCATGATTTCTGATTTTGTTCTAACAGTTTTTTGATTATATTGATGAGACTCTTGTTGGAAGATTCAGCTAATCCATTCCCTTGGGGACAGTAAGCAGTGGAATGGCCCAAGGTTATGTGGTATTTGCGACAGAAATCAACCATCTTCTTAGATTTAAAAGCAGCAGCATTGTCTATTATGATTTTTCTGGGACAACCAAATCTGGATAGGATATTTGTTTCAAGGAGCTTGATAATGACAAAGTCATTAGCATTCCTGGATGGTATAGCTTCTATCCATTTGGTAAATAAGTCGGCAGTTGTGAGGATCCATTTATGCTGAGCTGAGGAGGATGGGTGAATTTCCCCAATGAAGTCTAAACCCCATTGTTGAAAAGGTGTCTCAACTTTGATAGGGTGTAAAGGTAAGGGAAGGAGTTTTCTCTTGCCATCAAATATTTGACACTTATGGCAAGTCATGACTAAATTCCGAGTGTTGGGTTTCCCATATTTTGGCCAAGCTGACAGAGACCAAAAGATGAGACAACATAGAACCACTTTGGGACCTTAGGATCTAGCCCTCCTAGGTCCAAAGAGGGATCTCTCTATGGTAGTCAAAGGTTTATGTCTTTGAAGCTCGGGTGTTATGATTTTAGGCTAGTTATAGGCTCATGGTTGTTTGTTTGATTGTTTGTGTTTGGTTGGAGGGAATCAGGAAAAGAAGGACCAATATGTGACAAGGATGAGCAAAGAGGAAGCTTAGGCAGAGACAGATAACTCAGAGAACATCAAAGCCATTGGGCTATGGAGTCAAGAAAGGATTTATTTGTAATCAATGTGCAAGCTTTCATTTGGGCTAGTCATCTAGAGCATTTGGATCTTAAAGGATAATTGGTGGAATGGGACATTAAGGACAGAAAATGAAAGGAGGAGAACCAACCAACTCTGTCTATAGATCAGGTCAGAGGTCATTTAACTCCAGACCTGCTTGGAAAAAATTGGAGGCAAAGAAAGGGATGTTGGAAAGGTTAACTGGTTGCGCAAGGATCCTAGTGGACAGGGCTAACACTAATCCCCAGTGTTCCCAAACCTTCCAGCTAAATCCTACCAAGAACATCTAAACATGGACCTCATCAATTCATACATCAGAGAGCAGGCAATATCATCCACTACACTGGTTAAATCAATTGAAATCAACATTCAGATACACATATAAGCAGAAAACATTGAGGTAGGGAGAGCAGGAAACATAGGGCACCTATCAAGGGTGAATCCTATATTATACTTCTGTTGCCTACCAACAGAAATGAAATGAAATGGAACATAACATAAGAGCAAGTCAATCAAAAATACAGAGAAAGAGGAAACATCACCAGCTGCTTTAGATCAGGATCCAAAGAAACATTCTTGTCATATTAAAAACAACACCAATCAGGTACATCATAGCCCATAGCTTGAACATTCAGTCTAAATACATCTAGTCTCAATCTATCTTACAATTTTACACAAAGAACTTGTCTCAAGAGGAACAATGCTTGCATTCCACTGATTTCTCATCAACAACCATTCCAATAATTTCTTTCTGATTTTATAGCAGAGGATGGGCCGAGGGGGTAGGTGGAACACTGAATGAAGCATTAAACACCGAAAGAAGGAGCGGGCCAAAACCCATCCTGCTTGAATGCTGAGTATTTAATCCCTGTCATTCTCTGGGTGTTAGGATGATATTCTTTAGATTTCCGATTACTCTGATATGACCTTGAACGCATTCTGGCCGCGGGACTTTGCTGTACTTGCGGGAAATAAACCAATGGTAAGAAACTGCTGAGAAGTCCGCTTACATAAATGCTCCGGTGGCTCTGAACTATTGTTAAGGTGGGAATTCCTTCAGGGACATTGTGCATAATGAAGACTGTATGGGCGCTCTGTACTTGATGAAGAAAAACATTTCTGATGATATGAAAACCCTGATACTCTGATCTCTCGTGCTGTACCTTTTGTGCGATGTATGGGTCTTTGAACCGGTTCCTGTGCTTCCTAAAATCCTCGCGAGGGCGCAAAAATATCTTCTTTAATGCCTCGAGCCCTATGCTGTTCCCGTACTGTTTTTGTTCATGCATTATGAGCTTTAATGGCACCGGAGATGATTTGCAGATTTTAAATTTGTCCTCTGATGGCGAAAACCGTTCCGCGGATGCATGAAACCTGCTATTCATTAACTCCTTTGCCCCTGTCAGTGGAAAACTTGTTGTTGCCTCCATGCTATGCAATTATGGTGGCGTTCCAACTCTTGTACTCTGCGGAAAACCCACTACTGTGTGGGAAAAGTCGATGTAATGGAGGACTGGTGGAGTGGAGGGTGAAACATATGGCGGTGCCGTGGCGGAAACAACGATATTATGCGAAATAACGGTGAAAATGAATTGAAGTGGCGTAATGTGTGAACAATAGGGTTTGGTGGTGATATGCAGCGCAGGCCATTGGATCTTGGCCTGGAGACAAAGATCGACGGTGGAGATTGACCTGCGGGCTGACTAAACAAACATAACGAAACTTTTGACTTTGGCGAAAACATATAGAAATGCACAAAAATGCAATGAAATGAATGCAAGACGTGGGACCCGGCGGAGGCGGAGGGCGACTAAACTCGAACTGTCAGATCTGTATCTGACGGACGGTTTGGATTCGATCGGAGGATCACAAATCGCAAGGGGGGGGGGAAGGGTTGCATATGAATCACAAACTTTGTGATGCAATTGAAATGAGCACTGACCGTCGGATTTGCACGGGAAAAAGACGGCAGAGGTCCAATCGGAGCAATCACAATCGGGGGGAACAAAGGGTGACACATATAAAAAACTTCCGATTGCGATTAAGGAGGACAAGCAATAGCCGTTGGATCGTGTATCAAACGGACGACTCAGATTTAATCAGGGGGAAGACAGAAAGACTTGCGATCGGCGGAAATGGCAAGTGCAATGGCCATTGGATCAGTAGGGGAATGGATGGCCAGGATTTAATCGGGGGGTTGCAATCGGAGCTCGGACGGGAAGGCTTGCGATCCCGATCGGAAGGGGATTTGTGATTCAGCGCTGGCCGTCGGATCCGGAGGTTAGATCAATGGCCCATGGCTAATCGGAGGGAGAAGTGCGATCGGGGGTCAAGAGTTAGGACTTGCGAATAGCGATCGGGCGAAGGATGCGATTAGCGCTCTACCGTCGAATCTGTACAGCGGATCGACGGTGTAAAACACGCTGTGGGACTTAACGTCATAACTCGATCGCATCGGAACTTTCGAAGTTTACAAAGGAAATTGGACCTCCGCCGGTGTTCCGATTGCGATTAGCGCCTGGGACTTAAGCGCTTGGTCCCAGCACATGGGCACGTGTGGGAAGTGGTTAAGGGGCCAGCGGGAAAGGGGCCAGGCCTATCATATGGTCGAAAAGTGGGTTTTTAACCCGTTTTAATACATTTCAAGGCCTAGGGAGGGTAACGGTTGGGGGCAAAGGTGGGGATTTTGGAAAACAAAAGGCGTGGGATTTTCAGAGGGGATTTAGGGGGTTAGTAGGGAAACTAAAAGGGGAAAAGAGGGACCTTGTCAAAGGGGAAAGGAGGTAAAAAAGTGGTGTTTTGCAGGAGTATGAGGGGCAATGTTGGTCTTTTAGGAGCAGTATTTTACAACCAATGAGGCTTTAGATGGGGATCAGTAGCAGAGGGGAATTGTATAAGGCAAAGCACAGAGAGACTTCAAGGATGGTGTGTCTTCAGGGGAGATGCGTTCCTTGAAGGTCTCCAAAATGTCATAGCCCCCACTTGCTTGTCAAGAATTTCATAGGGGGGCTAACAGTGGCTCCACATGGGGATGGCTGCTCCTTGGAGGAGTCAAGAAACCAGATATGATCTTTGGAGTAGGCCAGATGCCTGCTATCATGAGCCATCTCTCTTCTTTGTTTTTTAGCTGCCACAAAACATGATATATCAGCATAAACATTTTCCCAACCAAACTACCTACCCAACTGTAGTCCTATTTGTTCCCTTTGGGTGCATTTGAGCTTGAAGACCCTTTACATTTTATTTTGCAAAACAAAAACAAACCTATTCTAAATCTACCCTTATTGCTCCATGAGGCTAGATTAGACTGTTGGCCTCATACAATTCTCTACCTAATCTACTACCTATTGGGATTAAACTGTCCAACAAGTTTCTTCACCTACATTCTAAGACATGAAATTTAAAACAGCCAAGCCAAGATTAGACTGTCTGACTTGCTGGAGTGGGACCTTGAGAACAAAACTGTGAAGGCATGAAATCTGCAGTTCTGATATATCCTTCTTTCTTTCTTGTGACTCATATTTTGAGCATATTTGAGTAACCTCTTTCTTTGCTTCAGCTTTGGTTTTGGGCATATTAGAGCTGATTCTTCTTTTGCTGCTGATCCAGATTTTGAGCTTATTAGGACCAGCTATTCTGCTTCCTTTAGCTCAGATTTTGATCAGGTTTGAGCCATGATTTTTACTTCAGGGGTTCATGTTTTGAGCATGTCTGAACCTCTCTTTCCATTCTGTTTTTTGGAACATTTCTTTTTTTTTGAAAATGAAAACCTGCAGTGGTATGTACAATGGAGATGAAACTGGAAATGGAAAATCAATAGAAGTAATGTTTGAGCATCCTGCCATTGACAGGACCCCCAAACAATTCTGTGCCATCAAGTTCTTGCAGAAAAAACGCATTAGGCCCCACAGTGGCTTGTATGATATATGGACCTTGCCACAAACTGTCAAACTTACCATGTTTGCCTTTGTCCTCTCTTCTTGAATCCCATCTCAGAACCTTATCTCCAACCTTGAAATCTGAAGCTTTGGTTCTTTTGTCAAACTGCCTTTTTATGTTTTCTTGGACTCTGATAGCTCTATTATAAACCTACTCCCTTGTTTGTTGAAGATGGATTGTTTCATCAATTCTCCTTATCATGCTGTTTTCCTCTGATTGGATCCCCTGGACAGGCTTGATAACTAGAACTCCAAGGCTTGTGGGAAAAACTGCTTCAGTCCCATAAACTAGCTGGAAGGGTGACATGCCAATAGATTTATTCGTAGTGAGTATGTCTGCCCACAAGGCATGTATCAACTTTTTATGCCATGACCTTTTGTTCTCTTCCAACAGCTTCTTGATGATTGTAACCAGGCTTTTATTTGATGATTCAGCTAGACCATTACCCTGGGGGTAATAGGCAGTTGAATGTCCAAGTGCTATTCTGTACCTGTGACAGAAATCAACCATTCTTTTGGATCCGAAAGCAGTAGCATTGTCAGTGATTATTTTCCTTGGACAGCCAAAACGAGATAATATGAAGTCCTCTAGGAACCTAATGATGACAGAATCAGTGGCATTCCTAGTGGGTATGGCTTCTATCCATTTAGTGAAGTAATCTATGGCAGTCAAGATCCATTTATGTTGTCTAGAGGAGGCAGGATGAATCTCTCCTATAAAGTCTAGGCCCCATTGCAGGAAGGGACCTTCTATGGTGATGGGTTGCAGGGGGAGGGGAAGGAGCTTTCTTTTTCCCTCAAAGATTTGGCATTTGTGGCAGGAAATAATCATTTTACGGACATCACTAAAGAGTGTAGGCCAATAGTAACCAGCCTTGAGTATCTCATTTGCAGTGGTTTTCCAACTCAGGTGGCCTCCACACTCCCCAGCATGGAATTCTTGTTTCACTCTTTCAGCTTCAGTTTCAGACAAACATTTCAGCAAAAGACCATTTGGATTTTTCCAATATAGATTCGCATTCAAAATATAATAATTTCTAGCTTTGAGTTTTGTAAATCTGGCCTTTGTTTTAGACATTTCTGGAGGGGCATTGAGACTAGTGAGCACACAAAGGATGTCAGTATACCAAGGAGAGTTCTGAAACTGCTCCCCAACAGTTGGATGGGGCAATCCTTCTTGCTCATCTAAGGCATTCAGCATATTAATGTCAAGGGCCTTTAGATTAGATTCAGCCATTAATTGGGCCAGGCCTTGACCTTTGATCAGCTTGGTGGGTTTTATTTCAAGGTCATATTCGAAAATTGTAGCAATCCATTTGCCCCTTTTCCCATCTGGGTCTTGGGACAAGATATCTTTGACCACTATATTTGGCACGAAAGCAATGGTGTGAGAATGCAGAATGTACACCCTAAAGTCTTTTAAGGCTTTAATCAGGGCATAGGCCTACTTTTCCATGATGTTGTACTTTAAGGGTGCATCTCTTAAGGCTTTGTTGAAGAAAGATACAGGCTGTTCATTACCTTCTGAATTTTTCTGCAGCAAAACTGCAGCTATTGTGTGCTAGGAAGCAAATGAAAAGATCAGAAAATATTTTGAGAAGTCAGGGCTGATAAGTACAGGGGCCTGAGTGAGCACAAGTTTTACTGACTCAAAATATTTCTTGGCTTCAACAGTCCACTTAATTCTTGCACCTTTCTTTAGCATTTCAGTCATTTTTCTAAGGTGCTCAGCAAGATTAGGAATGAATCTCCTGAGGAAATTGATCTTCCCTATAAAGGACTGCAACTTCTTGATGTTCCTTGGATGTGTAATTTTAAGTATTCCCTCAACTCTCTGTGGGTCTATCCTGAACCCTTTCTCAGATATAATGTGGCCTAGAATTTTACCTTCTTGCAACCCAAAAATAGTTTTCTTAGGATTTAGGGATAGACCATACCTTCTACATTTTCAAAAAAATTTCTCAGATGTTTCAGGTGTTCTTCTTCAGTTTTAGAAAAGATAGTCAAGTCATCCAAGTAGATAACTATGAAGTGTCCTATCTCCTTTGAGAAAGCTATGTCCATTGCTCTCTAGAAGGTAGCTCCAGCATTCATCGGTCCAAAGGGAATTTTCAAGTACATGAAGGTGCCCCATGGAGTGGTAAAAGATGTTTTGGGTTGATCTTCTGGGAGTACCAGAACTTGATTATATCCTAAAAAAACCATCAAGCAGGGAGATTCTCTTAGAGCCTACTACCTTCTGTAGGATATGCTCCATTCTAGGCAAAGGGTAGTTGTCTTTCAGGGAGGCTCTATTGAGATTTCTGAAGTCTATGCATAGCCTGATCTCCCCTGTCTTCTTCCTTACAGCCACTAAGTTTGACACCCAATCAGAAAACCTTACAGGGACTATTATGCCTACATCATACATCTTCCTGATCTCTTTCTCTACTGCAGGCAATTGTTTTGGATTTATTCTTCGAAGTTTTTGTCTGAAAGGCTTCTGATTTTCCTTTAGTGGTATCTTGTGTTGAATGATGTTGGTGTCATAGGCCTTTAAGTCTTCGTAGCTCCATGCAAACACATCAACGAATTCCTTAAACAGTTCAATGTATTTCTTCTTCATGTTTGCAGGTATAGACTTAGCCAGTTTTATTATTTTGGGCTTATTTTCAGTGCCAATGTTGCATTCTTCCACATCAGAATCAACATGTTCAATTGTGGGCTTTTTTGCTACGTCATCAAAGTCAAAAAGGTCCTCTAAGGGTGCCAGGCCTCTGGGTATGTTCTTGTCTTTGGCCTGCAGCACTTCGACCTCTTCATTTTCTGCGTTTTCACTATTTTCGTTCAAATTTCCAGTTTGCTCAGAAAAATAATTTATTTCTATGTTACATGGTGTTTCTTGGTCATCTGGGGGATCCTCTCTTGGGCGGCTATCATCAGAAATCGAGTCTAAATCATAAAATTCAAACTCATTCCTGCCCACCAGGAAATCTTCGACCTGTTTGTCTCCTTCAAAGACCTGCTAGTATTTTTCATTGTCTGGCACTGCAGGCCTGAATTTGGTCTGAATGATAATTTTTTGGTCAACTGGGGCTTTAGGATATGAGCTAGCTAGACAATCTAATCCATTTGCTATTGCGTTTTGACCCCTAGGAGTGAACACTAACTCGAATTCAACAAACGTTTTCAGCAAATATAGAGTATCATTCCTGTATGCCCTAAGCCTGGGGTGTTTTGCTGAATACTCACCATTCACTTGTTTGATTACCAACTCTGAGTCTCCTCTCACAGCTATCCTACGGGCTCCTATTTTTTTCAACAGATTTAAGCCCAAGATCAGAGCCTCATATTCTGCAATGTTATTTGTGCATTTGAAATGCAGATTGACAGCGTGGCTCTCTGCATGACCACTTTCAGTGTTACACAGCCACACTCCTGCTCCAACACTCTACCTAGTATAGGACCCATCAAAGTTCATTTCCCACAGGGGTTCGTTGTTTACTTCGTCTTCATCCCCTCCCCTACAGCTGGGTTTTCCATCATGTTGAGTTGTGAGGTCTGTGCTAGGAGGGGGGTCATTTCATGATTCATTATAGGCATGGAGATCAGGGAGGTGGCTAGCTTGTTGTTTTTGTTCTATTTCTGTTTCATTCAGAGTTATACTTTCAGCAGTTTTCCCATGGTCTTCTTCTTCGTATTCTTCCAGAGTAGCCATTATGTTGAAATCCATGGGTTGTATGTTTGTATTTCCATTATCTGATCTCGACTCTTCTGAGGATTGGTCATTGTAGAGGATAAAAGAGTCTAGATCTGTATGTACAGAGTATAATGGTGAGTTTTCAGGTTTCTTAGGGCTATTGACTAAGAATTTCATCTGAGACTCTCTATACAGTCTTCTAAGTTGGCCAAATATAGGGATAGTGGCATATGAGCCATCCATCTGCATTATTCCTTGCAGTTTGGCTCCCCATGATCTTGACAACAGCATGCCATACTTTGGTGGCACATCTTCCACCACAACATCCATGACCATACACTTGGCAGGAATCTGGGTCAGACTCACACATAGGTCTTTGATTAGGCCTAGGCATTTTACTCTGCTAGAGTCAAATGAGTATAAGTCTTTGTAAGGTCTGGTAATCTCTAGGCCTAGCCTTTCCATCACTACCTTAGGCATTAGATTGTGTGATGCACTAGAGTCATGCATGGCATTATGGAGGATCTTGTCATGAATGTTGAGACTGATATAAAAAGGTGGAACTACCCCTTCCTGAAACTTTCCTTCAATTTTCGGACCAAAGAGTAGGGCTGGTTGATCATCATTCAGATTTACAGTATCATTGTTTTCCCCTAGATTCAATGCTTTCAAAATTTGGCCTTTATATACATCCTGAGTGGCCAGCTCAGATAATGGTACAGAAATTTTGATTTTTTCAATCTCACTCTCTAAATTGAAAGTGGACTGGACCTTTGCAATGTTCAATTCCGTTTTATTTGCCACTGCTTTAGTAGCTAAATCAGTTTGTGATTTTTTACTATGTACAGGGTTGGGAACTATTGTATCAGGAGCACTAACTGTGGTGCTAGTACTGCTTGTTGGTTGACCTTGTTTTCCATTGTTTTGGTTGTCCTTCTCTTTATGCTTACCAGAACTTTCAGCTGCTATTTTATTATTTACAGAGGTTGCTTTAGAAGTTTTGTCAGGTCTTTTCTTGATGGTTACCTCAGGAGTCTTTGTTTTGGGAGTATCTTGGCTTTTCTTGCTCCTAAGTTCATATTGTTCCCTGACTTGCAACATGGCATTTTCAAATCCTAATCTATAATCCTCTGACTCAAACCACTCCTCATCACAACCAATGGCGGAGGGCTGGTCTTCTTCTGAATCATAATTTAGGATAGAGTCCTCTGCTTCGAACATGTTTATTGTATTCCCTTCAGACTCTTCAACGATTCCCTTGCCTTCATCTAAAAAATTTTCTTGAAATGGGGGAATGATTTGTTGATCTGACTCTCTTTGTCTATTGGGGGCAGCATTGTTTCTTATAATGTTTTGGTTCTGGTTTATGTTTTGGTTGTTGTTTTGGACAACCGTCCTCTTTATCATTTGTTGAAGTTCTTCCACATTTTTTGAAAGCCTGTCATATTTGGGGTTAGAGGTGGAAGCTACATTGTCGTCCCTATATGATACCCTTTTTTCAGCTTTTAATCTTGCCCTTTTTTCCATTAAGTTTGCTTCTATGGTTATAGCTCCTTTCTGCATGTCTTCCAGGGTGGTGTATTCTTTATCTCTAAGCTCATAGGCCAGGTCAGCATCAAATCCATCAGGATACTTAGCCAGGTCCATACCTTGAGGAGGCTTCATGTGTGGAGGGAGAGCATTATAAACGTTGTTGAATCTAGTGGTGTAATCTTGAACACTCTCTCCTATATTCCTCTTAAGGGACATGTATTCTGCTAGGAGCTAGCGAGGGTTTGCTCTAACCTCCCATTTGTTTATAAAGGTCTGGTATAATGCAGGGAGATCTTGAATGCTGCCAGGAGGTAAAATCTTAAACCATTTCTTCACCTCACCTCCTAAGCTTTGAGCAAAGATCCTCATTTTGATTATTTCATCATCAATTTCCATATAATAAAAAGAGTCCTCCATTTTATCTACATGTTGCTGAGCTGTCATGGACTCTTTAGCAGTGAAGTGTGGGATTTTTGACTGATAATCATTGGGAAAGGGTAACAAGGGTTGAGGTAAAAGCAAAGGTGCATACCAGGCTGCCATAATGATGTTTTGATGGGGTATAGGGTTAGCTTGAGCAACTGGTATTTGGATGACAGGGATGTTTGGACCAGCAGAAGTCTGTTGAGCAGATATAGGGTGAGAGAGCCCCAAGTTGTGAAGGAAGTGAAAATCAGGTGGTGTAGAAGGAGGGGTCTCACTGTCCCTAGTGTTTTGACCACTGTTAGATGGTGTATTGTTAACTTCGAGGTCTAGCTGGTCTAGATGATTGAATGACCTAGTTCTCGGTAGTCTATTAGGTAGGTCTAGGTCAGGGAGGAAATGTGCTAGAGCTATTAGTTTTTCTGGTGCAGAATTTTCTCTAAGAATGTGGCTGGAAATGGTTGGTCTTTTAGGTGTAGGAGCTCCTTTGAGGATACTCTCTGAATTTCCAACTATTTCCGGCGGGTCAGGGTTTGGATAAGCTCTTGTGTGGATGGTTCTGAAAGCCAGAATGTTGTTTATAAGCCAAGCAGCTTAACCCTACTCGTTACTTCTACTGTGGTTAATGTTGTCTCAGGGACTGGTCTCCCAGTGGAGTCTTTATTATGTTTCGGGTCTGGTCTCCCAGTGGGGTCTGATGTGAAACCAAAATGATTAGTAGGCCTACTGACCACCAGTGGAGTCTTTTAATCGTTTAGGAACAATGGAGTCGCCAGGTGGAGGGTTCAGGATGTTTCTAAGGGGTACACTGTCCACCACAATGCTCAGGCACTATCACCTTTCAGGAATCTCCTCTGAATCAGCAAGCTCCAACCAGAGATTGACTGGGAGGGCGTTTACCAGATATGTCACCTCCGAAAAGAGGATGAGATCTGGAGGCTACCTGGCCCTTTCCAGGCTCTGTCTAAGAGTATGGTGGATATTCAATAATGGAGGTTGATTCAAGAAAGGGGTGACTTACTGTCAACCTAACCAGAGTTCTAAGTTTCTGAGGTTTTTACGAATGTTTAAGGTGAAATGCACTCAGAATTCCCCAGTGGAGTCGCCATTATGTTGGGGTTCCCATGTTTTGGCCAGGCTGATAGAGACCAAAAGATGAGACAACATAGAACCACTTTGGGACCTTAGGATCTAGCCCTCCTAGGTCCAGAGAGGGATCTCTCTATGGTAGTCAAAGGTTAATGTCTTTGAAGCTAGGGTGTTATGATTTTAGGCTAGTTATAGGCTCATTGTTGTTTGTTTGATTGTTTGTGTTTGGTTGGAGGGAATCAGGAAAACAAGGACCAATATGTGACAAGGATGAGCAAAGAGGAAGCTTAGGTAGAGACAGATAACTCAGAGAACATCAAAGCCATTGGGCTATGGAGTCAAGAAAGGATTTATTTGTAATCAATGTGCAAGCTTTCATTTGGGCTAGTCATCTAGAGCATTTTGATCTTAAAGGATAATTGGTGGAATGGGACATTAAGGACAGAAAATGAAAGGAGGAGAACCAACCAACTCTGTCTATAGATCAGGTCAGAGGTCATTTAACTCCAGACCTGCTTGGACAAAATTGGAGGCAAAGCAAGGGATCTTGGAAAGGTTAACTGGTCGCGAAGGATCCTAGTGGACAGGGCTAACACTAATCCCCAGTGTTCCCAAACCTTCCAGCTAAATCCTACCAAGAACATTTAAACATGGACCTCATCAATTCATACATCAGATAGCAGGAAATATCATCCACTACACTGGTTAAATCAATTGAAATCAACATTCAGATACACATATAAGTAGAAAACATTGAGGTAGGGAGAGCAGGAAACATAGGGCACCTATCAAGGGTGAATCCTATATTATACTTTTGTTGCCTACCAGTAGAAATGAAATGAAATGGAACATAACATAAGAGCAGGTCCATCACAAATACAGAGAAAGAGGAAACATCAACAGCTGCTTTAGATCAGGATCCAAAGAAACATGCTTGTCATATTAAAAACAACACCAATCAGGTACATCATAGCCCATAGCTTGAACATTCAGTCTGAATACATCTAGTCTCAGTCTATCTTACAATTTTACACAAAGAACTTGTCTCAAGAGGAACAATGCTTGCATTCCACTGATTTCTCATCAACAACCATTCCAATAATTTCTTTCTGAGTTTATAGCAGAGGATGGGCCGAGGGGGTAGGTGGAACACTGAATGAATCATTAAACACTGAAAGAAAGAGCGGGCCGAAACCCATCCTGCTTGAATGCTGAGTATTTAATCCCTGTCATTCCCTGGGTGTTAGGATGATCTTCTTTAGATTTCTGATTACTCTGATATGACCTTGAACACATTCTGGCAGCGGGACTTTGCTGTACTTGCGGGAAATAAACCAATGGTAAGCAACTGCTGAGAAGTCTGCTTACATAAATGCTCTGGTGGCTCTGAACTAATGTTAAGGTGGGAATTCCTTCAGGGACATTGTGCATAATGAAGACTATATGGGCGCCCTGTACCTGATGAAGAAAAACATTTCCGATGATATGAAAACCCTGATACTCTGATCTCTCGTGCTGTACCTTCTATGCAATGTATGGGTCTTTGAACCGGTTCCTGTGCTTCCTAAAATCCTTGCAAGGGCGCAAAAATCTCTTCTTTAATGCCTCGAGCCCTATGCTGTTCCTGTACTATCTTTGTTCATGCATTATGAGCTTTAATGGCACCGGAGATTATTTGCAGATTTTAAATTTGTCCTTTGATGGCGAAAACCACTCCGCGGATGCATGGAACCTGCTATTCATTAACTCCTTTGCCCCTGTCAGTGGAAAAATTGCTGTTGCCTCCATGCTGTGCAATTATGGTGGCGTTCCAACTCTTGTACTCTGCGGAAAACCCACTACTGTGTGGGGAAAGTCAATGTAATGGAGGACTGGTGGAGCCGAGGGTGAAACATATGGCGATGCGGTGGCGGAAACAACGATATTATGCGAAATAACGGTGAAAATGCATTGAAGTGGCGTAATGTGTGAACAATAGGGTTTGGTGGTGATATGAAGTGCAGGCCATTGGATCCTGGCCTGGAGACAAAGATCGACGGCGGAGATTGACCTGCGAGCTGAATGAACAAACATAACGAAACTTTGGACTTTGGAAAAAACATATAGAAATGCACAGAAATGCAATGAAATGAATGAAAGACGTGGGACCCGGTGGAGGCGGAGGGCGACTAAACCCAAACCGTCAGATTTGTATCTGACGGACGGTTTGGATTCGATCGGAGGATCGCAAATCGCAAGGGGGGGGGGGGGGGGGGAAGGGTTGCATATGAAACACAAACTTTGCGATGCGATTGAAATGAGCACTGACCGTCAGATTTGCATGGGAAACGGACGACGGAGTTCCAATCGGAGCAATCACAATCGGGGGGAACAAAGGGTGACACATATAAAAAAATTCTGATTGCGATTAAGGAGGACAAGCGATAGCCGTTGGATGGTGTATCAAACAGACGATGGAGATTTAATCGGGGGGAAGACAGAAAGACTTGCGATCGGAGGAAATGGGAAGTGCGATGGCCGTTGGATCAGCAGGGAAATGGATGGCTAGGATTTAATCGGGGGGTCGCAATCGGAGCTCGGACGGGAAGGCTTGCGATCGCGATCGAAAGGGGATTTGCGATTCAGCGCTGGCCATTGGATCCGGAGGTTAGATCAATGGCCCACGGCTAATCGAAGGGAGAAGTGCGATCGGGGATCAGGAGTTAGGACTTGCGATTAGCGATCGGGCGGAGGATGCAATTAGCACTCTACCGTCGGATCTGTACAGTGGATCGACGGTGTAAAACACACTGTGGGACTTAACGTCATAACTCGATCGCATCGGAACTTTCGAAGTTTACAAAGGAAATTGTACCTCCGCCGGTGTTCCGATTGCGATTAGCGCTTGGGACTTAAGCGCTTGGTCCCAGCGCACGGGCACGTGTGGGAAGTGGTTAAGGGGCCAGCGGGAAAGGGGCCAGGCCTATCATATGGTCGAAAAGTGGGTTTTTAACTCATTTTAATACATTTCAAGGCCTAGGGAGGGTAACGGTTGGGGGCAAAGGTGGGGATTTGGGAAAACAAAAGGCGTGGGATTTTCAGAGGGGATTTAGGGGGTTAGTAGGGAAAGTAAAAGGGGAAAATAGGGACCTTGTCAAACGGGAAAGGAGGTAAAAAAGTGGTGTTTTGCAGGAGTATGAGGGGCAATGTTGGTCTTTTAGGAGCAGTATTTTACAACCAATGAGGCTTTAGATGGGGATCAGCAGCAGAGGGGACTTGTATAAGGCAAAGCACAGAGAGACTTCAAGGATGGTGTGTCTTCAGGGGAGATGCATTCCTTGAAGGTCTCCAAAACATCATAGCCCCCACTTGCTTGTCAAGAATTTCATAGGGGGGCTAACAACGAGTGTCTGGGAAAAGGGTAGGCCAGTAATAACCAGATCTAAGAATTTTGTTTGCTGTGGCCTTCCAGTAGAGGTGTCCTCCACATTCTCCTTCATGCAACTCATGAATGATCTTTCCTACATCATCTTCAAGTAAACATTTAAGCAAAATTCCAACAACATTTTTCCAATATAATACTCCATCTAAGATACAAAAACTCAAAGCCCTTTGTTTAAAAAATCTAGCTTTAGTTTTGGACAAAGAAGGAGGGGCATTTAAATATAAAAGCACATAAATAATGTCATCATACCAAGAAGAATTTAGAAATGTCTCTTCAATAAAAGGAGCATCGGATTCTTCTATTTCTTCCAACTTGTCTACCATATTCATGTCTAGTGCTTGGAAGTTAGACTCAGCCATAATTTTTGCTAATCCTTGCCCTTTAACCAGTTTGGTGGGCCTAATTTCTAAGTCATACTCAAGAATAGTTGCAATCCATTTTCCCCTTTTACCATCAGGGTCTTGACTTAGAATGTTCTTGACAACAGTATGTGGAACAAAAGCAATTATGTGAGAGTGTAAAATATAGACCCTAAAGTCTTTTAATGCTTTCACTAATGCTAAGGCTTGCTTCTCCATGATGTTATGTTTGAGAGTAGCATCTCTTAAGGCCCTAATAAAGAAATATATTGGTTGTTCTTGCCCCAAATCATTATTTTCAAGTAAAACTAAAGCTATTGTATGTTCAGATGCAAAGGAAAAGATGTAAAAATCTTTGCTAAAATCTGGTCTAATCAGGACTGGTGCTTGAGTAAGAGCTTGTTTGACCAGTTTGAATGATTGTTTAGCTGGTAAAGTCCATTTTACACCGACATATTTCTTAAGCATGTTTGTAATTTTTTTTAATAGGTCAGCAAGGTTTGGGATAAACCTTCTCAAAAAATTAATCTTCCCAATGAAAGATTGCAATTCTTTGAGGCTCCTTGGATGGCTGATCTGCAATATGCCATCTATCCTAGTAGGGTATATTTTGATTCCCTCTTCTGAAATTATGTAGCCAAGAATTTTACCTTCTTGGAGACCAAAGAGTGTTTTCTTGGGATTCAATGACAAGCCAAATTTCCTACACTTCTCAAAAACGTTTCTCAAGTGAATCAGATGTTCTTCATCAGTTTTTGAAAAAACGGTTATGTCATCAAGGTAAATAATTATGAAATAGCCAATATCTTCAGAAAAGGCTATGTCCATGGCCCTTTAGAAGGTGGCCCTTGCATTCATTAACCCGAAATGAATTTTGACATACATAAAGGTGCCCCAAGGTGTGGTAAAAGTAGTTTTGATTTGATCACTTGGGAACACTAACACCTGGTTGTAACCCGAGAACCCATCTAAGAGTGATATCCTTTTAGACCCAACGACCTTCTGAAGTATATGATCCATCTTGGGAAAAGGGTAGTTGTCTTTTAGAGATGCTCTGTTTAAGTTTCTAAAGTCGATACAGAGTCTGATCTCCTCTGTCTTTTTCCTAATAGAAACTAAGTTTGATACCCATTCTGAAAATCTAACTGGCACTATAATGCCAGCATCATGCATCTTTTCAATTTCAGCTTTAACTAATGATAATAAAAGTGGGTTTATTCTCCTTAGTTTTTGTTTGAATGGCTTTTGATTTTCCTTCAGGGGAATCTTGTGCTGAATGATGCTGGTATCATAAGACTTTAGATCTGTGTATGCCCAGGCAAAAACATCTTTAAACTCCTTAAACAGATCAATGTATCGAGATTTCATATGAGTTGAAAGAGTGCTGGACAATTTAATCATTTTGGGTTTTGTTAGGGAACCTATGTTGTGTTATTCTACGTTTGTTTCTACAGGCTCCATTTTTTGTTCTTTGGCTACATCATTAAAGTCGAAAAGGTGTTCCAAAGGTGAGAGACCTCTTGGAATTGAATCGTTCTTACATTCTAAAACTTCTAGGTTTTTTTGGTCCACATTGTCAATTAACTCCGCTTCAAACGGATTCTCGTAATGATTTATATCAGTAGAGTGTGTTATTTCAGCTTTTGGGATTTCTTCGATATATAAACAGTTTTCCTTATGGCTAGTTTCTGATATTGGTATACTAAAATCATTTTCTGATTTCAAAAAATCATCTATGTGTTGGTCAGAATCAAACACTTGCCAGTGGTCTTCGTTATCAGGTACTGTAGGCCTGTGTTTTACCTTTACGCTAGGTTGTTCGTTTATTTCAGGTATTTGACAGTTACTGGCATTGAAAGCGAGATCATTTGCTAAATGATTAAACGCTCTAGGAATGAAAACAAGTTGGTATTTTTCAAAGGTTTTCAATAAATCGAGGGCAGCGTTTCGATATTCCCTAAGCCTCAGATTTATGGCTGAGTATTTTCCTTTGATTTGTTTTATGATAAGTTCATAATCTCCTAATATTGATATCTTCTGGGCTTTTAATTGTTTAAGCAATTGTAAGCCTAGGAGGAGGGCTTCGTACTCAGCGATATTGTTAGTGCACGGGAAATCCAATTTTTATGAAAAACTCTAATTTGTATTATGGATCCATACGCCTACACCTGCACTTGCCTTATTATAGGATCCATCAAATTTTACTGTCCAAATTATGTTTGGCTCATTTTCATTTTCTTGTTGTTGTTGATTGTCGATGTTTTGAAGTTGATTTGAGAGAAAATTAGATTCTTCTGGTGAATCAGTTGGGTCTATGTTCTCTTTATCTTGTTGAGTAATTTCATATTCGTTACATAAGATAAAGGAATCTAAACTTGACTGAATAGAATTGATTGGAGAGTTGTTCGGTTTGTCTATGTTGCTCAACATGTACTTCATGTGAGATTCTTTGTACAGTCTTCTGTTTTGGTAGAAAACAGGGATGGTGGCGTAAGACATGTCCATTTGAAGGCTGCCCTGAAGTTTGGCTCCCCAAGATCTTGATAAGAGCATGCCATACTTAGGGGGAATGTCAGCTACAACTATATCCATAACCAGACTCTTAGCAGGGATCTGAGCTAGAGTAACACATAAATCCTTGATTAAACCCAAACATTTGACTCGACTTGAGTCAAAAGAATACAAATCTTTGTATGGTTTAGTAATCTCTAAGCCTAAGCTCTCCATTACCACCTTGGGCATCAGATTGTGTGAATCTCCCGAATCTAACATGGCATTGTGTAAAATTTTCTCGTGTATGTTCAAGCTAATATAGAAGGGAGGGACAGGCCCTTCTTGATATTTTCCTTCCACTTCAGGACCAAACAACAACTCGGGTTTATCATTTGTCAAGTTTAAGGTGTTAGTATCACTTCCTAAGTTCAAAGCTTTCAAAACTTGGTTTTTGTACACGTCTTGGGTTACTAGTTCAGCGAGGGGGATGGTAATTTTTATCTTAGCAATCTCTCCCTCAAGGCTGAAAGGAATAGTTGACTTGTTGATATTTACATCTGTTTTTTCAATTGAATTCTTTTCAGCAACTTTGATTTTCTTAACCTTTTTTGAACTGGTGATGGGGATAGTTTTATTAGGACCACTAGCTGAAGTTCTAGGGGCACTCTGTTCAACATTTGGCTGGACACCTTTGTCTTTGTTTAAGTCTAGTTTTTTGGCCGAAATGTTGGTTTTTTTTGTTGTCCTCTTGGGCTGGTTTTCTATGTTTTTCTTGACAACAGTGCTAGTGTTTTTATCTTTCGAATTATCTATACTTCCCTTGCTCCTAAGGTCATACTGTTTATGTACCTCCATGATTTCATTTTCAAAACCCAATCTATAGTCATCAGAATCTTCATAGGTGTTTTTATTTTGATCATAAGAGAAGAAACCTTGTTCTTCCTCAGTGAGGAAAACATCATCCCCACTTTCTGTTCCAATCAAGTTTACATGTGATTCTTCCAACCTTTCCAACTCCCTGTCTTCCACATATTGATCTACATAGTTCTATTGAAAGGGAGGTCTAATCTGTTGGTCACTTTCTTTTTGCTTATCTTGATTGTTGTCTCTTCCATAATTCTTATTTCTATTTCTGTTTTGATTGTTTTGGGGTGGAGTTTGGTTTTGATTTGCTTGTGCTTTGTTAATTATGCTCATCTCTTTCATCATTTCTTCCATCATTCTCTCCATTTTTGAGCTTGAAGAAGAAGGAGGGGATTCCTATCTAAAAGATACTCTCTTCTCAGTTTTCATTCTTGCTCTCTTCTCCATTAAGTTGACTTGCACAGAAAGAGCACCCCTTTGCATATCTTCAAGATTTGTAAAATCTCTCTCTCTTAGCGAATAGGTCATGTCAGAGTCAAACCCTTCAGGGAACTTGTTTAAAGTTGCGCCCTGTGGAGGTTTTAGTTCTGGGGAAAGGGCATTATACACACTATTAAATCTAGTGCAATAAGCTTGCACACTTTCCCCAGGGTTTCTATGGAGATTTTTGTAATCAGAAAGGACTTGGAGAGGATTCTTCTTCACTTCCCATTTGTTTAAGAATTTTTGATGGAAGCCTTGGAGATCATTAATACTATGGGGGGCTAAACTTTTAAACCATTTTCTTACATCTCCCCCCAAGCTCTAATAAAATAACCTAAGCTTGACAGAATCATCATCAATTTCATTTCTGTCAAAGTAGTCATTCATTTTGTCTACATGTTGTGATGCAGTTGTAGCATTGTTAGCATCATATAATGCAATTTTGGATTGGTAGTCCTGTGGGAGATTGACTAATGGTACAGGAAGGACTAGGGGAGCATACCATGCTGCCATGATAGGTGGTGGGGGTGGATTTACAAAAGGGAAAGTGGGTTGAAGTGGTGTGGTTTGGACAGTGGATGTATTGGGGATAGATTGTTGAGCTGACCTTGGATGAGAGACACCTAAATTGAGAAGGAAATGTAAATCAGGTGGTGTGGTTTCTCTACTACCAGGTTCTTTACTTTTTTTCTGGGGATGAAAGTGAGGACTGGGAATCTATCTGAATTATATCATCAAGTGACCTAGTTCTAAAAGGATTTCTTAAGTCGAAGTGTGATTGGTGTAGGGCTGCGAGATTTTCAGGGACTGAATTAGATCTCAAGAGTGATCTGAAAACAGCTGAAAATTTTATCTTGGAAGATTTCCTAAGTATACTTTCAGGGTTGTCAACTTCTTCCAGTGGGTTTGGATCAGGGTAGGCTCTAGCATGAATATTTCTAGGAGCCACTATGCTATGTTTTCAGACCCAGCTGAAAAAGAAAAGTTTTAACCAAATATGACAATCTTTAAGAGGCTAACTGGTCTTTTCAGAAGAAGGAAAATTTTAATCTTAAAGCCTTCTATCTGAGTTTGTATGACATTGTTAAGACTTGGGGTCTTCCCAGTGGAGTCTTAAGGTCTATTTTTTAGGATCGTGGAGTCGCCAGGCGAAAAGTTTTAGCTCTTTTGGAGATAAAGGTTTTATGGTCCACCACCAAGTTTATTATGAAGCCAAACTGAAATTTTTTGGGTTTTTCTGAGTTATTTTGGTCTTATAGGTTATGAGAGTGTCCTAAATTTGTCTTAACACTTAGCTATGGTGTCAAAACGTACAGAGTTCACTCTTATGGCTTGGTAACTGAATCCTTCAAGGTTTGATAAGGATTTATAAGAATCCTAAGGGTTACTTAGTTTTTCACTGATTCAAAAGATCCTATCATGATTACCATTTCTTGGTAGTGCTTGAAAAAGGTTACTTATGTTACACTTAGACAGTGAGTGTTTTGTTTTACATATTTTACTCAAGGTCCCACCGTGATCGCCATTATGTTGGTGTCCCATGTTTTGATAGTTTGGAAGATCAAAAGACAAGGCAACATCAAAAAAAATCTTTAGAGTTACAGGATCTAGTCCTCCTGTTCTCAGAGAGGGATCTCTCAAAATTTTGTTTGCAAAGGTTTATCTTGTGTGCTTTGAGTATTGGTTTTAGAATAGTTATTAAGTGCAACTGTTTTTTTGTTTGGTTGGGTTGAATTGATACAGCAGAACATGAAAGGTCTAGGAAATATATATAGGACAACAAAATATCTGTTTCATTGGGCAATGGAGTCAAGAAAAGGTCATAAAAAACACATCAATGGATAAGGGATATCAAAAGGCAAATCTAACTTGGCCACAGGATCCTTTTGTTTTTGGAATGAGATGAACATTAATGATTTGGAAAAAGAAGTTTAATTCTCAACAAAGGGGATTCAAAAGCATAATTTGAACAATAAAGAGCTTTTTGATAGACAGGGCTAACCATGAAATCTTCAAATCAAACCTTTAAGCAAATAATGATTTCAAAACAAATTTTAAAATGAAATCTAAGATTCGGGGAACACCCTATTTCCTCAAAGATTTTATCTCAAATGACTTAGAAAACATAAAAGATTCACTGATAATTGTAGTCATAGAAGAGGGAACACCTAAAAACATCTATGATCATAATTATAACGACCTTTAAGCCATCTGTTTAAGTGAGGACAAAGGGCACGATCAAAACAGACCTCTTTGATTCACTATAAGCAAATAACTTCAAAGGGAGACTTCAATAACAACTTTTAAGTGGCGGTAGACAAGCAGGGCAAACCATAATCATGTTGAAACCAACTGTTTAAACTATTAAGGAAATAAACAAGCATGAAGAATAAAAAGAAAGATTAAAGCCTCTAAAATACTTCAGCAATAGAAAACATTAAACAGTGAAGGGTGAATAGCTCTAAGGTTCTTCCAATAGTCATTTCTTAGCCTAAAAATTTCAGCCTGCTGTAGTAAGAAATTATGGAACATAATGAAAATAGGAGAAACACGTAAAACAATTCAGAATACTTCACCAACAGCCAAGCTCATGGATCCAATGATAGAGCCTCCTCAGGAACAAGCATGCAACAACATCATCAAGACCTCCAAGACTTCAATTTGTTCTTCAACTTCAAAGGACTATGTATTTATTTCAGAGAGTTTCAATATTACAGCTTGTAATCAAACAATAACCAACCAACCAAAAAACCAACCAACCAACCCTTCACTCATCTTCTGCAGTGGTATATACAGAATAAATGAGGAGGTGAGATCTGATAAAAGATCTCAAGACTAATTAATACAGACTTAATGTCTTCTTGGCCTTTGGGGGGCTCAATGAAGAAATGTATAGGTGTTCCACTGTATTAATTGATTTACACTTATGAATTAAGCTCGGTGGGAGCTTTTTTTGACCTTTGAGGCTCTGTGTGATGTCGGGGTCACTCTGCAGATATTTTTTGCATTAAGTTGCCTTGCAGAAGTAACTTTTTGGTTGTGCTGAGGCGAAAATATTCATTTGATCAATAACTTCGGCCTCTGATTGAGTACTTTGAGGAACAGGTGGCACTGTGGTAGCTGAGGAACCAATTGGCCTTAGATGTGGTAGTGGAGGCTTTCCATCTGATAAAATACTCAAGCTTTTCTTCTTTAACTGTGTTTTAAATCGGGGATTAGGCTTTTGATAACCATCTTAGCTGTAATCCCCGTAAAAATTGTCTCTAATCCTTTGTTCTGATACATTTTGGTCTTCGGCACTGATACTCTTTGACTGTGTCCGATTCTTGGTTTTCTTGCTGTTGTGCAGGGCTGCGTAGGGTTCATAAGGCATCTATGCTTGATAAAACATGATGAAACATGAAATTAAAACCCTGCAGTTGATTTTCTGTGGTAAACCGAAGGCGGGAGGATCGTCACCCTCACCCTTCGAAATTTCTTCAGACATAGTAAAGAAATCATTCAAACCCTACAAAAATGAAAAACAATTAAAACATTCTGCGTATGTGGGTTTATTGGTGCAGAGGATATGTGGGGAAAGCGTGTCCGTTGGATGGCATCATACAACAGTCAAGATTTATCGGGAGAGACCATAGAACGGGCGGAGAAAAGATTAAATCCGAGCCATCGATCGCGTAGAAATCGATGGTCAAGACTGAACGAGGAGGCAGGAAAGGAGAATGAATCTGAGCTGTCGATCGCGAGGAGATCGACGGTCGGGAGCGAAAATGAAAATTCAAAGAGGGGATCATTGACTGGGCGACGGAATATGGGCAAATGGAATGTGGACCGTCGATCTGCAGATTAGATCGATGGTGGAAATTTATTGAATGTCGCACTATAGCCCATTTAAACATTGAGCATCTTCGATGAGCGATAGACGTTGGATGGGCGGGTTCAGATCTGACGGCAGTGGTCAATATCACTGGGCATCCACGTTCGAACAATAACATGCGATGAGCAGGTGGTTTTCAAATAGTGCGCAGGACACGTGGTAGCAAGTGTATGGAATCGCTGGCAGTCGGGGGAAAACAGCTTTCGCCTCAAAGGCAGTGCGATGGATACTGCCGGTTTTGGGAAATCGGCTTATGGACGGTGGGGACCCTAGGGAGACAGACTCCGCACCGTTCGATCTGTGGATTAGATCGACGGTGTAGATTTATTGAGAAATCGCTCCGGTGGAGAATTTTATAAAATAAAATAAAACCCAAAGTTTACAAATAACAAAGGTTTTTTATGGTTTTGGACGGGATATATATGTGATATAGGATAAGCGCCCGACTGTGGGGCCTTCGGACTTATGGAATACAATGGGCCCGAGGCTTATTATAACAAGGGCCAATTGCAATCGCAGTTTCGGGCCCGGGATTTTCAATCAACCCATTGAAAGATTTGCGATGCGATAAAATATAGACCGTCGATCTGCAGATCAGATTGACGGTGGGAGATGCATCGGGGGAATCGTAAATCACAGATCGGGCCAGGGCACTTTAATCTTCTCATTGGAATATTGCGATGTGATCACACGATCACATCAAAACTTTTATAATGGCATAAAGACTTGTGCTCTTGTGTTTTTGATGCGATAAGTGCTGGAAAAAGGTTAGCACTTAGTTCCAGGGTGTGAGTGTATGGAAGAAAGGGGTTAAAGACTTAGCCCAAGGGGGCACAAGCTTTTATTAATAAAAACTTGTATTTTTTCAAGGTTTTCAATGAATTTAGGGGTTTTCGGTAAAGCTAAAGAGTGAGTCTTTAACATTATACAAGTGATTTTCATGAAGGGAAGAAAAGGAATCATGAAATCGAAAGAGTTTTATGGAGAAAAGGGAGAAAATGGAGGTTAGTTCTGAAAAAGGGGGAGGGGAAGAATGATGGTTTTACAGCAGTATTCTAGCTTGGAAATCAGTAGGTTTTCTGAGTGAACATAGACACAGGAGTGAAGATTAAGATAGAGGCAGGAGGACTTCAAGAGTCTTTAAGAGCCAACACTTTTTGCAAATAAACTTGTTCCTTGAAGGCTTCAAAAAATGTTTTTAGCCAGCATTTGGTACAACAAATTTTATAGTTGGCTAACAATGTGCACTAGATCTACAATTATATTATTTTCAAAACATCAACACAACGTTACATAACCAGAACAGAACAGATCTAGATCCAATTCAATACAAAGAATTTCACAGCATGATATAACCAGAGCGGAACAGATCCAATCATTTAATATACAGACCTTCGCAGCGCAAAGACAGAAAATGCATAACACAGTAATTATCAGAAATTCATTCAATAGTACTCACAGATTCAGATCTAATAATCCAAGATATTCATTCATTCATCAAAATTTCCTTACAATTCCCTTCCCAACCTGTGCACACAGTAGCAGGGTCTGCACACAGCTGGACTAGGATCTCCGTGCACACAGCCAGCAGGAGTCTGTTCCCCAAAAACCCAAACAGATCGCTTACACAATAGATTGCATCAATAGCTCATCAAATCCTACCTCTTACAATCGGAAATTCTTCTCTATTTATAACAATCTAGCTTTAACAATCCTATGGCTCACAACCCATGGTTTTCGGACCCCCATTTTACCCTTTAACCCATTACAATGTGTTTGGGGCTTTGAACCGTCCCAAAACCCCTATGCTATACTAAATATAATAAAAAATAACCAAAATGGTCCAGTTTCGTAGCTTGTTAGGAGACCCCATTCCAACAACCCCCAACACAATCTTGTGACTCTTCCCGAGTCACTGCATTATTGCGACCCCATGATTCATAGCCCGATATGGTTTGAGTCAACCTCCATTGACAAAGCCAGGGAGGAGGTCATTGCGCAGGGTAGCTAACTGGACTGCTCCGCCATTTTTCACCTTCTGAACTATGTAGGGACCAAGGCAGTGCTGTCGGAACTTCCCAGGATGTTTCACAAATTGGCTGTCGTATAACAAGACAAGATCACCTGTGACAAATGTCTTCTGGCGAATGTGTTGATCATGCCAGGCTTTGTCTCTAGATTTTTGTACCTGCTGTTGAAACTGAGCAATAAACTGATCTTCTTCCAAGGCTACCAGTTGCGCCAGGCATTCTTCTATGATATCGAAGTCTGCCATATTTGTGAATGTTGCAAAGCATAGGCTAGGAACAACATATTCTATGGGCATGATGGCCTCCTTTCCATAAACCATTCAGAAAGGTGTCCTACCGGTCAAATTTTTGCAGGTCGTCTAGTAAGACCATAGGACCAAGGGGATGCGAATATCCCAGTCACTACGATCAGCATTACAAACCTTCGTTAATGCCTGCTCCAAAATTTTGTTGAAAGCTTCAACTGCACCATTAGCTTGGGGATGGTATGGAGTACTCTTGGCATGGTGGATCCGAAATTCGTCGTTCAAAGCTTGAATCATTTGGTTAAAAAAATGTGTACCTCTGTTGCTCATTAGGATTTTTGGGCAGCCAAACCTGGTCAGAATCTACTCAAAGATGAAGTGCGCAGTAGTATCAATGGTACAATCCTTCATGGCTTATGCTTCAGCCCATCGTGTGACATATTAAGTGGCAATGATAATGTAGCATGCGTCGGTTTTCTTGCCTAGTGGATTAATGGGTCCTATAAAGTCAATGGTGCATTTATCAAAAGCATGTAGGCCCATTTGGGGCTGTAACAACATATCATCATGTCATGAAGGGCGACTGGATCATTGGCAGGTATCACACGTTCTACAGTAGGTGTAAGAATCCTGATGTAGGTAGGCCATCACAAGCCAGCCCTCAAAATATTTTGCATTGTAGTCATGCCTGCGTAGTGGCCATCAGTGACTCCCTCATGGGCTTCTGTGACGATGGTGGGTCATTCATGTTCTAGTACGTATCTGCGAAGTATTTCATCTATGCCTAGCTTGTATAGTTGTCCTGCGATGATAGTAAATTCTGCCGCCAGGTGACCAACTCCTTTTTTTTGTTGCACCGAATATGCAATAGGGGCCATACCCATAGTAAGGAACTCAATGATATCAGCGAAGTGGTCATCCACCATTTGAATGGTAAACAACTGCGCATTAGGTAAGCCTTCATCCAAGTTAGTGGGTTCTTCCCATGTATCAATATGAGACAGATGATCCGGGCCTGCATTCAACCTTCCAGGCTTCACGATGATCTCAAAATAATATTCTTGAAACAGAAACAACCAGCGGCAAATCTTCCCCCCCAACACAGGCTTGTTGACTATATATTTTAAATCCGAATGGTATGTAAACATTTTAAAGTGTCCTCCCAGCAGATAGTGTTGATATTTTTGTAGCGCATACACCATAGCCAGTCCCTCGCGTTCAGTGGTAGATTAATTTCGTTCAGCACCTGAGAGTTTTCGACTTGCAAAGGTAACTGAATGATCAATATCCCCTTCGCCAGGCTACATAAGGACCACACCCAAGGCAATGCCTGATGCATCAACATGTACATGGAATTATTTTGACCAGTGAGGGAATATCAGTATGGGCGCATAAATCATCTTCTCCTTGAGTAGTTCAAAGCTCTTTTGACATTCATCATTCCAAAAAAAAGAGACATCTTTCTTTAGCAGCTGTTCCATGGGAGTTGTGATTAGGGCGTATCCTTGAATGAATTTCCTGTAATAGCCTGTGTGACTGAGAATGGAGCGCAAATGTTTCTTCATTGTAGCGGCTACCAGATTGATAACTACAGCTATCTTCGTAGGATCAACCATCAGACCCTGCCGACAGACTATATGACCCAACAATATTCCAAACGGCACGTAGAAGACGCACTTCTTGACATTCAAGGAGATCTGGTGCTTTCAACACGCATCCAACATTAATCGCAGGTTCGAGACATGTTCTTTTACTAATCCAAACACCGTCCAGTCATCGAAGTAAACCTCCAAAAACTTATGGATAAATTCTTTGAACACGGACATTACGACTCTTGAAAAGATAGCATGTGTGTTCTTAAGACCGAAGGGCATGACCGTGTACTGGAAGGAGCCCCATTCGGTGGCAAAGGTGGTCTTACTATGATCCTCTGGTGCAATTCTAATCTGATAGTATCCCAAGAATCCATCTATGAAGGAATAGGCCTCCTGGCCACCCACGCTATGCAAGATTTCATCAGAGAAGGGAGTAGGGAAGGGGTCATGTATGCAAGCATCCTTTAGTTTTGGGAGGTCCACACAAATACATATTTCTCCTTTTATTTTTTTCTCCTGAACGACCATTAGGCTGATCCAATTTGACTGTTCAACTGGTTCAATGATACCTACGGTCAGCATTTTTTCCAGCTCTTCTTTGACCTTTTGTTTATACTTAGGATTCAACCTATAGGGCCGCTGCTTGATGGACCGTGCCTCCAGCTTTAGAGTGATGTGCATAATGCCGAGGTCCCCTGTGATTCCCTTAAGCTCAGAAAATTTTTTAGGGAATAAGTCCTGGTACTCCGTTAGTAGCTCGACGACTTTGCCCACAGTGCCTTCATCCCAATAGTCCCCAATTTTTTCCTGTTTAGGGTGTTCATCTGTCCCAATATTAACCTCGCGTAGCTGGATAGGTTGCGTTACATTGACATTTAATAGCGATGGTATGATAACGGTACGTTCCCCTTCAGATTCCAAAACAGAGATATTCTGTGGGTTATCCTCCTCTTCATTAATCGCCAAGCTCTGACAATTGACTATGTCTTACATCTAGGCCTCCCGCGTCAGAATGGTTGGTGGGGTGTGGGGGTGAGGCTTTGTAAAGACGAATGCATCAATGTCTTGTAGGGCTTCGTCAAGCATTTATGTTCCCCCAATGAGTCTGAATGTTCCGAGGAAGTCATCTTTTAATATCTCCCAATGGCGGGTCCGCTGATGTAATTTGGCATCTAAGTACCAAGTAGTGGGGATAGGGCCCAGGGCATGTATTAACAGATGGATCCACTCGTCTAGCATTCGGTTGGCCCACTTGGTTGTCCATATACACATATGCACATGGGGATCTCCAGGCCCCAGGAATATCTTCGTGCGCACATCGGCAGGGGGTGTGAATCGTAGCACCATCCTATCCCGACATGTCTCCTAGTCAAGAAATGATTTCTTGTGGGTATCCCACCATTGGGCAGGTGTGCCACGTAGCACTAGATTAAGCGCCTAGAGTCATCTATCCTTGGGCACCCTAGCTTCTAATGTTCTTATGAAGTCCTGGACAGTACTAGACTCATCAAAGTGGGGAAGGTCCCTTACCTCCGAAGTGATGCAGTAGAGAGTCCTTGAAATCCGAGGGCATCGTAGGGTTGAAACATCATGTAGCTGAGTCTGCCACTTCTAAAGTTCTTCATCTGGGTTAGAAAATTACTCCCTGTTTTTTCTCCCAGTTGAATACTCCACCTGTTGTAGGATCATCCTGGTCCTCATCCTGTGTCGTCATCCTGTAGATGTGATCGAGCTCCTCATCCTCATATGCTGGTTCAGTATACCGTGCGTCCTCAGTGGGATCCAGTGGTACTATTACACATGTCCCATTCTTCTCAAACACCATGCTACATTTTTTTAGATTAATGACACCTCCTACGTTGATAGCCCAGTCTATCCCTAGGAGTGTAGGATAGGGGACCGTATCTTCCACAATTTCTATGACCTAAAGGTTAGCCAGGACCTTTACTCCTGTGACATCAACCATAACCCTTGGCAACCATCCCAGAGGGATGATCTTCTGTTGATTTTCCATTCGCAGCTGGATGGTGGAAAATTCTAATTTAGGTTCCCCCATTCGTTGCCAAGTTTGTTTTGGTAAGTGTTGTAGCCTCTACAACACCCTCCAAAAAAATTCACCCTCTAAAATGTTTTTGGAGCCCCTAAGCATCAAAAGGGCTAAGTCAAAATCTGTAGTTAAATATTTTTCAGGAAAAGTTAAGAGTCGCTGAGTCGCAGAATGGTTTTGTTCCCAAAATTTGTGACCTAGCGACCCCGCGACCTCTCAGGTCACTAAGTTGCTAAGTCGCAGATCTCTTAGATTTTTCAAAATCGCGACCCCACGACCTTGCAACCCCACGAACCTCCAGGTCGCGAGGTCACTAGGTCCTCTCTTAAAACACAGGACATTTGCGACCTAGCGACCTCATTAATGGCTTGCACGCATGACCCTTTTATAAATAGGAGGGTCTCTAGGTCGCATTTTGTTCACGTGATGGAGAGTGAAAAAATGCTTCTGATAGGCCAACTGGAGCACGATTTTCTCGGGTAAGTTTCCATTTCCTCCTGTTGTTTCCATTTTTTCCTTTTGTTTCCATGTTCCCTCTACCTTAGCCCTTTTAAGCCATCCACCATTCCTTTTTTGATCCTTTACGACTTGAGATACCCTAACTATCCAAACACTCCTCCTCCTTGCATAGTCTTGTAATCACAATTCACCTAGCCTCCCTTGTATTTGTTTTTCTCCTAGAACTGCTTCCCCTCCATGTTTTTGATTGCCCACTTAGTCCTACATTTTTTAAGTTGAAAGGGATTTCATTACAATAATGCAAAGGACCGCGTCACTTGTTAAAACCCCCAGCCAACCCTAATGCAACTTATGACCCTTGCGACTTCGTGACTCATGTGACCCTGAGACCCCGGTCGTAGCTACACTCCAAACTAATGTTTGCGACCCTGGCAACCTAGCGACCAGGTCGCAAGTCATAGGATTGCACCCTTTCGAACTGTCAAACATTTGCGACCCAGTGACCTCGCAACCTAGTCGCAGGGTCGCGAGGTCGCAAGGTCGCTACCTTCTGAAAGCTTAAACCTCACGACCCCAGCGACCCAGCGACCCAGCCACAAGTCGCTAATTCACCCTTTCCTGTGGTTTCAGTTGGGTAAAGTTAATAAGTTGTACCTAGGCTTTTATCATTATGGTATCTTTATTATCCTGGGATTCTTTTATGAACATGACAGGTGAATTCAAAGCAGAGTTAGAGTGCGTCTCTGTCTCTTCAAACTCGAGCGACATGGGACCTCCGGTGACTCGCAAGAAAAAAAAGAGCCCAAAGATAGAAGACATAGAAATGGACATACCAATGTCTCCGCCCCAGATCTACAGGGATACCTCATGTACATTTTCCAAAGGGGACAACATGAGTTGGTATCAAGTATACCAGGAATTTGCATGGCCAGAATTCCCAAAGGACCTCCCCGACCAGCAAGTATATATACAAGTTAAAAGGTCAAAGCTCCACTATGCAGGTGCCCACCCTGCTATATTCCCATGCGCGGAAGTCATTGAATGAATCATACAGAATACCGACCCCAAAAGTGGGTAATTAGGGACTATGAAGGTAAAGCGTTTGCGACTCTAAAGGGCTCAGATGCTGAGTTTTACTACGCACTGCCGGAACGAAAACAAACTTTCACAGAAGAATGGGCCACCACCCATGCAGTCGCCATAGTAGATACCCTGAGGGGGTGGTGGGAGGAACCCGAAAAGTTCAAAGTCAAGAAGGATCAGGAATATCCAGTGGTGGGCCTAAGGAAGGTATATAAGCTGGTGGCAGCTATGCTTTGTAGGATATACGGTCGTCCCGATGCCACCACTTTCAGTGGCACTTGGGTATCCCTAATGAACTATGTCACCGTGCACAGCATGTTAGCCACCTATAAATTATGTTTTACCAAGTGGTGGCTAAACTTGTCTCTTAAAGCCTTCAAGAGATAGTTTCCTTTGAAAACTTATCATCTTTTGAAGTCTTATGATGATTCTCTATCCTTTGAATTAATCTTCACTACTGTTTCACTATAAGCCCTCAAGAACCTACTGATTACCAAGAGAAAACTGCTCATAATGCTCCACTTCCCACCATTCACCTCTCCATTTCACTCCCACAAAATCTCCATTTTCATCCTTGCTTCCCTCACAAAATCCCTCAAAAACACCTTCATTTAACCTCTAAATCACCTTAACCCTTTGTTAAACCTTATATCTCGACTTGATTTGGCTTTTAAATCCCTTCATCCACCTTAAAAATCCTTCTCTCATCTATCGAAACCCTCTTTTGGCTTTAAAATCTCTTTGTTTGGCCTGAAAACAACATTTTGCACTCCCAAGGCATTAAGCCCCTGAGAGCTTATATTCTTTAACCCTCTTCCTCATATGTCCTTAGCCCCGCAATTGGGTGCTCAAAGCACAAAGCCTCCATGCTAAAAGCCTTACCTTTCCTCTATTTTTGTTTTCCTCCTTTCAAATAACCAGCTCCATCTTTAAAATCTCCATTGTCCAATTGCAGGATCCGACAATCGGGACTTAACCCAATCTCACCATTGAACCCGCTCCACGACAAAAATCATACGTCACCATGGACCCTGCCAAATCTTTTAACCCTACATCTCTCTTCCTGTCGCACTCATTCGGTGCCGTCGGATCTGCAGCCTGTGATCCAACAGCCAGCGATAAATATCACGCAATTTTGGGCTCCCTTCCACAGTGCACTACTTCTACGCGATAAAAGTTGTTTTAGAAATCCACGTGTCGAACACTAACACATATCACATTCCAAAAGCTAATACCACTTACCCCCTTAGAGCCCGCGCGAAAACCACCAATGGTTTTCCCGAAACCACTAATCCTGAATTCGCGTCATATTTTAAAATTAAACCCAAGTTCTGTGTTTTACTATAGAAACCTATTCTCCACTGCATTTTCCCATTCGCACAGCTCCAAACCGCCTCCATAAACCCTCCAAAGTAGTTTTAAACCAAATCTTCGCAGGATTTAAATTAAATTTTGTTTGTTTTATGCAGATTTAATGGGTTACAAGGTTAAAATCCTCCCGCAGGAAATTACAATGTTATGGGCTGAGGATGACGATCCTCATAGCCCTGAATACAAATTAAGGTGATCAGGGGTTTAAATTTCGCGGTTTGGAAGGGTCGATGAGTCATGATCTTTGGCTTTTCAAAAAAATTCTCTGACAAAACCCTCTGCGCACCTACAAAGAACAACAAAACATAGTGAGAAAAATTAAATAAAGAATATCAGTGTCAAAGGTGAAGATCAGAGCATAAGTGAATAATTAAAGATTTTAATTAGAGTTTAAAGGAATTAAGGCACAAACTCAAGAATCAAAGGCATAATCCATAAAAGAAGCAGTTCGAACAATCAACAAAGTGAAAGCATAAACAGAGCTAAAACAGGTTGAAGTACAAAGGAACAGAGAAGATATTGGTGCAGAAGTTGACTGACATAGACATAGCCCATCTCCATGCTCAAAAACCTGCCAAGCAGTTATTACACCAAAGAAGCTACTACAAGCTGTCAGAAGCAGTTATTTAGAAGTATGGGAGTCCTCGTAGCCCATTCTTTCACTTAACTCACACCAAGAAAATAACAGTACCACTCTAGATGGTTTTTCCTCCCAAGGACACTCTGTGGGTGATTTCTGTCATATCAAAATGGTCTCAACAAGCTACAAAGTTATTGATCCTGTCTAGAATTTAATGAAATGTTTAATACATAGAATGGTGCATTCGAATTCCCTCTCCTATCTCTGAATGGTCATTAAATCCTTCTTTACCTACTTCTCCTCATTTTTCCTATAAATATTCTTGGAAGTCTCATTGTAAGAGGTTGGCATTTGGTGATTTCAAAAGTAATACAAGATTGCTGCTTTGAAGAAGCATTGGTGTTCTGAAGGAGTGTGGAAGTCTCTGTTTTTTCTGTTGATGAAGGAGACTAGACCATTGGATCCCTAAGCCTAGTTTTTGTGAAGTAATCTCTTATTGTTAATGTTGTTTCTCATTTATCACTTTGTTCCATTATGCTTTGACTTATAGTAGGATAAAATGTTTAGGCAGAGAAATGTATCTTAGAAGCACCTCTGACCTATTTATCTTTCACTGTTTATATGTTTTCTGCTATTGAACATGACGGGGTAGAATAATAGCTCTCTTGAAAATTCATTTAGTTTTATTTCAGAAATGGTTAATTCAGTTGTGCTAAAGACTGTTTAGGTGTTCCCTCTTTCTTTGCCACTGAATGCTATATCTGAAATCTCCCTTTGATTATTAATGCTTGTAGTTTGACAGAGAGGTATGTTTCAATCATACACTCTGTTCCTTGCTGTAATTATTGTGTTAAATGACCCTATAATTGCAGTCCCAGATGTCTAAGGTGTTGCCTCTTCTTTGAATGAAATTGTATGTCTTTTTTGATTAAGCTCTCAACAATGAGCTTATAGGAGGAAATAGGGCATTCCCTGAATCCTATAATTCATCTAGAAGGTGTTAGTCTGCATTTCTCCTTTTCTTTGAGTGTTTACATTGATTAAGTACATAAAAATGAGCTTACTAGAGGAAATAGGGCATTCCCTGAATCTTTAAGTCATTGTGAAAGGGTTTAGATTGCTTTTCACTCTTAGTCCTTAATGTTCATCCCATTTCACCTATATTATTCAATAGATCCTTGACTGAGTTATATTTTCCCTCTGGTTTCCCTTCCTTCTTAATTAGAACTATTTGGACTTTCACGTGACTCCATTTCCCAATGGCTTGTAAATTCCCATGCTCTATCTATACTGCATGAAACATATTTGTCCAACCAAACAAAACAAACAACCCTGCACATCATAACTAGCCTAAAATCAACTTCTAAACCATTTAAGACAGATCCTTATAAACATATTGAGAGATCCCTCTCTGAGACTAGGAGGGCTAGATCCTAGAGCTCTAAAGCTTGGTTTTCATGTTGCCTTGTCACTTGGCATGCCAATCTGCCAAATCACAGGACCCCGACATAATGGCGATCACGGTGGGACCTATTGAGTATATAGTCACTTGAATGCCTCTTAAAAACTATTTAGGCCCTTAATTTGACAAATAATACCCTAGGAATCTATTATCCCACCTCATCACCAACATAATGGTGATCACGGTGGGACCTACTGAGTATATGATAGTCTAGCTAACTCTTGTGCACTCTTTAGCCCTACAAATCTCTAAGAAAATCAGTTAGTGGGCCATAGAGTAGACTCTGTTTGTTTGAGCACCTTAGCTAACTATTAAGATCAGACATAGGACACTCTCATAACCATAAGAATATACAAAATCCAAAAATATTTCAGATTGGCTTCATAATAAGCATGGTGGTGGAACCATAAAAAAATTTACCTACACAAAAAGCTAAAACTTCCACCTGGCGACTCCATTAGCCCTAGTAGGCCTATTACTCATCCAGGTCTCCAGATCTCTTTAGGACTGTGTTAACCATCCTTGAATAAATTTAGAAGCCTAGTCCCATATTAGATAAGACATTTTGAGAGGCAAAACTTCCAAAAAATTCCCTACAAACTTCAGCCTCTCTCATTTTTGAAAAGCAGTTTGGCTTCACATAGGATCAATACTAGATCCCATCCTGACCCTAATCCTCCTACAATAGTTGACAATCTAGAAAGAATTCTGTGGCAGACTTCTAAAGCTCGAAAGTTAGCTGTTGATAGGAACATCCTAAGAACAAAATCTCTCCCTGAAAACCTCGCTGTCTTGGAGGATTTACACTTTGAATTACATCATACTAAGAAAATTTTTAGAACCAGATCTCAAAGTGATTTAAACCAAACTAATCTTGAAACTGCAGGTTTGCAACAGAGCTTTAGTAGAGAAGCTTCACCTTATACTCCTCCTAATTCACAGCTTCTTCACCACTTTATCCTCTTTCATAACCAATCTGCTCAAAACTAGTTTGCTGGCCCAAGTGCTTCTTCCACTCTAATCCATACCACCACTATCCAAACCACTCCATTTCAACCCATTTTCCCTCTTGTCAATCCACCCACTGTAAATCCACCTTTCTTTCCAGCCATGGCAGCATGGTATGCCCCATTAGTGTTACCACAACCTATGGTTCCCTTTCCAAATGAATATCAGTCTAAAATTCCCCATTTCACTGGAAAAGAATCTACCACAGCTCAACAACATGTAGATAGGATGGAGGATGCTTTTGATTATATGGAAATAGAAGATAAGACCATAAAGATGAGAATATTTTCTCAAAGTTTAGGAGTAGAAGTAAAGAAGTTTTTTAAAGGCTTAGCTCCTAATATCATCAATGACCTTCCCTCTTTACATCAAGCATTCATAAACAAATGGGAAATCAAAAGCAACCATCTCCAAATATTAACAGAGTATAACAGTCTTAAAAGAAATCAGGGAAAGAGTGTTCATGATTACTCCACTAGGTTTAACAGTGTCTACAATGCTCTTCCACCTCACATGAAACCTTCCCAAGGCTTGGCCTTAGTGAAGTATCCTAAAGGCTTCGATGCTGATATGGCCTATCAACTAAGGGAGAGAGATTACTTAACTCTCGAAGACATGCAAAAGGGAGCTGTGAGTGTAGAAGCAAACTTAATTGAGAAAAGATCTAGGATGAGATTAGAGAAGAGGGTAACTTATAAAGATGATACTGCACCCTCAACCTCATCCTCTGATGCCAAAATTGAAAACCTGGTGAAGGTAATGGAGAGAATGCTTGAAAAGATAAACTTGAATGATAGAGTGCCACCAAGAGAACACCAAAACAACCTCCAAAATAGAAATATAAATCAGAATTTTAGGAGAGAAAAAAATAAATATAGGCAAAGAGATAATGACCAACAAATTAGACCCCCCTTCCAACAAAACTACGTAGATCAAGAGGAAGAAAGGGAGATTGAAAGGTTGGGAGAAAACCATGTAAGCTTGATTGGATCATACAATGGGGATGATGTTTTCCTCACTGAAGAATAAAAAGGTTTCTTCTCCTCAAAACCAAAGGAAGGTAAATATGAGGAGTCTGAATATTATAGATTGGGGTTTGAGAATGAAATAATGGAGGTACAAAAACACTATGATATAAGAAGCAAAGGGAACATAGATAATCTAAATGACAAAAACAGTAGCTCTACTATTAGGAAAAATACAGAAAATTAGCCTAAGAAAGCAGCAGAGAATACCTACATTTTGGCTAAGAAAAAAGATTTAAACAAAGAAAAAAGCAGCCAGCCAAATGTTGAACAAAGTTTCCCTAGCACGTCAACTAGTGGCCCTATTAAAACAGCTCAGATTGACAGTCCTAATAAAACTCAGCAAGTCAAAATTGCTGAAAGAAATTTAATTGAAAAAATAGATGTAAATACGAAAAAATCAATAGTTCCTTTCAGCCTAGAGGGCGAAATTGCAAAGATCAAAATTAACGTACCCCTGGCTGAATTAGTGACCCAGGAAGTGTACAAAAACCAGGTGCTAAAAGCTATGAATATAAATGTTGATATTGATACTTTGAACCTGACAGGTGATAAGCCAGAGCTGTTGTTTGGTCCTAAAATTGAAGGAAAATACCAGGAAGGGGTTGTGCCTCCCTCTATGTCAGTCTAAACATACATGACAAGATCTTACACAATGCCATGCTAGATTCAGGAGCATCACACAAACTTATGCCCAAGGTAATAATGGAAAGCTTAGGCTTAGAGATTACTAGACCATATAAAGACTTGTATTCCTTTGATTCCAGAAGGGTCAAATGCTTGGGGTTAATTAAATATTTGTGTGTTAACTTGTCTCAAATTCCTACCAAGAACCTTGTAATGGATGTAGTAGTAGCTGACATTCCCCCAAAATATGGTATGCTTTTGTCTAGATCATGGGGAGCTAAGATTCAAGGCACCCTTCAAATGGATATGTCTTATGCCACCATACCAGTGTTTGGTCAAATCAGAAGATTATATAGGGAAACCCTCATGAAATACATGGTGAGCAACAAGGACAAACCTCACAATACTCCTGTTTATTCCACCCATTCAGATCTAGATTCCTTTATTTTATACAATGAAGATGAAGTCACCCAAACAAACAAGGGAAACGAGCAGGACATTAGTGCACTGGAGCATCCAGAATTGTCTTCCTCTCAACCTCTAGATATCCCAACTCCCAGCAACCTTGAGCAACACAAAACAGATGAGAATGAAACCAAAACACTTTGGAGAATGAGCTTTGATGGCTCTTGCAGCAAAAATAGTGCAGGGGCTGGTGTATGGATACACAGCACAAACAAATGACATGCCTGCAAATTATATTTATCATGCACTAACAACATTACAGAATATGAAGCCCTTCTCCTTGGCCTGCACATACTTGAAGATTTAAAAGCCAAAAAGATATTAGTACAGGGAGATTCTGAGTTAATCATCATACAAATCAAAGGGGAATATTCAACCAAAAACCCCAGACTCAGAGAATATAGAAACATTATTTTAGATCCCCTGAAAACTTTTGAAAAATATGAACTCATGTTCATACCAAGAGCCCAAAATCACCTGGCAAACAAACTTGCTTTTGCTGCTAGTAATTGCCAAATACCACAAATCAATGAATAGTTCATCATAAAGGTGAAAAACAGACTAGCAGTGCCTAATAACGAAGATCATTGGCAGGTGTTTAACAATGATAAACATATAGAGAATTTCCTGCAGTCAAAAAATGAGTTTTCCACAACATCACCAAGTTTCAACCATGAAAAGGAATGTTTAAATGGGGAACCAATTCCTGAAACAGGGTCTTCCTCCCCTACTGATATAAATCAGTTTGATCACATTTTCAAAGAAAAATTATCTAATGATCCAAACCAAAAGGACCTCAAAGTTATAGAATGTAAAGGTGATACCATACCCAAAGGCCTTGCTCCGTTAGAACAACTCTTTTATTTCAACGATGTGGCTAAGGAACCAAAAGCAGAACCCATGGAAACTAATGTGGAAGAGCACAACATAGGCAGCCCAACTAAGCCTAAAATTATTAAGCTATCTAGCACCCTTCCCGCCCACATCAAACAGCAATACATAGCACTCTTCAAAGAGTTTGTAGATGTTTTTGCATGGGACTATAAATATTTGAAATCATATGACACTAGCATCATTCAACACAAGATTCCTCTTAAGGAAAATCAGAAACATTTCAGACAAAAATTAAGGAGGATAAACCCTGTTTTATTGCCTGCCGTAGAAAAAGAAATTAGGAAGATGTATGATGCAGGGATCATTGTTCCTCTTAGATACTCAGACTGGGTTTCCAATCTATTGTCTGTCCGGAAGAAGACGGGGGAGATTAGGCTGTGTTGATTTCAGGAACCTAAATAGAGCCTCCCTGAAAGATAACTATCCCTTGCCGAAAATGGACCACATTCTCGAGAGGGTAGTTGGGTCAAAAATAATATCATTGTTGGATGGGTTCTCATGTTATAATCAGGTTCTGGTTCTCCCAAGTGATCAACGTAAAACTGATTTTACTACACCTTGGGGGACATTCATGTATGTTAAGATGCCACTTGGTCTGATGAATGCAGGGGCCACCTTCCAGAGGGCCATAGACATAGCTTTCTTAGAAGACATAGGCTATTTTATAATCATTTACCTTGATGATATTACTGTCTTCTCCAAGACTGATGAATAACATTTGGAACATTTAAGGAAATTTTTTGAGAAATGTAGAAGATTTGGCTTGTCTTTAAATCCCAAAAAGACACTCTTTGGCCTCCAGGAAGGAAATATTCTTGGTCATATAATCTTCGAATAAGGGATCAAAATAGATCCTAAAAGAATTTATGGCATATTGAATATCAACCACCCTAGGAACCTCAAAGAATTACAGTATTTCATTGGAAAGATAAATTTTTTGAGGAGGTTCACCCCCAACTTTGTTGAGCTATTAAGAAACATCACTAACATGCTCAAGAAAGAAGTAGGTGTTAAATGGACAATGCAAGCTAAACAATCATTTGAACTGGTAAAGCGAGCCCTCACTCAAGCGTCAATCCTTATCAGTCCTGATTTCACCGAAGATTTCTATATTTTTTCCTTTGCATCTGAACATACAATAGCTGCAGTATTGTTGCAAAAGAATAGCTTGGGGCAAGAACAACCTATATCCTTCTTCAGTAAAGCCTTAAGATATGCCCCACTCAAATATAATATCATGGAGAAGCAAGCCTTGGCACTGGTAAAAGCATTAAATGACTTTAGGGTGTACATTTTACATTCACATGTCATTGCCTTTGTGCCATGCACCGTAGTCAAAGATATTCTAAGTCAGGACCCTGATGGTAAAAGGGGAAAGTGGATTGCCACTATTCTAGAATATGACTTAGAAACCAGGCCTACTAAACTCATCAAGTGACAGGGATTATCAAAACTCATGGCCGAGTCTAATTTCAAAGCACTGGATATGAATATAGTTGATGCCTTGGAAGAAATAGAAGAGTTCCCAGCACTATTTACTGAAGAAACATTCATGAAATCTCCATGGTATGCTGACATCATTTATGTGTTGCTTTATTTGAATGCTCCTCCTTATTTTTCAAAAACAAAAGCCAGATTTTTCAAACAAAAGGCTTTAAATTATTGTATAATAGATGGAGTTTTATATTGGAAAAATGATGTTGGTATATTACTAAAATGTTTACTTGAGGTTGATGCAGGAAAAATCATGCATGAAATGCATGAAGGAGAATGTGGAGGGCACTTAAATTGGAAGACCACAACAAACAAGATCCTCAGATATGGTTACTATTAGCCCACTCTTTTTCCAGACACCCACAAACTAGTAATGTCTTGCCACAAGTGCCAAATTTTTGATGGTAGAAGAAAGCTCTTGCCCTTACCCTTGAAACCTATTAGTGTTGAAGAACCCTTTCAACAGTGGGGTTTGGAATTCATAGGAGAAATCCATCCATCCTCCTCAGCCCAGCACAAATGGATCCTCACAGCCACTGATTATTTTACCAAATGGATAGAGGCCATACCCACTAGGAATGTTATTGATTCTGTCATTATTAAATTCCTTGAGACCAACATATTGTCCAGATATGGCTGTCCTAGAAAAATAATCACAGACAATGCTGCTACCTTTAAATCCAAGAGGATGGTTGATTTCTGCCATAAATATCATATCACCTTGGGCCACTCCACAACCTATTACCCCCAAGGAAATGGACTTGCTGAATCCTCCAACAAGAGCTTGATTAACATCATCAAGAAGTTGTTGGAACAGAATCAGAAAGCATGGCATAGTAAGCTCGTTCATGCCTTGTGGACTGACAGGTTAACCACCAAAAAGTCAATCAAAATGTCCCCCTATCAGCTCGTCTATGGCATGGATGTTGTTTTCCCAACATCTTTGGGAGTTCCAATCATGAAACTCCTTCAGGAAGTCCAAGCTGAAGAAAATGACTTGCAGAGAAGGATAAATCAGACCATTCATTTGCAGTAGACCAGAGAGGAAGTTTACTAGAGAACTCAAATAGTCCAAGAAAACATCAAAAGGTTATTTGACAAAAGGATTAAAGAAAATGACTTCCAAGTGGGAAATGTGGTTCTAAAATTGGATTCAAGGAGGGAAGAGAAAGGAAAACATGGTAAGTTTGAAAACATGTGGAAAGGGACCTACATTATTCATTCCATAAGAGGGAATAATTCATTTTTTCTACAAGAACTGAATGGTGAAGAAGTGTTGGGAGGTCCTGTTAGTGGCAGGATGCTTAAACACTATTTCTGTCAAGAGTCTTATTTTCAGAGTTTTTATCCATTTTACATACCATTTGCATAAAGAAAAATGGAAAGAAAAATACAAAAAACAATAAAAAATAGAAAATAGGGCAGAAATAAAACAAGAAAGGTATAGCCCCGTACCAAAGGGAAGGAAAATATGAAAGTGTGCAAGCTCAAATTCCACTACTTTAAGGAGCACTACTGTCCAATAATACATCCTAATCATGATTGGTCAGATTTCAATTTATTTTTGATAGGATAGTGAAGAAGATCTACCAAACTGTTTAATCTTGGCTGATCAGTAGAACAAATTAGGATAGAAGAAAGAAAGGTTCAAACATGCTAAAAATCTGAACCTAGAATCATAGGAAAATATGGCTCTAATTCTCTCAAAACTTGAGCCAAAGAGAAGAAGAGAACTGGTTCTGAAATGCTCAAAACTTGAACCAACAAAGGAAAGAAACAGCTCTAACAAGATCAAAACTAGAGCTGAAATGAAGAAAAAGGGTGACTCCAAAAAGCTCAAAATCTGAGTCACAATAAGAAGGAAGAACGTTATGAATTTCAGATCTTCAGCCTTCAAAATTTTGGTTTTGAATTTCTACAATTTTTAGTTCATGTGCAACTTGTCTTTACACCATGGACCCACAACAAATCAGACAGTCTAATCCTAGTTTGGTTGTGTTTCAATTTCTGTTTTAGAATATAGAGAATGAAAATATGTTAGACTGTTTAATCCTGGCAGGTATTAGTTTAGTTAGAGGAGCTATGAGTCCAACTGTTTAATCTGGTCTCATGGATGAATAAGGGTACAATTAGATTAGTTTTTGCTTTCAATAAAATGTTGAAGAAAGAGTTTTCCAGTCCAAGTGCACTCAAAGAAGAAAATGTAGAAATTTGAATAATAGATCACTTATTCACCGAGATTATCCTGATTACACACTATTTGAGCTTCATGCATAATACATAACCTCTTCTACCATTTATCATCAATTTTCGGAATTAGAAGCAGTCTCATGCGCACATTAAAACATAATCAAGCACACATATAACACAGTATGTAATGGGGAAAGCTTACAGTTGAAAACCCCCAACTATCTGTATATTATAATAATAGAGAACACGTAACAATACATAGCACAAACTCCTCACAATCTCTCAGCACTATCTCCAATTGTTACACACAAAACAAGCTCAGATCATGCACATCCCATGCTCCAATATACTCCACCTGTCTGCCTGCCTCTACTGTGCAATCAAATATGAAGAATGAATAGATCCAAGTTCAAATCCCCTTGGCTTGTATTGCGCAATCCTCATTGGCAATCTCAATCAATGTGTGTGCAAATCTCATGCACAGCTATAGTCACAACTGATAGTAGACTCACCCTTTCACCCACCTCTAACACTGGTCTCCACTGAACTGTCCATGCATTGCAGTTAACTGATGTATTCTTTAGTTGATTTATGAGTTAATAATTAGTGAATTAATTAATAATTAATTCACACCACTCATCACTAGTGTATTTATCAGTTAGACTAAATACAACTAGTTCAACTAATTTAAACCGAACACAACTCCATCAACTATCTCATCAACTCCACCAAACTCTGCCACATGAGTTCTAACTGAAGTCAACCATGCAATAGCTCAATTAAACCCTAAGAATAGCGTAATTCCTTCTGTCAGTTGCATGTGCCACATCCGTAGCTCGAACTGAAGTGCTGCAAGAGGATAAGATAATGTTTATAGTCCAAATATTATTAAGAGCTAATAATATTTGACTGATCTATTTTTAGACTAGCAGTCTAAAAATAGACTCGCCCGCATGTCTAAAAATAGAGGTCCATCTATTTTTACCAACTTGACCAATCATCCATAAATAGCATCCTGCAACTCATAGACCATGATCCATATGTCTAAAAATAGACATAGTCTAAAAATAGACTTTGCGACAAAAATCACTTGTGTGGCCCCCACCTAATTTTGGTGATCACTTTCCAACTAGGATCAGGAAAGATGTTTCAGGATGCCTCCTTCACTGTTTCTTGTTGCAATCTTCAACACTCCCTCTCAACAAGAAAGGACTGTCTTTGCATGCGACATGCAACTCCATGCATTCGCCCTACAACCTTCACAAGTGCCATGCAACTCCATGCATCTGCTCTGCAACTCCTCTGAAACTGAATAGGCTCCAAACAACTCAATCAGTCTAATGCATCTATCATCAAAGTATTCAACTTCTGCTGGGCCCAATTGCACATGTCATCAGGAACCACTGCGATGTTGAACTCTTGCACCCATGCACTCTTGCACTTGTTGTCAACTCTGATTTGCGCTCCACTATCCGACACTGTCACTTTGATCTGCCTACATCAATCCAAATGATTATTCTACTGTTGCGCTGTGGGCACCTCGTACCCAGGTTCAATTCATGAGATCCACACAATCTCATGAATCCTGCCCAGAAATCTCCTCTTGGGATTATTCATGCATGTCGCCCCACCTCTCACCTGGTGGTATAGCTGCATGCACTCCCTCTGCCCATCTGGCACGAAATTTCTCTGCATGAGTGGTTTCTCCCACTCCATGATCCTCATCTTGTGGCTGCTCCACATCCCGAGGTTCACTCTTACCTGCATGCAAAACTTGCTCCCTCTCAAGCATCAATTGCATGTCTTTCATGCACTTCCCAACAGTAGGAAGCTCCGTAGACATCCCATCTACTTCAAGTCTATAGAGATTCTTTGCTCGAATCCCAACCTTCTTGACTTGTCCTGTTGCCTTGTGCCGAAGGAAAACTTTTCCTTCACTGAAGACAACTTCATACCCTTTATCCTCTAACATTGCAACTGAGATCAAATTCTTCTTTAAACCTGGAACATGCACTACATATTGTAAAAGAATGAGTTTACCTGACTCCCTCTGAAAGGTTATGGTACCAATGTCGGTCGCATTGTATCTTCCATTGTCGCCCAACTCAACATGCAACTGGAGATCTTTCTCCACCAAGTCACTGAAAAGATTCACATCTCCCGTCATGTGAAAGGAAGCGCCACTATCAAAATACCACCCGGATCCCAATGCACTAGACACCATGCATGCGATCAATGAGAAGTCCAGCTCAAATTGCGAGGCAAGAGCCTCACCAGCTGCAGCTCCAACAGCCTGCTTGTTCTTCTTCTTCTGTGGACAATTTTTGGCTTAATGTCCATGCTCGTGACAGTGAAAACACTTCACTTTGGACATGTCACGCTCTTTACCATCTGCACCGGATTGAGAAGCATTCTTCTTGCCCTTCCCCTTCCTTGCTTTGGCAGCCAAAGCGCAATCTTCTTCATCAGATGCCTTTGATGAAGATCCATCCTTGGTACTCCGCCTTATCTCCTCTTGCACAAGATCCGACCAAAGTTGCTCCCATCCTGGAAATTTCTCCTGACCATTGACAGAGTCCTGATAGGAATTCCAACTCTTCGGAAGCCCAAGGAGAGCCAAGCTCACCAATTCCTCATCATCCACACTAACTCCTACACCCCCAAGCTCATCCCTGTAGTGGAAAAACTTTGTCAAGTATACCGGAATAGTGTCATTCTTCTCCATCTTTATTTTCCTGAGTTTATCCTTGAGCGCCAACTTCCTCTGGTCGCTCTTTCTTTGGAATAAATCTGTCAATGCTTTCCACATCAAATATGGAGAAGCTTTACCATGCAGGTTGGATACAATGTGATCCTTCACGCCCTCCAACAGAATCCTTCGACACTTTGCTGTCTTATTTTGCCAAGCCTCAACTTGAGTAGCATCAGTAGGCTTTGGGACTTCAGTATCTATGAACTCCTTCAACCCATTGTCATCTAACACCGCCTCCATCCTGCCCTTCCATGCAATATAATTCGAGCTTCCTTCAAGGGCATACTCCAATCACAATCCGTTGAAAGACATCTCAACTTTGACACCAAGAAAACACTGCTGAAAATTCGAATTCCACCAACTCAAAACTCAACCGCTTCTAATCTGTGAGAAAAAAGTATTTCTAGCACAGAGATTGACTGTAGGGGCATTTACTAGATTTTTCACCTTTCAAAGAAAGGATGAATCCAGAGGCTACCTGGCCCTCTTACAAACTCTGTCTACTGAAATAAAATGTAATCACTGTAATTGATCCGATGATCAACTTCGCTTTGATACCATGTAGAAATTTGAATAATAGATCACTTATTCACCGAGATTATCCTGATTACACACTATTTGAGCTTCATGCATAATACATAACCTCTTCTACCATTGATCATCAATTTTCGGAATTAGAAGCAGTCACATGCACACATTAAAACATAATCAAGCACACATATAACACAGTATGTAATGGGGAAAGCTTATAGCTGAAAACCCCCAACCATCTGTATATTATAATGATAGAGAACATGTAACAATACATAGCACAAAATCCTCACAAGCTCTTAGCACTATCTCCAATTGTTACACACAAAACAATCTCAGATCATGCACATCCCATGCTCCAATCTGCTCCACTTGTCTGCCTGCCTCTACTGCGCAATCCAATATGAAGAATTAATAGATCCAAGTTCAAATCCCCTTGGCTTGTACTTCACAATCCTCATTGGCAATCTCAATCAATGTGTGTGCAAATCTCATGCACAGCTATAGTCACAACTGATAGTAGACTCACCCTTTCACCCACCTCTAACACTGGTCTCCATAGAACTGTCCATGCACTGCAGTCAACTGATGTATTCTTTAGTTGATTTATGAGTTAATAATTAGTGAATTAATTAATAATTAATTCACACCACTCATCACTAGTGTATTTATCAGTTAGACTAAATACAACAAGTTCAACTAAGTTAAACTGAACACAACTCCATCAACTGTCTCATCAACTCCACCAAACTCTGCCACATGAGTTCTAACTGAAGTCAACCATGCAATAGCTCAACTAAACCCTAGGAATAGCGTAATTCCTTCTGTCAGTTGCATGTGCCACATCCGTAGCTCGAACTGAAGTGTTGCAAGAGGATAAGATAATGTTTATAGTCCAAATATTATTAAGAGCTAATAATATTCGACTGGTCTATTTTTAGACTGGAAGTCTAAAAATAGACTCCGCCCAGTATGTCTAAAAATAGAGGTCCATCTATTTTTACCAACTTGGCCAACCATCCATAAATAGCATCCTGCAACTCATAGACCAAGATCCATATGTCTAAAAATATACTTTGCGACAAAAATCACTTGTGTGGCCCCCACCTAGTTTTGGTGATCACTTTCCAACTAGGATCACGAAAGATGTTTCAGGATGCCTCCCTCACTATTTCTTGTTGCAATATTCAACAGAAAACAGTGCTAGGAAAAATAGTTTGGGGTAGGTAGAGGTGTTGTTCAATTGAATTTCTTGCTGCAGGACAGTGAAAGGTTGTCAAATGAAGAATTCTGCCCAATGGATTAAGAAATTGGTTTACTGAAAAGCCATAGATCAATAGCTAAGGTTCTAGACACTTAAAAAGAACTAGCTATCCTCCCCAAGTGGATCCACTGTTAGCCACCTATAAATTTTGTTTTACCAAGTGGTGGCTAAAATTGTCTTTTAAAGCCTTGAAGAGATAGTTTCCTTTGAAAACTTATCATCTTTTGAATTCTTATGATGATTCTCCATCCTTTGAATTAATCTTCACTGCTGTTTCACTATAAGCCATTAAGAACTTGCTGATTACCAAGAGAAAATTTCTCATAATGCTCCACTTCCCACCATTCACCTCTCCATTTCACTCCCACAAAATCTCCATTTTCATCCTTGCTTCCCTCACAAAATCCCTCAAAAACACCTTCATTTAACCTCTAAATCACCTTAACCCTCTGTTAAACCTTATATCTCCCCTTTATTTGGCTTTTAAATCCCTTCATCTGGCTTAAAAATCCTTCTCTCATCTATCGAAATCCTGTTTTGGCTTTAAAATCTCTTTGTTTTGGCTTAAAAACAGTCTTTTGCACTCCCAAGGCATTAAGCCCCCGAGAGCTTATATTCTTCATCCCTCTTCCTCATATGTCCTTAGCCCTGCAATTGGGCGCTCAAAGCACAAAGCCTCAGTGCTAAAAGCCTTACCTTTCCTCTATTTTTGTTTTCCTCCTTTCAAATAACCCGCTCCATCTTTAAAATCTCCACCGTCCGATCACAGGATCCGACGATCGGGACTTAACCCATTCTCACCATTAAACCCGCTCCATGACAAAAATCATACGTCACCATGGACCCTGCCAAAGCTTTTAACCCTGCATCTCTCTGCCTGTCGCGCTCATTTCGCGCCATCGGATTTGCAGCATATGATCTAACGGCCAGTGATCAATATCGCGCAATTTTGGGCTCCCTTCCACAGTGCGCTACTTCCGCACGATAAAAGTGGTTTTAGAAATCCACGCATCGAATGCTAACACATGTCGCGTTCCAAAAGCTAATACCACTTACCCCTTCAGAGCCAGTGCGAAAACCACCAATGGTTTTCCCGAAACCACTAATCCTCAATTCACACCATATTTTCAAACTAAACCCTGGTTTTGTGTTTTACCATAGAAACCCGTTCTGTGCTGCATTTTCCCATTCTCACAGCTCCAAACCGCCTCCATAAACCCTCCAAAGTAGTTTTAAACCAAATCTTCATAGGATTTAAATTAACTTTTGTTTGTTTTATGAAGATTTAATGGGTTACAAGGTTAAAACCCTCTCGCAGGCAATTATAGTGTTATGGGACGAGGATGACGATCCTCATAGCCCTGAATACAAATTAAGGAGATCAAGGGTTTAAATTTCGTGGTTTGGAAGGGCCGATGAGTCATGATCATCGGCTTTTCAAACAATTTCTCTGACAAAACCCTCTGCACACCTGCAAAGAACAAAAAAACACAGTGAGAAAAATTAGTGTCAAAGGTGAAGATCAGAGTATAAGTGAAGAATTAAATATTTTAATCAGAGTTTAAAGGAATTAAGGCACAAACTCAGGAATCAAAGGCATAATCCACAAAAGAAGTAGTTCAAAAAATCAGCAAAGTGAAAGCATAAACAGAGCTAAAACAGGTTGAAGTACAAAGGAACAGAGCAGATATTGGTGCAGAAGTTGACTGACACAGACATAGCCCATCTCCATGCTCAAAAACCTGCCAAGCAGTTATTACACCAAAGAAGATACTACAAGCTGTCAAAAGCAGTTATTTAGAAGTATGGGAGTCCTCGTAACCCATTCTTTCACTTAACTCACACCAAGAAAATAACAATACCACTCTAGATGGTTTTTCCTCCCAAGGACACCCTATGGGTGATTTCTGTCATATCAAAATGGTCTCAATAAGCTACAAAGTTATTGATCCTGTCTAGAATTTAATGAAATGTTTAAGACACAGAATGGGGCATTCGAATTCCCTCTCCTATCTCTGAATGATCATTAAAACCTTCTTTACCTACTTCTCCTCATTTTTCCTATAAATATTCTTGGAAGTCTCATTGCAAAAGGTTGGCATTTGGTGATTTCAAAAGTAATACAAGATTGCTGTTTTGAAGAAGCATTGGTGTTCTGAAGGAGTGTGGAAGTCTCTGTTTTTTTTGTTGATGAAGGAGACTAGACCATTGGATCCCTGAGCCTAGGTTTTGTGAAGTAGTCTCTTATTGTTAATGTTGTTTCCCATTTATCACTTTGTTCCATTATGCTTTGACTTACAGTAGGATAAAATGTTTAGGCAGAGAAATGTATCTTAGAAGCACCTCTGACCTATTTATCTTTCACTGTTTATATGTTTTCTGCTATTGAACATGACGGGGTAGAATAATAGCTCTCTTGAATATTCATTTTGTTTTATTTCAGAAATGGTTAATTCAGTTGTGCTAAAAACTGTTTAGGTGTTCCCTCTTTCTTTGCCACTGAATGTTATATCTGAAATCTCCCTTTGATTATTAATGCTTGCAGTTTGACAAAGAGGTTTGTTTCAATCATACCGTCTGTTCCTTACTGTAATTATTGTGTTAAATGACCCTATAATTGCAGTCCTAGATGTCTAAGGCGTTCCCTCTTCTTTTAATGCAATTTTATGTCTTTTTTTATTAAGCTCTCAATAGTGAACTTATATGAGGAAATAGGGTGTTCCCCGAATCCTATAATTCATCTAGAAGGTGTTAGTCTACATTTCTCCTTTTCTTTGAGTGCTTATGTTGATTAAGTCCATAACAGTGAGCTTACTGGAGGAAATAGGGCGTTCCCCGAATCTTTTAAGTCATTGTGAAAGGGTTTAGTTTGCTTTTCACTCTTAGTCCTTAATGTTCATCCAATTTAACCTATATTATTCAACAGATCCTTGACCGAGTTAGATTTTCCCTCTGGTTTCCCTTCCTTCTCAATCAGAACTATTTGGACTTTCACATGACTCCATTGCCCAATGGATTGTAGATTCCCATGCTCTATTTATACTGCATGAAACATATTTGTCCAACCAAACAAAACAAACAACCCTGCACTTCATAACTAGCCTAAAATCGGCTTCTAAACCATTCAAGACACATCCTTATAAACATATTGAGAGATCCCTCTCTAAGACTAGGAGGGCTAGATCCTAGAGCTCTAAAGCTTGGTTTACATGTTGCCTTGTCACTTGGCATGCCAATCTACCAAATCACAGGAACCCAACACGGCACTCATTTCAATTGGGCCAGCATGCTAATGACGTCTCTCCAGACAAACATATCCTCAGCACTAGCACCAGAGGAGGGATATTCATCTGAATTTTACATGGCTTCCTACTTATTGTTTGTTTTTTTTTCCCGGTGCCACTTTGAGGGATGGCCACACAACTGGGACCCAGAGTAGGCATGCCCAGTTCACATAGAATGAACGTATTTTGGGACTCTAGGTATAAGCAAGATATAGATTCAATCTCACAACTCTTCATCCCGGCACTCTACAGGAAATTGTTCAGTCAAGATACCCCATGCATGTCCTAGCAAGCCATGGAGACATTAGTCAAGGTGTCACATTGGTTTCCACTCACAAAATATACCTTTGTTCGAGTCTTTTGTTCATTCAAGACCCCCCATGCCATGCCCCAATTTGTTACGGATAAGATGCTTCTTCAGGAATTTTGTTATCAGATGATTTCCGGTTTCTCTAAGGTCCTAACTAAAGGTAAGAAAAATTCATGGCCTACACTGCCACTCACCATCGGTGCCTAAACGGTCAAGGATTTTAGAGAGGTAGAGGCAGAAGCAAAAGAAATGAGAGGTTTCCACCTGGGGCCTTTGGATCACCGGACATATGACTGTAAGAGGATAGTCCCTAATCACTGTAAATGGGATAAGTTCAAGTGGAGCTACCAACATACTGAACTCCCATATGAGGATGAGAAAAGAAACTGGTATAACACGGATAGGGAACTCCCCCCGGGGGCATGGTTCGATCAGGAAGATCCAGTTGATCACACGTTGGAGGAAAGAATCTGTGAATTGGGAGGTGATTCTTCTTCCCAGGCAAAGAAGCCTCGAACCAGCATGGGTCACAACACTACCACCCAACAGAAAGAGCAAGAAGAAAAAGCTCAGCAGGAAGCTGAAAATAAGACAAAAGAAGATGAGGAAAAGCGTAGAAAGATCCTGAAGGCAAAAGAAAGAAGCATACAGAAGAGGCCCGGAAAAGAAAGAAAGAACAAGAAGCAGAGGCTAAGGCAGAACGCTAGCTCAAAAAAGAATTAGATCAGGTGGAGGCCAAATGCAAGAGAAATAAAGAACATGAAACAGAAGTAGAAGCAGAGTGCAGGCGGAAAGAAAAACAGGACAAAGCAGAACAAGACAAGGAAAAAGTGGAGCGGCTTTAGAAAGAAGAGGAAGAATGAAAAATAAAAGAAGAGGAAGATTGAAGATCAAAGAACATCGAGACATCTCCTGCAGTCATAGAATTACAAACTAATCTGCAGCCCATCGAAGTGCCTATAATCAATACGCGTTTTGGACTCTCTGAGCCAAGCTCTTATGAAGGATAGGAAGAGGAGGTGTTTAACCTTACAAGGCTCACTTATGATCAGTTCTCCTTCAAGATCTAACAGGAGAAAAGGAGATGTATAGCACGGAACCCTTCCACCCCAATCACAGCCACGGAAGAGAAAGATATAGTCTTAGAAACTATGACCAACCCAGTGATGATAGCATTGGCTGGCACTGCTTTTGCCACATCCATAGAAGAAAATGTGAGCCGAATGAGTAGGGAGATCCTTTCCCTACAAAATAAGTTACAGGACTCTAAACAAAGGGAGGCAAGGGCAGAGCAAGAAAATACAGCATTAAAGGAGGAAATACAACAACTTCGAGACAAAATTTCTCCTGTTAACGAAGTATTGCTCACCGTCAAAAGAGAGTTGGAGGTACTGGAGGTCACCATGAGGCACTTTTATGGGGAGATGTTCACTCTAAAACAAATAGTCGCCCCCCTACTAAGAGCCCAAGTAGAGACAAAACAGAGGAGCAAGAAACTGAAAGAGGCCTCCACCGCTTTGGACAGAATTATAGAATGGACAGGTTAGTACCCACAGGCTTCGGAAAACTTGCCCAAGAAAGACTGGATTCACACCCAGGATACCAAGGTCCAAATTCGTATCAAAATGCAATCCAAGGAAAAGCTATCCAAAGACCTAGAAAAGGTAATGGCTGCATATGAGCATCTGATCAGTGTCATCGACTCAATGCATGAACTACACCACATTCAATATCTGGGTGCATTGAGCGAGGAAAATACATGGGGACAGGTGGATCAGGAGATTCAAACATTTCTGAAACCTATCAGGCAAGACACTACTACTCCTGATCTTGCAGCATCGCAAGAGAACTTGGGTAAATTCATCGTTACACCAGTTTGGATCTACACTAAACTGTCCCCAGTAGCTGCAGATTCAGGCATGGCAGAATTTTCTCAAGGAGCAACAAGTTGATGCCCCTGACCTCGCAATCATGCACACATTCCCATGATCATATGGCAAGAGGTCGTAGGTCACACTGTTCAACTGGGTCGTAGGCCGCACTGTCCAATTGAGTCGCAGTTCGCATCCTCCATTCAGGTCGCAAGGCAGCCCAACGGTCAAGAAAGCGAAAATTCAGGTAGCCCAAAGGGCAAGTTTTGGTCTATAAAAACTTCCTTTGGGAATATTTTAAGGATATTTTGTTTGGGACTCAAAGAGTTATAGAGCATTGTATAGAAGGACTACACATTTTTTAGTATGAATACAAGAATTTGTTAACTCCATTGTTGGATCTGATTGTGGTAAATGTGCGAACACTATGAGTATTCTATTTTCAGTTTCTAGCATCTTTTGATTAATGAAACTATGTTTCCAATGACATCATTTATGCACTATAGTTTTCTAAACATGTGTTAATGGTGCTAAGTTTAATTTCCGTTTCTCAATGAATGTTAATAACTTTGTTTACTGACATTCATATTATCACCAAAACCATTTGAGGAAGTGAAGGGTGTTCTGCCATAAAGAATTGTTTCTTCTGTGGTTAGAACAGTGTACAAGCATGACCCTAATGATATGCTATTGACAACATTTCCTTTGGCCCCATGCTTTATTATTCAGATTGCTACGCATAGTGTTATATGTTCATTTAATTCATCAAGCATGTTTCTTGTATCATCCGAATAAGCGTGTGTCTGCAGGTTCGTTGAGTTCTATTGAGGCCCAAGGAAAGGAGAACTGAGTGGTAGCCAGACCCACACCCCAGATGGGATCCCCATTCCAAATGGTTTAGAGTCTAGTTATGACTTTTTACTGGGGATATCCCCTGCTATTGGCCGGATAGATTTTCTCGTCAACAGAATTGGCACTAGAAGGAGGGCCAATGGCAGCCTCCCAGCACACGAGTAATATTCTGTTACAAAATCCCCAAGGGGAGGTCATACATGATGACACTGGTCCTCTCCCTTTCGAAGATGTCCAAGGGGACGAAGCTCCTTATTATGAGGTTACCAGGGATCATTTAAGAGTTCTGCACCTGGTTGCCTACAACCTCATCATAGATTTTCAATTCACTCCAGTCATGAGTTTTCTGACCCATACTAGGACCCCTGCTGCTAACCTCACTCGCAACGGTGCCCTTGTAAATTCCCTTCCCCAGCTTATAAATTTGATTGTTGAAGACCTCGCAAAAAATATTGAGAATAATAAACCTATTTTAGAGCCCTAAGGAGTAGAAGAGGAAGATCTCGACGTGAATAGACCCCATCCTGGCCCTCAGCCTGACCAGACCCGAAATAACAACAACTAGATCCATCGTCCACCAGGAGGAGGCGAGGGAAATAGAGGCCGAGGGAATAGAGGTCGGGGAGATAGAGGTCGTGGCCAAGGTCACCATGCCGCCCACCGCCATCAAAACCAAAATAGGGCCCCTATCTACAATTGGAGATACCTTAGAAATATGGCACACCGCGAGGGATGTCAAGATGAGCACTCTCACCATGAAGGGGAAGCGTCCATGTCAAGTGCGGGAAGTTAATCTGAATCCGAAATCAGGCACCAAAAACATGCCAGGCGGGTGCAACCGCTTGCTTGGATGGCTCAATCTCTATTAGATCTCCTGGGCCCCCTCCATGACATGCCTAGACATCCTGAAAAACACCTCCCCAAGTTTGACCCTGAGAAAGGCATGCTGGCCGAAGACCACATAAAAAATTTCTACCTTTCACTGCAAATTATGAGGGTCCAAATAGATGATGTCGCCTTCCGTCTCTTTCCCCACACCCTTGAGAACAAAGCGACCACCTAGTATTGCTCTCTCCCAAGTGCCTCCATAACGTCATGGGACTATTTCATCGCATTTTCTTACAAAAAATTTCAGAGGACAAGACCCCCTCCATGCTCCTCACGGAGTTAAGTACCATCAAATGCCAAAAGAAAGAGAAGGTCAGAGATTTTAATCAGCGTTTTTCCACCATATTGAACAAATTTCCCCCCAACTTGGCATTGGATAACTCCATCACTGTAGACTACTACACGAAGGCTCTTCCCAGAGACATCGCCATATTCGTAAAACATGAGGCTAGGGCTACCCTTGCAACAAATTACGCCACTGAGCGTGCCGTAGAAAAGGACATGCTTTCCATAGGGGTCATCAACCATGAAGGTCGAGACGATTACAAACCCACCTCAAAGAAGAACCAGTATTCCACACTCAAAACTGGGGATAAGGACAAAGATATTTTGACTTCGAGGGTATAGCAAAGACCCTTAAGTTATTAAACAGTGAAGTCTCTGATCTAAAGATAAAGGGCATTGAATCCGCTACTGGCACCAAGATGCAAAAGCCTTTTTTCAGAAATAATACCCCCACAACTGTCCGGCCTCCATAACACACAAACATTGTTCTTAACGTGGAAGAAATCGGAAAAGATAATTTTTGTTCTTTCCACCAGGCCGCCCACTCTGAGAAGACATGCCCCCAATGGATTGGCAGCATGACTGTGGTAGTAAATCAACTCGTAGATGATAAAACCCCAAGGGACATAGGCGAAGATGATGTCTTTGACAATGAAGAAGATTTTCCCCCTGATGAAGAACCAAGATCTACCGTCCTTGCGTTTGATGTGATCTGCGGGGAAAGCACCCATACCATCACTGACATTAATGTGGCTAACAATCCTAAAGCCAAGCCCGTGCGAAAATCTGGCCTAAGAAGCAAAGGACCGGTTCCTAAACAGTCCTTTGAAGAGAAGAAGAGGGCCTTCTTAAGGAAAATATTACCCCCAGGGAATGAGCACCAAGCTGTTATTCCTTAGAAGTCCACTCCTAGCAACACCTGAGTAAACCAAAAGAGAAAACTACCGATAGGGTCGCCCAAGACCCCCACCGAGACTATTCCACACTCTGACCTTGGTTAAAACATTGTTGAGGAAATGAAGAAAACTAAAGCCAACATCTCCCTTTATGAGCTCGCTCGCATCACCAACCAACGAGAGCTTATTCTCAAAGCCTTCGCCAATGCCTCAACAACCAAACCTGTGAGAAACACATCTGCCCAAGATAGTCCAAGCCTCCAATCTATTGTGAACGTCATAAATGCAAACTCTAGGGAATATACTCCCCCCTTTCTCCTATCTTTTGAAATCGTTAACTTCAATGTCCATAAATTCCTGGTTGACTCTGGCGCATCCACAAATTTCATGCCCCTGTCTGTTTGTAAAAATTTAAACTTCGCCTAGAGAAAACTGATGCTAGGATTATTCAGCTTGACAGATCACAATTTCTCATTGTAGGTGAACTAAATAATATCATCATCCACCTGTTCTATGACTCCAGAGTCCACCAGTGTATAGACATAGTAGTCGTAGACATCCCGGAAGCCTTCGGTCTCTTGCTAAGCAGGGAATAGTCCAGCAAGCTACAAGGATACTTCGCTATCAATTGGTCTTACCTGTGGCTTCCCTACAAAGGTCAAAACAACCAAATCAGAGTTGAAAGTGAACCTTATATGAAACATACTGTCATTGACTTGGATGCTACCAATGAACTTGTCAGCTTTTCCCAAGAAGAGCTTGGCATGTGTTTCTTAGAGGCCATCTTCAGATGTTACCAGCACCCTCAGTCCCCAGTAAGCCCAGAAGTCCAATCAAAGCTAACGCTCGTCACTGAAGACCAAGTTGTTCCCATCATAAACCAAACTGAAATCTCTCCCCAACCCATGGCTCCAAAGAAACCAGAAGATGATGTGTGGACCTTGTATTATGACAGTTCCAAGATGCATGATGGAGCCAGCATGAGATGCATCCTATTGGACCCCCAAAAGAACAATTTTTTGATCTCATGCCCACTATAATTTCAGTGCACCAACAATAACGCCGAATATGAGGCCTTAGTCCTCAGACTCAAAAAGGCGTTGGACCTAAAGGTGAGATACTTAAAGGTTATCAAAGATTCTGAGATCATCACTCGTCAGATACTTGAATTCATGCTCAGCACCAAGGTGTTCAAAGACGCAGTGATAAAAGAAGCAGACCATGATCAAACCTTACAGGAAGAACAAGAGAAACGCAAGGAAAATCCCATGCCCAAGGGAATAGTGTCACTAGAAAAATTGTTTGATCTGCAGAACCGTTTTTGCGGGCCCTCCAATACAAAAATGAAAAGTTCCACTCTGGCACATCGACAGGTAAACTTAGGAACAGATGAGGACCCGAAATTCATCAACCTCGAGAAGGATTGTTCTGATCAGGAGAGGCAAGCTTTCACCCAACTATTCCAGAAATACCGAGACGTTTTCACTTGGACATATGATGAACTGCGTACTTATGACACACTCGAATTATTCAGCATGTGATCCCTATGAAGGAAGGAGTGAAGCCTTTCCAGCAAAAGCTAAGAAAAGTGAATCCTACACTGGAACCAATGATTCAGAAAGAACTTAAGGAGATTTTGGATGCACGTATCATCTTCAAAGTTTGGCACTCCACTTGGGTATCAAATCTGGTTCCGGTATGGAAAAAATCCAGTGAGATCCGTTTGTGTGTGGATTTTCAAAATCTGAATAGGGCCTCAAACAAAGATAACTACCCAATTCCCCCTATGGAACAGATATTTCAAGCCATATCCGGATCAGAGATTTTCTCCTTGTTGGATGGTTTTTCTGGGTATAACCAAGTGCTAGTAGTTGAACCCGACAGATTAAAAACTACGTTCCGGACTAAGTGGGGAACTTTCGCTTTCAGGCCCATGCCCTTCAGATTGATAAATGCTAGGGAAAATTTCCAATGGGCGATGAACATAGCTTTCTGAGGTCTAATAGTACAAAGCATGGTAGTATATTTGGAAGACGTCACCGTGTTTTTGAAACACCGAGGTGATCACTTACGTCACCTTAGGCATATTTTCGAAAGATGCAGGAAGTATGGGATCTCACTCAACCCAAAGAAAAGTGTCTTCATTGTGTCAGAGGGGAATTTTCTGGGCCATATCATAACCAAGAATGGTATAGTTGTAGATCCCAAGCGAGAGAAGGTCATTGCCCAGATTCCACCTCCTAGTAGCAAAAGGGCCATGCAATCCCTCCTTGGGAAAATCAACTTTGTATGGAAATTCATCTCAGATTTTGCCCAAATAGTTAGGCCTTTGCAAGGGATGATTAAAAAGAATGCGAGTTTCAAATGAATCCACCTATGAAGGAAGCTTTCAATAAAATTAAGCAGGCCATTGCAGAGGCAGCATCTCTCCAAAGTCCAGACTTCAGCAAAGGTTTCATCTTGTATACCTTTTCCTTGGATTCATCATTTGCAGTTTTCCTCACACAGAAAGATGCTAACAATGATGAATGACCCATATCATTCATGAGTACTGGGTTGCAAGGTGCTGAACTGAATTACCCCAAGATTGACAAGCAGACTTACGCAGTATACAAAGCGGTCAAGCATTTCCGGCCATACATCTTGAAAAACCATGTCACAGTGTTTTTTCCCCACCCAACTGTTTGCTCACTTTTTGTGCAGCAAGATTTGAGCGAGAGATGAGGAAACTAGATGGCATGTCTTCAAGAGTATGACCTAGAGTTCAAACCAGCACATACTGTCAAAGGGCAAGGACTCTGCCAAATGGCCGCGGAGGCTGCAAGCTCACATGGGGTTGAAGAAGAATGCTGGGAAAAAGAAATCGACATGTATCAGATTGACCATGTACTTCAGCAGAGAAACCTTTCTTGGTACTCCGACATCTTGAAATATTTTGCCCACGGTGTAATGGATCCTATTTTGACTGCTCGGCAGAAACGCGCAATAAGGCTGAAGGCTGCATCCTACCAATTAATACAAGGAAATTTTTTTAAGAAACATTACGATGGAGTTCTACTACATTTCCTGGAACACGATGAAGCACAAAGCATCCTGACTGAACTACACGATGGGCCAGCCGGAGGACATTTTGCAAGCGATACCACTGCCCACAAAATAATGCGCACTGGCTACTGTTTGCCAACCCTCTTCAAGGATGCTCATGCATATGTCTGGAAGTGTATCCAATGTCAGAAATTTTCCAATCAGGAAACATAGCCATCCGCTCCATTACAGTCGGTGGCAGTAGAGGAACCTTTTCAACAGTGGGGATTGGACGTGATTGGAGAAATCTTACCGCACTCCTCCAAGAAAAACCGGTATATCCTCACCACTACCGACTATTTCACCAGGTGGGTTGAAGCGATACCATTATGCCAAATCAACGATCAAGAGGTAATAGAGTTTGTCACTCATTCTATCATAACCAGGTTTGGCGTTCCAACCTCCCTTGTTTTTGACAATGCAACTTATTTTTCGTGTTTCAAGTTGTATGATTTTGCTTTAGAAAATGGTATTGTACTTAAACACTCTGAAAACTATTACCCCCAAGGAAATGGGTTAGTTGAGTCGACTAATAAGAACCTTATCTGCATCATCAAAAAGACTATGTTGTCCCACCAGCGAAACTGGCATAACGCCCTCCATAACGCCCTTTGGGCTGACTAGGTCACACCCAAATCTTCGCTCGGCACCTCCCCATATTTTCTTGTATATGTAAAAGAGGTCGTCCTTCCTCCCCACCTATCTCTCCCTGCCCTCCAGTTGTCCCAAGAAATCCATGGCACCCCACGCCCCACCTTGCAGGCCCAAATTGACACATTACTGAAATTGGACGAGGAGAGGAAAAAAACCCAGGAAAAAATTGCCATCCACCAAAGTCGGATTAAGAGATGGTTTGATAAAAAATCTGCCAGGAGTAAAATTTTCGAAGTAGGAGACCTTGTTCTTAAATGGGATAAAGCTCACAAAGAGAAAGGGAAACATTCCAAATTCCAATCCCTTTGGACAGGTCCATTCCAGATTAAAGATAAGCTAGGTTCCCACACTTTCAGACTACAAAATCTAGAGGTAAGAATCGAGGTCCTCCCGGTAAATGGGCATGACCTCAAGAATTACTTCACTTAGCAGCCCTAGGAGGGCTTTCCCCAGCCCTGTACCATATTTTATTGTTTTTCTGTTTTATTTTTCGTTTTTGTAGGCATCCTTCTAAGGACTTCAATAAGGTGGAAGGCATTGTAGAAGTCATGCAATTGGCATACTGCACCAGGATCTGTGTTGATGATAAGTCTTTTCTGAAAATCACAAAAGATGGCAGGAGCTTGTCTGTGACTGACACCCAAAGGTAATACATGAGCTAGTCCAAGCTACTAAGCGTAGAGATCTCACTTAGCAAGCTTGAAAGGGGTGTCTGTGAAAATAAAGTTGGTTTAAGTGGCAACTGGACTGAAAGGGAACATGGCTAACTTCCGGTGACGCAAGGATATCCGGGAAAACCCAAAGTCCTCATACAGACCAGGAGAAAATAATTGCCATAAGCACATCTAAATAAGTGCCTTGGGCACATTTAAAATAAGTACAGTAGCACACCAATAAAGGGTACAGGATTGAGAAAGGCTTCTTGCGTAGAGAGGTGATGCGACGAATCCTCAGGGGTACTGACCAGGCTCGCTGGAAGTGAAGCAACGTCCGTGACTCCTAGGCAGCGATTCCGCCAGGACCCTGAGGTTCGCAAGCATCGGAGAAACAAAATGAGGATGAAATAATCATACCAGATCCTGCAAATCCCTGAAGTACTCCAACCCTTCCGGTCCAGAAACCAGAAGTAAAAACTCGGTCAACCAGCACCTAAACAGGCAAGCAGGCAAAGCAACCTCGCAAGGTACGAAAGGAAAAATCATGGAAACCTAAGGGTGAAAGGAACAACCTGCTAAGGCCCCTCCCTCCCCCCACAAAGGTAAATCATCAGTAGAGATTCTGGGCCCTACCAGTGAATTTCCATTTGTTGTAGCCTCTACAACACCCTCCAAAAAAATTCACCCTCTAAAATTATTTTGGAGCCCCTGAGCATCGAAAAGGCTAAGTCAAAATATTTAGTTAAATATTTTTCAGGAAAAGTTAAGAGTCGTTGAGTTGTAGAATGGTTTTTTTTCCCCAAATATGCAACCTAGCGACCTCGTGACCTCTCAGTTTGCTAAGTCGCTAAGTCGCAGATCTCTTATATTTTTCAAAATCGCGACTCCGCGACCTTGCGACCCCACGACCCTCCAGATCGCGAGGTCACAAGGTCGCGAGGTCACGCCTCTCTTAAAAAAAGGGACATTTGCGACCTAGCGACCTCATTAATGGCTCGCACGCGTGACCCTTTTGTAAATAGGAGGGTCGCTATGTCGCATTTTGTTCACGCGATGGAGAGTGAAAAAATCCTTCTGATAGGCCAACTGGAGCGTGATTTTCTCGAGTAAGTTGTCGTTTCCTCCTGCTGTTTCCATTTTTTCCTTTTGTTGCCATGTTCCCTCTACCTTAGCCCTTTTAAGCCATCTACCATTCCTTTTTTATCCTCTATGACTTGAGATGCCCTAACTATCCAAACACTCCTCCTCCTTTCACAGTCTTGTAATCACAATTTGCCCAACCTCCCTTGTATTTGTTTTTCTCCTAGAAATGCTTCCCCTCCATTTTTTTGATTGCTCGCTTATTCCTGCATTGTTTAAGTTGAAAGGGAGTTTATTACAATAATTCAAAGGACCGTGTCACTTGTTAAAACACCCGGCTAGCCCTAATGCGACTTCCGACCCTTGCGACTTCGCGACTCATTCAACGCTGCAACCCCAGTCGCTGAGTCGCTAGGTCGCAGCTGCACTCCAAACTGATGTTTGTGACCCTGGCGACCCCGTGACCAGGTTGCAAGTCGTAGGATCGCACCCTTTCGAACTGTCAAACATTTGCGACCCATCGACCTCGTGACCTGGTCACAGGGTTGCGAGGTCACAAGGTCACTACCTTCTGAAAGCTTAAACCTCGCGACCCTTGCGACCAAGCGACCTAGTCACATGTCGCTAATTCGCCCTTTCCTGTGGTTTTAGTTGGGAAAAGTTAATAAGTTGTACCTAGGTTTTTATCATTATGGCATCTTTCTTATCCTGGGATTCTTTTATGAACATGACAGGTGAATTCGAAGCAGAGTTAGAGTGCGTCTCCGTCTCTTCAGACTCGAGCGACATGGGACCTCTAGCGGCTCGCAAGAAAAACAAGAGCCCAGAGATTGAAGACATAGAAATGGACATACCAATGTCTCCACCCCCGATCTACAGGGATACCTCATGTACATTTTCCAAAGGGGACAGCATGAGTTGGTATCAAGTATACTAGGAATTTTCACGACCAGAATTCCCAAAGGACCTCCCTGATCGGAAAGTATATATACAAGTTAAAAGGTTGAAGCTCCACTATGCAGGTGCCCACCTTGCTATATTCCCATGGACAGAAGTCATTGAATGGATCATATAGAATACCGACCCCAAAAAATGGGTAATTCGGGACTATGAAGGTAAAGAGTTTGCGACTCTAAAGGGCTCGAATGCTGAGTTTTACTACGCGCTGCCGGAACGAGAACATACTTTCACAGAAGAATGAGCCACCACCCATGCAGTCACCATAGCAGATACCCTAAGGGGGTGGTGGGAGGAACCCGAAAAGTTCAAAGTCAAGAAGGATCAGGAATATCCAGTGGCGGGCGTCAGGAAGGTATATAAGTTGGTGACAGCTATGCTTTGTAGGATATACGCTCGTCCCGATGCCACCACTTTCAATGGCACCTGGGTATCCCTGATGAACTATGTCACTGTGCACGACACTCATTTCAATTGGGCCAGCATGCTAATGGCGTCTCTCCAGACAAACATATCTTCAGCACTAGCAACATAGGAGGGATATTCGTTTGAATTTCACATGGATTCCTACTTATTGGATGTTGTTTTTTCTCGGTGCCACTTTGAGGGATGGGCACACAACTGGGACCCGGAGCAGGCACGTCCAGTTCACATAGAAATGAAGGTATTCTGGGACTCTAGGTATAAGCAAGATATAGAGTCAATCTCATAACTCTTCATCCCAGTGCTCTACAAGAAATTGTTCGGTCAAGAGACCCCATGCATGTCTCGGCGAGCCATGGAGACATTATTCAAGGTGGCACATTGGTTTCCACTCACAGAATATACCTTTTTTGAGTCTTTGGTTCATTCAAGACCCCCATGCCATGCCCTAATTTGCTACGGATAAGATGATTCTTCAGGAATTTTGTTATTAGATGAATTTCAGTTTCTCTAAGGTCCTGACTAAAGGTAAGAAAAATTCGTGGCCTACACTGCCACTCACCATAGGTTTCTACATGGTCAAGGATTTCAGAGAGGTTTCCACCTGGGGCCTTTGGATCACCGGACATATGACCTTGAGAGGATAGTCCCTGATCACTGTAAACGGGCTAAGTTAAAGTGGAGCTACCAACATACTGAATGCCCATATGAGGATGAGAAAAGAAATTGGTATAACACGAATAGGGAACTCACCCCAGGGGCATGGTCTGATCAGGAAGATCCAGATGATCACAATTTGGAGGAAAGAATCCGTGAATTGGGAGGCGCCTCTTCTTCCCAGGAAAAAAAGCCTCGAACCAGCATGGGTCACAACACTACCACCCAACAGAAAGAGCAAGAAGAAAAAGCTCAGCGGGAAGCTGAAAAGAAGGCAAAAGAAGATGAGGAAAAGCGTAGAAATAACCTGAAGGTAGAATAAATAAAGAAGCAGACAAAAGAGGCCAGGAAAAAAAAGGAAGACTAGGAAGCATAGGCTGAGGTGGAATGCCAGCTCAAAAAATAATTAGATCAGGTGGAGGCTGAACGCAAGAGAAATGAAGAACAGGAAGCAACAGCAAAAGTAGAGCATAGGCAGAAAGAAAAATAGGAAAAAGCAGAAGCAAAGCATAGGAAGAAAGCAGAATAGGACAAGGCAGAATTGGAGTGGCTTCAGAAAGAAGATGAAGAACGAAAAAGAAAAGAAGAGGAAGATCGAAGATCAAAGAACATAGAGACATCTCCTCCAGTCACAGAATTACAAACTGAGCTGCATCCCATCAAAGTGCCTGTAATCAATATGTGTTTTTCACTCTCCGAGCCGAGCTCTTATGAAGGATAGGAAGAGGAGGTGTTTAACCTTACAAGGCTCACTTATGATCAGTTCTCCTTCAAGATCCGACAGGAGAAAAGGATATTTCTAGCACGAAACCCTTCCCCCCAAATCACAGCCACGACAGAGAAAGATATAGTGCTATATACTAGGACCAACCCAGTGATGATAGCATCGGCTGACACTGCTTTTTCCACAGCCACAGAAGAAAATGTGATCCGAATGAGTATGGATATCCTTTCCCTACAAAATAAGTTACACGACTCTAAAAAAAGGGAGGCAAGGGTAGAGCAAGAAAAGATCGCATTAAAGGAGGAAATACAACAACTTTGAGACAAAATTTGAGAGGTGGAGGTACTGGAGGTCACCATGAGGCAGGTTTATGGGGAGATGTTCACTATAAAACAAACAGTTGCCCCCCTACTAAGAGCCCAAGTAGAGACAAAACAGAGGAGCGAGAAACTGAAAGAGGCCTCTACCACTTTGTACAGAATGATATAATGGACAGGTTGGTACCCACAGGATTCGGAAAACTTGCCCAAGAAATACTGGATTTACACCCAGGATGCCAAGTTCCAAATTTGTATCAAAATGCAATCCAAGGAAAATCTATCCAAAGACCTAGAAAAGGTAATGGTTGCATATGAGCATTTGATCAGTGGCATCGACTCAATTCATGAACTACACCACATTCTATCTTTGGGTGCATTGAGTGAGGACAAGACATGGGGATAGTTGGATCAGGAGATTCAAACATTTCTACAACCTATCAAGTAAGCCGCTGCTACTCCTGATCTTGCAGCTTTGCAAGAGAACTTGGGTAAATTCATTGTTACACCAGTTTGGATCTACACTAAACTGGCCTCTTTAGCCAACCATGTCACACTCAAGAGAGAGACTCTGATTCCAAATGCCTTGTAGTGCCTTCACTGGTTAATGGAAGAATTTCCCTTAATCTCCACAGTAGCTGCAGATTATCGCGCATGGCAGAATTTTCTCAAGGAGCAACAAGTTAATGCCCCTAACCTCGCAATCATGCGCACATTCCCATGATCAAATGGAAAGAGGTCACAAGTCGCACTGTGTAACTGGGTCGCAGGTCACACTGTCCAATTGAGTCGTAGGTCGCATCCTCCATTCAGGTCGCAAGGCAGCCCAACGGTCAGGAAAGAAAAAAGTCGAGTAGCCCAAAGAGAAAGTTTTGGTCTATAAAAACTTCCTTCTGGAAGATTGTAAGGATCTTTTGTTTGGGACTCAAAGAGTTATAGAGCATCATATAGAAGGACTACACTTTTTTGAGTATGAATACAAGCATTTACGAACTCCATTGTTGGATTTGATTGTGGTAAATGTGCGAACACTATGAGTATTCTGTTTTCAGTTTCTAACATCTTTTGATTAACAAAAATTTGTTTCCAGTGACATCATTTATGCATTACAGTTTTCTAAACATGTGTTAATGGTGCTAAGTTTATTTTCACTTTCTCAGTGAATGTTAATAACTTTGCTTGCTGACATTTATATTATCACCAAAACCGTTTGAGGAAGTGAAGGGTGTTCTGCCATAAAGAATTGTTTCTTCTGTGGCTAGAACAGCGTACAAGCATGACCCTAATGATATGCTATTGACAACATTTCCTTTGGCCCCATGATTTATTATTTAGCTTGCTACGCATAGTGTTATATGTTCATATAATTCATCAAGAATGTATCTTGTATCATCTGAATAAGCGTGTGTCTGCAGGTTCGTTGAGTTCTATTGAGGCCCAAGGAAAGGAGAACTGAGCGGTAGCCGGACCGACACCCCGGACAAGATCCCCATTCCAAATGTTTTAGAGTCTAGTTAGGAATTTTTACCGGGGAGATCCCCTGCTGATGGCCAGACAGATTTTCCTGTCAACAGTAAGACATTTGCATCAGATATAAGATCAAGAATAACCTGATCTATCTCATAGTCACCAATCTGTGCAGTCAAGCGCATCTTTCTCCCAGTGCACCTTTTATAGATGTGTAATTTGTGTACTTCCCTAACCTCCATCATCATGCTAGGCTGAGCTGCGCAGTCCTACAGTAATACTTGAAGACTTTCTCCCGCCTGCGGGCTGCGTAGGATCTTCAAGAATGCCCTTAAAAAGGTTTCAACTTCTTCTTCTGGCAGCTGCGCAGGGGCTCCCAGTGATTCCTGCTTTTCGGGAGCTGGTTCCTTTCGAACATCAAGCTCCTGTCTTGCTTTCTGGGTGACCATGCTATGTGCTATGCTCCTTAGCTCTGTGTTGACTCTCTGTATATTTCATGTGGGAGTAGATTGTTTGTCCTTCATCTTTGTTAGCAAAATCGAGCAGTCTTTGATTTCATGGTCCAACTGTTGATAGTATTTACGGGTCTGTCTAGTGGGATTTGAGCAGTCCCAGGCAAAGTGCCCTACCTCTCCACAGTTGTAGCAAATCAGTTGGCTCTGTCCTCATCCAGCGCTTCCTCCCCGCCCCCCCTGCCCCATGCAGGGGAGCTACCAAAGCTCGTAGGGGATCTCAAAGAGGCAGGATTGGATTGTACCCTATAGAGGGTTCCCCGATCTACCAGAAAGTCATATATGCAGAAATTATTGTTGGGTATGTGTTATATTCTTTCCACGACTAGCCCGCGCACTGTACGTTGCACTAGGCGCAGCAGGGGGGGTGGCAGCCCCCCCTGTCGGGGTTCGGGGCAGCGCCCGGGGAAATTTTTTTTTTAGTATGCGGTCCCACTCATATGCGGACCCACCCATGTTTTGTGCATGAGTTTGCACATGTTTTTTGGGTACGATGGTTTTCGACCCCTGGTATTTTGTAGATCCGGTCAAGGGAACTACGGTTATGTTCTAACCCAGGGTTAATGGATTGGGGTTTATGTATGCTTCGGCATGCATATATACGTGTTGTAACACTAAAAGGAATATAATGAAAAATCAAGCTGGTCGTCCCAATTTGGGATCTAGGGGAAAATATCTGTGTTTATCTATTTTATGTTTTATGCTCTCGCTATTGTTTATTTTCTGTTACAAGATTCGTGTGTAGATAATTTCTGTTCAGGGTTAAAACCTACATTTGGTATCAGAGTTGTTTCGGCTTCAAGGGGATGCCTTTTCTGCTGAGGTTTTTTTGCTCGGGCCCGAGGTAGACCCTATTCATTGGGAGATCTGCGGGATCGATTCTTGCTGTGAAAGAAGATGGCAAGCGGCGGAAAGATAGATATCGAGAAATTTAATGGTCAAAGTTTTGAGTTGTGGAAGCTCAAGATGGAGGATCTGCTGGTGGATAAATATGAGTGGATTGCGGTAGATCTAGGTACTAAACCAATGGCAATGTCAGATGAAGACTAGAAGAAACTGGATCGAAAGGCTAAGAGCACAATACGGTTGTGTGTCTCAGATTTAGTATTGTTGAATGTATCTAGAGAACCTACGGCGAAGAATTTGTGGGAAAAACTTGGGACTTTGTACCAATATAAGTCTCTGGTGAATAAGTTTTTCCTGCAAAAAAAGTTGTATAACCTGAGGATGAAGGATGGAGACTCGGTGACAGAGCATCTGAACGCCTTCAATACTGTGGTAAGTCAGCTGTCATATGTTGATATTAAAATCTCAGATGAAGATAAGTGCATCAGTTTTTTGTGTTCTCTACCAGACTCATGAGACAGTCTGGTTATTGCAATAGGTAGCAATACAACTACCTTGAATTTTGATGACATTGTCTTAGCCTTGTTGTCGGAGGAAATGAGACGGAGAAATATGGAGGGTCAAAATGGAGATGCCTTATCTGTACGAGGAACGTCCCAAAACAGAAACATGAATACGGTTTCGAGTGGGAGATCTAAATCTAGAGGGAGATATAAATCTCCTGGAAAGTTTGTAAAGGTGTGCTGGAAATGCGAAAAGGAAGGGCACTACAAAAAGGAGTGTAGATCTAAAGCTCCTGAGAAAGGAAAGGGATCTGATGATGCTCCTTCTGCAGAGGCAAAAACCACCTCGGATGAAGGTGTGGATGTGTATTTGGCTTCTTCCTCAAGTACACATGTAGATCACGAGTCATGGTTGATTGACTCAGGTGCATCCTTTCACTTCACTCCCCATAGGGAGTGGTTCTGCGAGTATGAGAAATATGATGGTGGTGATGTCTTCCTAGGGGATGATAGGGGGGCCAGAATCATCGGACGTGGAAAGGTCAAGCTGAAGCTGCAAGGTGGAAGGATTAGAACACTTCCTGGTGTTCTGCATATTCCTACATTGGCCAGAAATCTGATTTCTGTAAGCAAGATGGATGATGCAGGTGTAAAAACAGTGTTTGAGGAAGATGTCTGCAAGATGGTTCGGAGAGCACTGGTATTAATGCGGGGAGTTCGGACTGGAACTCTGTACAAGCTACAAGGTAGTACTGTTATTGATGGGTGTAATAGTTCTGTGGTTCCTGAAAGTGGGACGGAAAGCCTAGCTGTCTCTGGAGAAAAGACCATGCTATGGCATCAAAGGCTTGGACATATTGGAGAGAAGGGCCTTCGGATACTGCATAGAAATGGCATGGTAGAAGGTATGTCTAATTGCTCTCTGGATTTCGATTTCTGTGAACATTGTGTATATGGGAAGCAAAATCGGGTGAGTTTTCCTTCTGGTGCTAAGAGGGCGAACAAGATATTAGAACTTGTGCACAGTGATGTGTTTGGACCTGTGTCAGTTCTATCACTGGGAAAGTCTGTGTACTATGTTTCATTTATAGATGAATTCTCAAGGAATACATGGATATATTTCTTGAGGAAGAAATCTGAAGCTTTTGACAGATTTAAAGAATTTAAGGCTCTGGTGGAAAACCAGACAGAGAAGAAGATAAAGGCGTTGAGGACAAATAATGGTGGGGAGTTCTGCAAGAAGGAATTTGAAGAGTTCTGTAAGAAGTGTGGTATAGCACGGCAGAAGACTACTCCATACACACCTTAGCAAAATGGAGTTGCAGAAAGAATGAACAGAACACTGATGGAAAAGGAAAGAAGCATGCTCAGTGGTACCGGGTTAGGACAAGAATTCTGGGCAGAGGCAGTGGAGACTGCATGTTACTTAGTTAACAGATCACCTTCATCATCGTTGGAGGATAAGACTCCACATGAGGTATGGACTGGTAAGAAACCCTCTCTTTCACATCTAAGGGTATTTGGATGTGATGCATATGTGCATGTTCCAAAGGAGAAAAGGACCAAGTTGGATAATAAATCTGAAAGGTGCATCTTTATTGGGTATAAGGATGGTTTAAAGGGTTACAAGCTTTGGAACCTAGAAACAAGGAAGGTTGTGTACAGCCGAGATGTGGTGTTTAGAGAGGTGAAATATGTTGTTACAAATGAAGTCCTACCAAAGGAACCTGAGAAGATAGAGTTTGAGCTAAAGGAGGATGAATCAGAACCTACAACAGAAGAAGATTCAGAAGAGGAAGAGCCAGAAACCCTAGCTTTGAGAAGATAAATTCGAGAAAGAAGGCAACCAGAAAGGTATAGTCTATCTGATTTTTGTTCAGGTTTTGCCTTAACTATAACTGATGATGATCCCAGAACTTTCAGGGAGGCAGTAGATTCAGAGGATGGAAAACTATGGAAGGAGGCCATGGTTGATGAAATGGCATCCTTGCACAAAAATGAGGCATGGGATCTAGTGGAGTTGCCGGCTGGAAGGAAGCCCATCGGGAGTAAATGGGTGTTTAAAAGGAATATGAATGTAGAAGGCAAGGTGGAGAAATAAAAAGCTCGGTTGGTAGCAAAAGGTTATTCCCAGGTGTCGGGAATTGATTTTGGTGATATTTTTTCTCCTGTTTCCAAGGTTACTTTTATTAGATTACTTTTATATGTTGTTGTTGCATTTGATTTTGAGATAGAACAGATGGATGTGAAGACAACATTTCTTCATGGGGATCTAGAAGAGGAGATCTACATGAAGCAACTTGAAGGCTTTATGGTGAAGGGTAAGAAAGAACTGGTGTGCAGGTTGAAGAAGTCTCTGTATGGGTTAAAACAGTCACCAAGGATGTGGTATCAGAAATTTTATACCTATATACGGGGACTTGGCTTCACCAGAAGCAAGGAGGATCACTGTGTTTATTTTAAATTAATTGGTGACTGTGTTATTTATTTGGTCTTATATGTGGATGATATGTTGTTGATTGGAAATGAAAAAGAAATTATCCAAGATTTGAAGACCCAACTGTTCTCCAAATTCAACATGAAGGATCTTGGTGCTGCAAACTATATTCTGGGCATGTAAATTAAGAGAGATCGAGCAAAGAGGAAGCTCTAGTTAAACCAGAGGAAGTATGTCGAGACTATATTGTAGAGGTTCAATATGCAGGATAGTAAACCTGTGAGTGTTCCTATTCCTGTAGGTGCAAAGCTGTCTGCTGAACAGTTTCCCAAGACACAAGAAGAAGAGGAGGATTTGTCTCGTGTTACATATGCAAGTGCAGTGGGTAGCCTAATGTATGCAATGGTCTGTACTAGACCAGACATTACACATGCAGTGGGAGTATTGAGCAGGTTTATGTTAGACCCAGGGAAGGAGCATTGGACAGCAGTGAAGCGGGTTTTCAGATGTTTACGTGGCACTAGTGATTATGTCTTGTGCTACCAGGGAAGACCAGGATTGGAAAGAATGTTGGACATTCATGGTTTTGTTGATGCAGATTGGGCTAAAGATCTGGACCAAAGAAGATCTACAAGTGGGTATGTGTTTAGCCTATTTGGAGGTGCAGTCAGTTGGATGAGTAAAAGACAGTCTGTAGTGGCGCTTTCAACTACAGAGGCAGAATACATAGCAGCCACTTGTGCAAGAAAGGAAGCAGTTTGGTTGCAGATATTGTGTTCAAGTATGGGGTTGGTACAACAAGATATAAGGATAGATTGTGATAGCCAAAGTGAAATTTTCTTGGCTAATAACCCTACTTATCATTCAAAGACAAAGCAAATTTATGTTCAATATCACTTTGTTAGAGATATGGTTGAGGCTAAAAGGGTGTTGCTGGTAAAGGTGGACACTTTGAAGAATGTTGCAGATGCATTGGCGAAGTCTATGAGCACTCAGAAGTTCTCTTGGTGTAGAGAAACAATGGGTGTTGAAGAATTGGCCCAATGACTAAGCTCTCCTGTGGCCCCCTGTGGAAATAAAACAACAAGTGGGAGAATGTTGGGTATGTGTTATATTCTTTCCATGACTAGCCCCACGCACTATACATTGCACTGGGCGCAGCAAGGGGGGCGGTAGCCCCCCCTGTCGGGGTCCAGGGCAGCACTCCGGCGAATTTTTTTTTTTGGTATGTGGTCCCACTCATATGCGGACCCACCCATGTTTTGTGCATGAGTTTGCACATGGTTTTAGGGTACGATGGTTTTTGACCCTTGGTATTTTGTAGATCCGGTCAAGGGAACTACGGTTATGTTCTAATCTAGGGTTAATGGATTGGGGTTTATGTATGCTTCGAAATTTATATATATGTGTTGTAACACTAAAAGGAATATAATGAAAAATCAAGCTAGTCGTCCCAATTTGGGATCTAGGGGAAAATCTCTGTTTTTATCTGTTTTATGTTTTATGCTCTCGCTATTGTTTATTTTCTGTTATAAGATTCATGTGTAGATAATTTTTGTTCAGGGTTAAAACCTACAATTATACTCATCGTGTCCTATCAATCGGCAGAACCTGCACCATTGTTGCTTCGATTCACCTCTATTCATCCGTGGACTCTGGGTTGTATAATGTAGTCCCGCCACCCGGCAATCTTGGCACCAAAGGTCCGTGCTTACTTCCTTCCCTTGTTCCATCCGTAAGCTCTGTATTTACATGTGCATGGCCCCGAGCTACTCCTAAATTTTCTGTACTCCATCCCTTGCGTCATCCTTAGGCGCAGCTTCAAGTTTCATGGCAGCTTCCAAGGCTTTTTCTTGTGATTCAAAAGTCTGATAGCCCATGGGCATATGCAAGTGAGGTAGGAGCATAGCGATAAATCATTCTGTGTGTTGTTTTTCATCGTACTTGAACTCGCCTTCCTGGATTTCTTTTTTTAACCACTGAACAGCCTCCCAGACTGACTCAGATGCTCCCTTCTTGAAGCCTTTTACTTCCGATACTAGTTGGGAATAGGATTTCGGTTTCTAGAATTGTTGTTTCAGGGCATCCTTAATATTTTGAAGTGTTTCGCTCCCATTTTGAGATATGTACCACATATACCAGTCCAATTCCCTTTCCTAAAAATCCAAATATAGATGTGCTCTTTTTACAGTATCACTTACCACGTTTTGCGCAATCCAGACAGAGTCTACAATGAACCAAAATCGATCCATATCCTCATCTCCTACCCCTTTGAAGGTAGGTAATTTCATATGCGCAGCCATATCACTATCCAAGGATGACATTATACGCGAATTCTTACCCATGCGTGCCCTAGGTGGTGATGTAGCAGGTTCCTTTACTGGGCTATAGGCGGCCCTTCCTCCATCAAGGTTGGTCCGATAATACTTACCACTGCGTGTCGCACTCCCGTCTGGATCCGAGGTCATTCAGTCGGTATGGCTACAGAGAATGCCCTTCTTGCACAACAAATTCTTGATCAGTAATGGTAATGTCCTCAGAAACTTACCCCAGAATCCTTTGAAGAATCGTCGCTCGGCCTCAGAGTATGATACAAACTGATCAATCGCAAATTCTGTGACAAAGCCCCCTAGCACACTATCCACCCAGTGATCCACCGTGCGTGTAATAGTATTATCAGTTCTTTCCAGTTGTTCAAGAAGATCTGGAGTCCACTAAGTGACTCGCTCGTCCTTCCACCACTTCTGGAATTCTACCAGTCGGGCCAGCCACTCCTGAAGCTCAATTGCAAAGGTTACAAAGAATATTTCATAGCTTTCAGTAAGAACATACTTATTTTTCCACCTTTCCACCGTTAATTTTCCACTTCGGTTTTCTTTTACTGCAAACTCTTGTGTCTGTCTTTCGAACCAGTCCTCGATCACTTTTCTTTCAGGCTTCCAGTATTCTCTTGTCATTACCTGGTCCCTTTCTCAAATCTCTTCCAGTCCTGGCAACGAAACCATTTGTTGGCTTAAGGGGTCCTGACCCAAGTTTGGTGTGCAAGGTTTGCCAACAAACCCCTATACTAATGGCGCTTTCGGCAGCGACCCACTTGCGCAGGTCACGGTCTCACCTGAAGTAGTATGGGTGGGTGCTGGAACTAGGTTTTTGCACCCTAAGAAAGGAAGGGTAAGGCAAGCAGGGTTGTGTTCTCTTCAGAGTACCTTGTCTCTGCGCAGGGTGAAATATGTATCCAGTTGCATCCACGTGCACTAGATCTACAATTATATGCTTTTCAAAACATCAACACAATGTTACATAAAGATAACAGAACAGATCTAGATCCAATTCATTATACAGACTTTCACAGCATGATATAACCAGAGCGAAGCAGATCCAATCATTTAATATACATACCTTCACAGTGCAAAGATAGAAAATGCATAACATAGTAATTAACAGCAATCCATTCAATAGTACTCACAGATTCAGATCTAATAATCTATCATATTCATTCATTCATCAACCTTTCCTTACAATTCCCTTCCCAACCTGCACACACAGCAGCAGGGTCCACACACAGCTGGACTAGGATCTCCGCGCACACAGCCAGTAGGAGTCTATTCCCCAAAAACCCAAACAAATCGCTTATACAACAGATCGCATCAATAGCTCATCAAATCCTACCTCTTACAATTTGAAATGCTTCTCTATTTATATCAATCTAGCTTTAACAATCCTATGGTCCACAACCCATGGTTTTCGGGCCCCTAGTTTACCCTTTAACCCATTACAATGTGTTCCGGGCTTTGACCTGCCACAAAACCCCTGCGCTATACTAAATATAATAAAAAATAACCAAAATGGACCAGTTTCATAGCTTGTTAGGAGACCTCGTTCCAACACCTACCCATCATTCTATTCTAACATTTTTTTCTTCATTTTTGGGTGCACTTAGACTTGCAAACCTTGACATCATTTTTCTTTTGAAAAGAAAAATATCTGAATCTACCCTTATAACTTCCAAAGGCCCAGATTAGACTGATGAGATCTTTTATTCTCTACCTAATCTACCTATCTGTCAATATTAAACAGTTTGACAGATTTTTATTCACTAACTATCAACATGAAATTTAAAGCATGACTGAATCAAGATTAAGCAGTTTGATTGTCATGAATTGTGGCATTTTTGAAAAGTTGCACACAATATTTATTTTCAAGAAGTAAACTAAAACATGAGGGCTTTGGTTTTCAATCTTTCATTTATCACTTGTACCTTACCTTTCTTTGTGGTTCAGATTTAGAATTTGGAACCAACATATTTTTCTATCTACTTAATGATAAGCCAAGTTTAAATGGTTTGGAAAATCTTCATTTTCTAAATTATTAGCAAAAATTCAAAAAAATTTCAATCATGATTATGTTGTATGATTGAACAAGACTTTTTCATAAGTAGTGGCATTTGGACTTGCACACTTTCAGAAATATTCTTTTTGGTATGGGGATTGCCTTTTTATTTTATCTCCCCTCTTTTCTTTTTGTATTATTTTTCTGAGATTTTTGTTTCATCAATGTTATATACAATGAGAAAAAACTTTAAACTAAGATCCTCTAACTAAAATAATGTTTCAGCATCCTGTCATTGACAGGACCTCCAAACAATTATGTTCCATCCATTTCTTGTAGGAAAAATGCATTGTTACCTCTTGCAGAATGAATGATGTATGGACCTTTCCACATATTATCAAAATTTCCATGATTTCCCTTGTCCTCTCTTCTTGAATCCCACTTGATCACTTTGTCTCCAATGCTGAAATCATTTTCCTTGGTTCTCTTGTCAAAAATCTTCTTGATGTTTTCTTGTACTGGCTGTGTTTTTTTGTATACTCATTCTCTATTTCGCTGTAGCTGAATAGTTTTGTTCATTCTTCTTTGTATGTCATTTTATTTAGACTACACCTCTTGAATGAGCTTCATTACTGGCACTCCCAAGCTTTTTGGGAAGGCTACATCTGTTCCATAGACTAGCTAATAGGGAGACATATCAATTGACTTCTTTTTTGTTAGCTTGTCTACCCATAGTGCATGTACCAACTTGTTGTGCCATGATTTCTTGTTTTCTTCCAACAATTTTTTAATGATGTTTACCAGAATCATGTTTGAGGATTCAGCCAACCCATTACCTTGAGGGTAATATGTTGTAGAATGCCCCAAATTTATATTATATCTGTGGAAAAAATTCCACCATTTTCTTGGATTTAAATTAGCAATATTGTCAGTAATGATTTTCCTAGGATAGCCAAACCTAGATAGAATGTTATTTTCAAGGAAACTGATAATTATTGAGTCTGTGGAAGTTCTGGAAGGGGTGCCCTCTATCCACTTAGTGAAATATTCAGTTTCAGTAAGGATCCATTTATGTTGGGCAGAGGAGGCAGGGTGGATTTCTACAATTAAATCTAGACCCCATTACCGAAAAGGAGCTTCAACAGAAATTGGCTGTAATGGAAAAGGCAACGATTTTCTCTTTCCCTCAAATATTTTGCATTTATGACAAGAAATCACCTTTTTATGGATGTCTTGGAAAAGGGCGGGAAATAGAAACCAACTCTAAGGATTTTATTGACAATGGTTGTTGGAGTGTGTTTGGTGCACGTATGTATGAAATCACACCAACTTAAGGGGTATAGTCTACCCACTTAAGTTATTGGTAATAGGCCGAAAAATAAGTGGAGTCAAGCAAGTTAGTGGAACAAGCTAGAATCATAAGCATACTAGATAGAGAAATAGCATGCATATATAAAATAAAACTAAACTAAAAACTAAAACAAATAAACACGAGCTCCGAAAAGAGTCAAACGAAAATAAAAATACGAACATTGGCTCTAGGCCCATCTTATGAGCGCTGGTAGTATTAAGATTGAAACTTTACCATCTTGCCAAATTTCCCCTAGAACATGGGTCCTAATTCCCGATGCAAGGATGGATTTATACCAAGCTTGCCTCGGTGCAGTCTCCCTCTCTCTCTACTGTGTTGGACCGAACTTGTTGGATGGCCAAAACTTGAGTCCCCTCTATCTTCAACTCTGGATCACACACTGCTGGTATTTCTTGGGAAATTTTGGGCATCATAACAATGTGTTCACAAATTCTTCATCTCATGGTGGCCTTATATAGGACATTTCAAATCCTCCCTTCCCTCTCTTAGTACATTGTGGATGGTGACCCAAGAGAGGGGTATGATTCCTTTGTGTGCTCCAAATATTCCATTGTGTGCTCACTTGGTGTCTAAGGATGTGTTGGTGGTTGTCCTTAAGCAACATCAAGTGAGGAATAACTTGTCCTTTGCTTTGTGTGGTCCCGAATAGTGACATTTCTCCACTCCTAGGATTGCACGCATATCTGAAAAAAAGGCACGCGAAAGCGCTCTTCATGAAGGATTATGAGCGCAAAGAGAATTTAGGACTTGCTCAAATTTGATTTTCCTCAGACCTTAGAGATTTTTAAATACTTTCCAGATTTTGTAATGTCTTCTAGCACTATAAACCCTTCTGCTTGACATTAAATAATGTCGTCTTCTGATGTACGATTATCCAGTGTTAATAGTTTCCCCCTAATGTGTGAGGTCTAGGAAGAAATTTATAGCCGAAATACATTATAGTTTCTTTTCTATATATTGTGCATAGAGAGAGAGAGAGACCTGCTTGAAGCTTGGAATTGAAAACACCCTCCACCGATTCCAAGAATGACGGTGTCCTAAAGGAACCCTGTAAGAAAATAAAATACAATACATATACAAATTTTCTACGAGGCGGGCATGTCCCATGCTCGTGATGTTGTGGCTAGTTAAAAAAATCTATTTTGAAAGATATATGTTCTATCTATATCACTAATGTGGTAGTGATTTGGTGGTTGCCGACGACGATTGCTGACAACCTCAAGGGAATTTTTTCTTTGACAATAGGTGAAATATGGTACCCATATGCGTAAAATTTGTATGGCATATAGCTGCACATTGTACACATAGGTGCTGGCTGGGACCTTCCTGTGTAAGCATTACTGAAAGAGACACTTATGGAGGCACGGGTCCTTAACGAATTTGATCAAAGTGCAATGGTTGTAATGTACGATACCATCTTGACATGAAAGCTTTTGTTGTAGTCAAATGTCAGAAGGATCGATGATATCTATGGGAAATGATGTCTCCCATAGTTCCATCCGAGGATTCCCCTTTTATGGAGAGGAGTAATCCATGGTACTGCTTCCTTTTTGGAGAATAGGTGTTGAAGTCGACAAAAAGGAAGCCTCAACCGGTCGACGGGTCACTGACATGAGGGGTCGGGGACCTAGACGTGATGGGTTTAACATAGGCATGCTGGTGAGGGGTGATTGAATACTGATGATGGGGATTCAGTGGCCCAAGGTCAGAGTATACAAAGTGGCTTCGCAGTAGTCGTAGTTATTTTTTATGGGGAAATCCCTGGATTCGGTAGGACTTCTAGGGTGGGTATAAACTAGCTATGAATGTCATGGTGGCTTGTGCGTGGGGGCGTAATACTCCAACCAAGGGTGTTCAGGGATTGCTGCCATGGGATAAAAAGATGGATGCAGGGTGAAGGACGTAGTGCACCATTCGGGGTATTTGTACACTTACCAAAATAATAAAATAATGGGGTTTGGTTTGTACAAAACACACAGAGGGGTACCCAAAAACATGAAAGTGTTCACTCACTGATGTTGTGAGGAAGGTTTTTTTCTCAGGGTGGGGGTCCCATTGGTTGGTATCATGTGCAGGGTTGATGAAGAAGACGAAAAAGTGTCACAAATGGGATTATGTTGGTGGAGGTATGGTGGGCCAAATGTGAGGCGCGGTAATGTGCTTTTGATCTGCTTGTACAACCTAATTGTACGGGAAGGGGTTTTTAGCTTTTATGGTAAACTTGACCTTATGCATGGTGAATGGATGGCCATGAGGTGCTTCCTGAACTAAAGTGGTATGGCCATGGTCACTTTTCTTGTGATATATGGTATATTGTGGGTGACGAGCGCCATGGAGGGGAGGCTCTATCGACCAACGATGATGTTTATCATGTGCAGGGTGAGGTGATGGTAAACATGGTCAGATATGAGGACCCTATGGTAAATTTTTGATGGAAAAATGATGGATATGCATATTTGACTGGGACTCTATCACGCTAGGGGTATAATGATACCTACTCTGGAACTTTCAGTAGATGGCGTTGTGGATGGTTTGAGCTTTTCCTGTAAAAACAACTACCTCAAGTGAAAGCATCTTCTTTATCAAATATTATTGAAAGTTATGAGCTTCAAAAAAGAAGATGAGAGAGGGCATACCTTTCGACACTGAAAATTTATTTTTTCGGGAGTGTGAGTGTGTGGCATCGCCTCTAGGCATTATGGAGTGTTGATCACAGTGTTGATTTCGGTCTGGTGATTAGATACTCTAAGCTCTATTTTTCCCTTGGGAGTTGTTACTTGGCTCTTAGTTTTGATTTTAGTTGGGGTTTCCCCTACACTGAGATCACGTGGGGTATTGATGGTTACTACCCCCTACCCAGGATCTCCCTTTTTTTTTTTCCTCGGCTTCTTGCTACACCATTTGGAGGATTGTAATAATTCTTCAGGTTGTATGGTTTCTGATGAGCCTGGGAAGGGTGTTGTCTAGGTAAATCCCCTCTGCTGATAGAGGTGATCCCTCTAGCCCTAGGGTGGGTCTAGAAACTACGGGAACATACTAACATCTACCTTCCTAGATTGTAAATGAAATTCAGAGCAAGGAAGATGACCTACATTGTCCTGATGCTATGTTGTTGTCTTCTGTCGAAGCTTCTTGGTCTGTCACTCTCCTCAAGTTTGATATGCACTGTTTCCAATGTTCAATTACCTGTAAAAATATTCAAGACACCACAACAAGGGTAAAACCACGACAAAAATAAATCAATTACAACCTATCTAAATGATCAAGGAATGCTAGAAGTCTCATTATAAATGTAAACAAGAGTGGAAGATAAACATCAGATGCATTTTATTATGATAAAGACAAGGGGAGTTTACAACCAAGCCTTGATGTTGAGGCTCTCCTTCGGTAGGTCCATATCCAAGCATGTTTGCAACATCCTCACACACAAAGGTCCAATATCTCACTATGTTCTCAATCACACTCTGCACTATTCTCTCGAAGCTATAATTGCTTCTCTTCTCTATGACTTATTTTTCAGTTATCTGTTCAAATAGCACATCAATGGAAGATGGCTATATTTATAGAGGAGAGGAGGAGGTTGGTATCCCTATAATAGTGGAAGGGAGGCCTTATCCCTTGGGAGGTCTCCAAAAAGGTGGAAACAAGAGGCCAAAGGAGGAAGGTCGTGGTTATTCTGTTGAACCACTCCCTATGACTCATCCACAAAGTTGTTGTGATCGAAACTTCACCTCTATTTTTAAAAAAACTTTCCATAAACAGATCAGCACGGGTGACTAACTGAGACAGAGCGCTAGCTGGCATGGGGGCCAGTTTTAATCTACCTCATTGGTGTGAGGGCATAACGGGCTACCAGTGCCAAGGCAAAAATAGGGGTTTCTGATGATTTGTTCATGAAATTTTTAACAGAAGGAATATTGTGCTCATGGAAAGGGATGCAATGATGATATTTGCAAGGCATAACACTGCTTATTGATCACAGAAATAGTCCTCCAATGTGTGGGATAGGGATTTTAGGGACAGTGACAAAATATTCTGTAACAAAGGGTTGCACTAGATTGACCGACGCATTATGTTCTGCCAGTGGTCCATTCTGTGTGGGGAATGGGGGATATTGGTTCCCTTATCCCTGGTTGGTATATGAGTACCGGAGTGACTTTCATGATAGCTAGGTTGTGATACATTCTAAGTAGAATCGTATGAGTATCTAGGGTATTGATTACTGCTGGATAGGTGTCCTTGGGCCAAAGATCTGATTGAACCATCTGCAGAATCGACATGTATGGTACTACTGCTGCCTAGGTGATCTTGGGAAAAAGACCCAATCAAACTGTGTGCAGGATCAATGCACATGATACTACTGCTGACTAGGTGATCTTGGGTCAAAGTCCTGATCAAGCCGTCTACAGAATCTACCTACCTTGGTGTTACTACTACCTTGGAGATCTAGGGTCAAAGACACGATTAAGCCGTCTGCAGAATCGATGTGCATGGTACTACTGCTACCTAGACGATCTTCGGTCAAAGACCCAAACAAGATGTCTGCAGAATCTACCGACCTCGATGTTACTGTTGCCTAGGAGATCTAGGGTCAAAGACCCAATCAAGCCGTCTACAGAATCTACCTATCTAGTAACTCTCTTAGTATCATGGGTGTTACTACTTCCTAGGTGATCTTGGTCAAAGACCCGATCAAGCTGTCTGCAAAATATACCTATCTAGTAAATCTCTGAGTATCATGGGTGCTACTACTACCTAGGTGATCTTGGGTCAAAGACCCGTACCAAACTGTCTACAGTAGACAACACGCCTGGTAACTCCCCGAATATAGACTACTGTTGCCTAGGTGACCTTGGATCAAAGATTCGATCAAATCATCTGCAGTAATCAATGCATGTGATAACTCAAGAGGATGAGGCAACCAGGTTCCCCTGTCCTTAGTTGGTGTTTGGTGGCTTGGGAGGAGGAGGGACATATGGTTGTATTTCTGGTGACTGTCGTTCCTCGTGTAGGCACAGGATGGTGCGAGGTTCATCTCCAGATGCCTGGGTGGAGGGATCCTATTGATAGGATTGTTCAATGGCATGTAGGGCATCCCTATATCATGGGATCTCTGAGCAGTGGTGGGTATAGTGCCCATAGTTGCTGCAGAGAGCACATGCGTGATTCGTATGCAATGCTTTGCCTTTACCTTTGGTGGTAGGTTCCTTTTTATAGGAATGCAGTGTTGCAATGTCTGTCTCAGTTCCAAGGAGTAGTTTTAATTCATCCAGTTCCAGAAAGATATGGGTAGGGTGACCTATTATGTCACATATGGCGCAGAGTGGTGATTGCCATTGAACGAATGGGGTCACCATATTATTTCCTCTTTTCTCAGTTTTCTTAGCCGTAATCACCAGTTTTTAAATGGGAATTTCCTTTGCAGGGGTGGTTTCTAATGTTTCTTGGATGAGTGTGGCCTCCTCGGGACTTAGGGGCTTCAATCTTGTGGTAGTAATGTGGGTGGCTTCTGTTCCTACAGTAGGAACTAGGTACCAAATTAGGATTGCCAATGATATGTTGGGTAATACTAGTGTTTTCAAAACCTTCTAGGAGATGAAACTAGCTGGGCGGTAGAGGAAAGGGGTTTGGGAGGTGGCATAGGCTATATAGGCTTTTGTGATTGATGACTCAATTCCATTACTGCTTATGCCCGTGTCCTGATTAGCTTCGGCGCTTGATGTGGACATCATGCACACCGGAGCCCCTGTGACATCGGGCGATGACTCAGGGATTATGGGAGGATATCCTAGGAATGACCCTACAATGGATGACAGTTTGAACTGGCTAGGGCCGTATTCTTGGTACTGTGAGAGAGCATCTGAGGATGTGTCTACATAGGGTAGAATCACATCAATGTTTGTTAGCAGTTGCTTCTCGTTGTGTGTCAGTTGGTCTACAGTAATTATGCGGTCCTCGTGGGAGAACATCATGATGCGAAAGACAGAGGAGGCTATGGAAGACATGGCATACATATAACTCCACCCAATGAGTATATTGTAGTCTAGGTGAGTGTCCAAGACTTCAATGTCTACGTGGACTGTCTTTCTGGCTAAGCAGACCGGGACGTTTTGGTAGAGGCCGACGGGGGTTGATGGACGACCATCATATGCTCGAAGCGTGATGATTGAGCGTTTTAGTTTGAGAGAACCTAACTTCTGCCAAACGTTTTTGGACATGATGCACGTGGATGCACCCTTGTCTATGACACATCGATGAATTGTGATATTCTAGACCGACACTGGTATCTGGAAGGTGACCATGGAAGGAAGCCTAGGGGTGGTTTTGTCTATTTCAAAAGCCATTGGGTGCGTATCAGCAAGGTCGATAGCACCTAACGCGGAAATTAGGGTTTTCCATAGTTTTGGGCATGACTGCAATACTTCCAAATTTGACATAACAGTGGGAGATTGTGCTAAATCGTCCACGATACTATAATTATGGGCTGCTTTGGAGTAGTTTCATGCTCGCCTATTGGGTCTTTTTTCCATTTTTGGCAATGGTTCTATAGGTATATTTGAAATTGTCAAAGGTGCAGTCAGTGCGGCGGTAATTTTCCTTAACGTATTAGTGTCTGGTGGGGTGTCGTAATTGCGATTCCATGTTTGGAAAAACATCTCTTTTCCAGTCATGTAGATTTCATGGCTGCTTTTCCCAGAGTCTTCTGTATTTTGCTGCTGAGTTCTTACCATCCCTTGATGGGGGAAAGGTTCTTGCATCACAACTAGTTGTTGGGAAGATCCTCCTTGTCCTCAGTTACTTTATAGCTTATTTAGCTCAGGGAGATCGGGACAGTGGTGGGTATAGTGGCCGTACTCACCACATATCAAACAAGAATGGTTTATTAGAAGAGGTGACCTTTTGATCTATCATTCGACATTTCTCGACTCCTGGCTCTAATTCTGGTTGGAGTTTCCTCCAACCTGGGATCATGGTGGGTGCTGCTGGTTGTTGTCCTCCTGTCCAGGGTTCCCTTTTGGCTTATTTTTGGATTTTTTCTTCACCACGTTAGGAGGGTAGTTCTCTTGGTTGTATTGGTGTGGTTGGTTTTGGGACAGATGCACAAAGTTCACCTGTGCATTGGTCTACATAGGCGGGTCTTGTGCTAGGGACTGAGCATAACATGGTCCCTGGTTTGCACCTAGCTATTGGAGGGGAGCTCTTCCGTCAGTGTTTCTTTCTGTGTATTGATTCCCCTGAGCCGAAGGATAAGGTCCTCCTTGGTGATATGATGGCACCCTATTGGTAAAATGCTGCTGAGGCATATAATGACTTTGAAAACTAGGTTGAGGTATGTTTCGGGTAGAACTGTATGTGTAACCAGGGTTTTGACTACTACTGCCTAGGTAACCTTGCGTCAATGACCCAATTATTCTGTCTACAGAGTACGGCGTGCCTGGAAATTCTTGATAAGTTTGCAGGCATGGGGCATTAGGAAGGATGTTATAAATGTATCCTGACTGCATATAAATCATCTCAAGCTGCTGGGCTTTGCTGATAGTGTCCTCTTCAGATGTGGGTTTATCTTGCGCCACATCCTTTGAAGTCTCTACCGTAATATTTTTCAAGAAAAAATATAAGAGAACCTGATCGTCGAGTTTAGCTTTACATAAACTACAATGCCACCTCCATTCATGGAGATGGTCTGAGATATAGACAGCGGGGGCTTGTCTAAAATGAGACAGTAATTCCATTCTGAAATCATGGTGAATGGGTAACTAAAAATATGTTAGGAACGCGGTGGCGAGAGTGCCAAAGGTTCCATGTGAAGCTGAGGGTTTCTCCACGTACCACTTCGTGACTATTCCAGTCATAGTGCGTTGAAATAGTGTCAATTGAATAGTGTCGTAAATGATACTGTTCAATAAGCACCATAGGTGGAAGGTCATGACATGATTACCTAGGTCTTCCGCTTGCTTTCCTTAGAAATTTGGTATATCCGAAGGGAGCTTCGTGGGCATGGGAGGCCATGTAGTATTGTGTGCGATGGGGTCATTCGTCAGCTTGGTTAAATCAAGTAGATTCAACGAAGCTAAGAAAGGTGACTGGGAGGTTGAATTCATTGCACTATGCGAAAACACAAAGTTCTAGTTAGGAAGAGGGTTAGTCTGCAACATACCTTGCTTTGTATTCGGCTGGCTTCCCGAATGGGACGCACTCCTATACCATCTAGGGGTCGTGGGAGGAGTGGTATATGGTGTGGTGTTGGGAGACCGGCTAGAGTTCCCAAATAAGGATTCCCTAATAAAGGACGAACTAATAATGGTGGCATAATTCCTTCTTTGATGCCTAAATGGCGAAAAACCTGGAAACCCTCTTGGTAATGGGGGGAGGTCCAAAAGACGCCTAGATCGACGAGGTCCCATTGGGTCTATTCTGGTGTCGACCAGGTTTGGTTTTGGAAACATTTGAGTGGATAGAGTCTATGATCAAAGAAAAATTCTTGTCACATACATAAAACAAAGCGAAAAATAAAATAAATTTCCCTTTAAATTAATCTATGTGATCAAGCAATCAAAAAAGTGGTTTTTTTTTTTTCCTATGATACTCAAAATCCTATAAGACCTATTCATCCTCACACACTCAAATGAAACTGGGCCATGAGAATATTTCTTGCGAGTTCTGGCACAACGTCCCATAAGAGAGGGTGGCGCCCCCAATCAGCTGAAGAAAATTCACTAAGGTAAGGGTAGAGGGTCTAGTGCTTGCCTACACCGTCACCTATAGGGAAATGATGCCCTAGTTTTTTGTTGCCAAGAACCACCATCCCATGTGAGCGTTCAAGTCTTGGTCTTCTTGGTAAGTCAAATAACAGTACAGAGTATCAGCCAAGTCAGGTAGCCCTGGCTGATACCTGCCCACACTGCGCCTAAGGCTAACCCCCTCTGAAACAGGTCTCTTGTGCGCTCGGTATTTCTTTGCCGTGGGATGATAGGTGGATTTGAAGCTCCCTAAATAGAAAAAATTTATGTTTCAAGATGAAGTATGATCAAGGTAGTTTATTTGATGCCTACCCCCTTGATCCTAACTTAAGCTATAAATTCTTTTTTGGCCCCTATGGGAGAATTTAGTGAGTTTGGTTAAGTTAGTTTTAGGTTTCTTAGCTTCGCTTAGTGATTGGAAGTGTGTGAGCACAAAGTGGAAAAGCACATAGTTCGAACGTGTGAATATTTGATGATCCTTTACAAAATCCCATATTTAAACTATGTTGTATTGTTCCTGGCTCAAATGAAAAACATGTGTGGATTATGGGCCGCTTTCTATTTTTCCTAGTTAATCTATGTGATCAACTATAGGGAGATGGTGAGTTGTGAATAGGGAGCGTTCATATGCTTACCTAGGATCACCGGAGGGTGCAAAGGTAGCAGATATTACTTGCTCTTCTATAAACAATTCAATCCTAGTCCTGAAATTCCTAGTGCAAAAATTGAACTAAACTAAAAAGTTTACAATAGAAAAAAAAGAAAACTAGCTATGCATGCATGGTCTTGGGCCACTTAATTTGGCTAGTTATGAGGTGTGTTAGTACCAAATTTTCAAAACATAATTTTTTTTTTGGAATGCAAGTTATTTTTCCCCCCTACTTAAACTATGTGTGAACTTTGCAAAAATCAACTTGAAGTAAAACTGACACTAAGCCTACAAAAAGCAGCTAAGTGTGAGCTTTAACAAGTTGCGGGGTACCACAACCAGTGTTGGCAGGTGTATTAGGGGCTGCCAAACACTTTACAAGCAGGAAAAGACAGAAACGTGGGAGAAATTTATCATTCTATATTTTGCGCACAAAACGCTGAAACAAGCATGTTGTTTGCGCATGGGTTAGCTCTAAATGTGCGCCCTATGCGTCTGTGGGAAGAAAACTCGGACAAATTCTTGCAAGAAAATTTTGGAGTTCTTTTGCTTCAGTGTGTCACTTGGGATGAACTAGGGACTACAAGAGAAATCAGGGAAAATTCAGCTCCACTCCACAACACAGACAAAGGTCTCTGCAAAAAAGGCACAACCACATAAACTTGGGAATAAACATTAGTGGAGTCACCAATCCTGTTGGAGTGTGTTTGGTGCACGTATGTACGAAATCACACCAACTGAAGGGGTGTGGTCTACCCACTTAAGTTATTGGTAACAGGTAGAAAAAGAAGTGGAGTCAAGCAAGTTAGTGGAACATGCTAGAATCATAAGCATACTAGATAGAGAAATAGCATGCATATACAAACTAAAGCTAAACTAAAAACTAAAAAAAATAAACATGAGCTCTAAAAATAGTTAAACGACAACAATAATATGAACGATGGATCTAGACCCCTCTTATTGAGCGCTGGTAGTAATAAGAGTGAAACTTTACCCTCTTGCCAAAGGGCCCCTAGAACATGGATTCTAAGTCCCAATACAAGGATGTTTTTATCCCAAGCTTGCCTCGGTGCAATCTCCCTCTCTCTCTACTGTGTTGGACTGAACTTATTGGATGGACAACAATTGATTCCCCTCTATCTTTAGCTCCTCATCACACACTGCTGTTATTGCTTGGGAAATTCTGACCAGCATAACAATGTGTTCACAAATTCTTCATCTCATGGTGGCCTTATATAGGAGATTTCAAATCCTCCCTTCCTCTCTTGGTACATTGTGGATGGTGACCCAAGAGAGGGGTATGATTCCTTTGTGTGCTCCAAATATTCCATTGTGTGCTCACTTGGTGTCTAAGGAGGCGTTGGTGGCTGTCCTTAGGAAACTTCAAGTGAGGAATCACTTGTCCTTTGCTTTGTGTGGTCTCGGATAGTGACATTTCGCCACTCCCAGGATTGCGCGCATATTGGGAAAAGAGGCGCGCGAAGGTGCTCTTCATGAAGGATTATGCGTGCAAAGAGCATTTAGGACTTGTTCAAATTTTATTTTCCTCAGACCTTAGAGATTTTAAATACTTTCCAGATTCTGTAATTTCTTCCAGCCCTGTAAACCATTTTTCTTGACATTAAATAATGTCGTCTTCCACTGTACGATTTTCCATTGTTAACAGTGGTTTTCCAATAGAGATGACCTCTACATTCTCCTTCATGGAACTCATGCTTAATCTTATTTGCATATTGTTTAGGTAGACATTTAAGCAATACATCACCAGAGATTTTCCAATATAGAACTTTATGATTCCAGAATGCAAAAATTTATAGCCTTTAGTTTCAAGAATATGGCCTTTGTTTTGGACAAACGAGGAGGAACATTTAGATTAAAAAGAACATATAATATATCAACATACTAGGATGAGTTCTGAAATGCTTCCTCAATAGGTTGAGTCACCAACTCCTCTTGTTCATCCACTGAGTCAATCATATTTATGTCCAGTGCTTGCAAAAAAATTCCAGGCATGAGTTTAGCCAGTCCTTGCCCCTTGATTAGCTTGGTGGACCTGATTTCTAGATCATATTCTAAAATGAAAGAAATCTAGTTACCTCTTTTTCCATCAGAATCTTGTGTCAAGATCTCTTTAACCACTGTGTGAGGCACACATGAAATGATGTGTGAATGAAAAATATAAACTCTGAAATCTTTTAGTGCTTTGATTAAGAAAAAATCATGCTTTTCCATGATGTTATATTTCATAGGTGCATCTCTTAGTGCTTGGATGAAGAAAGCTATGGGCTGCTCCTGTTCCTTTGTATTTTTCTGCAGTAAGACAATAAAAACTGTGTTCTGATGCAAAGGATAAAATGAAGAAATCTTTGGTGAAGTCAGGGTTGATCAGAACTGGTGTTTGTGTAAGAGCCTGCTTCACTAAGTCAAAGAATTGCTTTGCTTCTATGGTCCATTTGACTCCTGCTTCTCTTTTGAGCATGCAGTAATGTTTCTTAGGAGTTCTACAAGGTTTGGTATGAATCTTCTTAAGAAATTTATCTTTCCAATGAAAGATTTCAGCTCTTTGATGTTTCTTGGGTGGCTGATTTGCAATGTTCCTTCAATTCTTTTTGGGTCAATCTTGACCCCTTCTTTAGATATGATGTGGCCTAAAAATTTTCCTTCTTGAAGGCCAAACAAAGTATTATTTGGATTCAAAGACAGGCCATACTTTCTGCACTTTTCAAAGACCTTCCTTAAGTGAGCTAGGTGTTCTTCATCATTTTTTGAGTAAATTGTTATGTCATCAATGTATATCACAATGAAGTAACCTATTTATTTTGAGAAAGCGATATCCATTGCTCTTTGGAAAGTAGCTCCAACATTCATTAACCCAAAAGGAATTTTAACATACATGAAGGTGCCCCAAGGTGTGGTGAAAGTTGTCTTGTGTTGATCATTTCGATGTACCAGCACCTAATTGTACCCTAAAAAACCATCAAGCAGAGATATCCTTTTGGAGCCTGCTACCCTTTTCAATTTGTGATCCATTTTTGGTAAAGGGTAGTTTCCCTTTAGGGAATCTTTGTTTAAATTTCTAAAGTCTATGAAAAGCCTAATTTCTCATGTCTTCTTCCTCACTGATACAAGATTTGAAAGCCATTCTAAGTACCTGAGTGGGACTATTATTCCAGCATCATACATTTCCTTTATTTCTTTCTCAACCAGTGGCAGTTGGAAAGGAATTATTCTGTGTAATTTATGTTTAAAGGGCTTATGGTTTTCTTTAAGTGGAATCTTGTGTTGGATGATCTTAGTATCATAGGAATTTAGGTCTTCATAGCTCCAAGGAAACACATCACTAAATTCTTTAAACAACTCAATGTTTTTCTGTTTTATAGGTGTTGGCAGTGTCTTTGATAGTTTTATCATTTTTGGCTCTTGTTCACTGCCTATATTGAACTCTTATATATTTTCTTCAGTGGATTCCATCTTTGGCTTCTTGGAAACATCATTGAAATCAAAAAGTTATTCTAGAGGGTCCAACCTTTTTGGCAAGGTATTATCTCTGAATTGAAGCACTTCAAAGTCTTATTTTTTTGAAATGCACACACCTGTGTCTCATTTGGTTCATCCTTTTCTAACATATTTATATCAACATCACAAGGGGGCTCTTTGTTGTATATTTTTTCCTCAGCAGAGCAGTCTTCTTTGTGATCTGAATCTGAATTTGGCACTTCAAACTCATTTTTTGACTGTAGGAAATATTCAATCTGTTTGTCTCCTTCAAAAACTTTCCAATATTTTATATTATCAGGGGCTGCTGGCCTGTACTTGACTTTCACTTTGTACTGTTTGTTATGATGAGGTTTTTTACAAGTGTTGGCTGCAAATGCTATCCCATTGGGAAGGAAATTTTTATTTCTTGGAATGAAGGCAAGGTCATATTCTTCGATTTTTTTAAAGAGGTCAAGGGAATCATTCCTATATGCTCTTAATCTAGGATGTTTAGCTGAATGTTCTCCCTTAATATGCCTAATGACTAGCTCGGAATCCTCGTCGACAGAGATCCTTTTGGCTCCTAATTTCTTGAGTAATTGTAGCCCTAGGAGGAGTGCCTCATATTCTGCTATTTTATTTTTGCATTGGAAGTTCATTTTATAGGAGTGACCCTCTGCGTGATTGTTCTCAGTCTTGTGTACCCAAACACCTGCTCCTGATCCAGGTTTGCCACAAGACCCATCAAAGCTCATGCTCCAAAGAAGTTCAGTTTCAGACTTATGTTTTCCATTGTGTTGGTTATTATGTTGTTTATTTTTATTTGGTCTGACTGGTCTAACTGTTCCTCTTATTTTCCTTCTTCTTCCACTATTTTTTCATCAGTTGTTACTTGTTCATTAATGTTTTCATCATTGTAAAGGATAAATGAATCAAGGTATGTGTGGAAAGAATAAAGAGGAGAGTTATTAGGCTTTTCTTGACTACTGACTATGTATTTTCTATGAGTCTCTATATATAATCTCCTTGGTTGACTAAAGACAGGTATTGTAGCATAGGTCATGTCCATTTGGAGGGTGCCTTGAAGTTTAGCTCCCCATGAGAGTGAAAGGAGCATACCATACTTAGGGTGAATTTCAGCGACTACAATATCCATTACTAGGCTTTTGGCTATTATTTGTGCTATATTAACACAAATATCTTTGATTAGGACTAGACATTTAACTCTACTGGAGTCAAAAGTGTATAAGCATTTGTATGGTCTAGTTATCTCAAGGCCTATTTTCTCCATAACTACATTTGGCATGAGGTTATGTGAAGTTCTTGAATCTAACATGGCATTATGAAGGATTTTATCATGGATGTTCAAAATACATAAAATGGAGGTACACCTCCCTCTTGAAATTTACCTTCTACTTCTGGTCCAAAAAAAGGTTCAGGTTTGCCATCATTTAAATTTACAGAATCAACATTTTCTCCTATGTTTAAAGCTTTCAAAACTTGGGATATATATACATCTTGGGCAACTAATTTAATAAGAGGTATGGATATTTTTATCTTGGAAATTTCATTCTCAATACTGAAGGGTGTCTATGTTTTTGGCAGATTTAAATCAGTTTTATCAGACACTATTTTTACATTAATTTCAGCTTGTTGTTTTGTACTAGAGATATCAGTTAAATCAATTTTGACAGGGTTGATATTTGATCTACTAGTGCTGCTTTGGTTGCCACTATGTTGGTTGTTTTTGTTTTTATTTTTATCAAAACCTTTAACCATTGTGTTTGAATTTTATACTATCTTTTTAGGATCATTTTCAGGAGTCTTCCTAGCAGAAATTTCAGGGTTCTTTCCCTTGGGAGTATCTTGGGTTTTCTTGATTCTGAGGTCATATTGTCTATGTGCTTCCATGATGGCATTTTTGAATCCTTGTTTATAGTCTTTGGATTCAAGGCATTCTTCTTCATTTGGGGAAAATATGCCTTGTTCTTCCTTAGTGAGGAAAACAATATCCTCATTGTTAAATCCCATTAGATTGATTTGATTTTGTTCTAGTTCTTCAATCACTCCCTCATCCTCATCAGCATAGTTTTCTTGGAAAGGAGGCTTGATTTGCTGGTCAGTTCCTCTCTGTCTTATTTGAGGGGGGTTTCTTCTAAAGTTTTGGTTTTGGTTCTGGTTTTGATTTCTATTTTGAGGAGCTGCTTGGTTTTCTCTGGGGTAAGCTCTCCCATTCATGTTTATTCTATCCATCATCCTTTCCATTGTTCTAAATAAGTTGTCAATTTTAGTATCAGATTATGAGGGTGTAGCCTCTTCCCTATATGTGACTCTTTTTTCATTTTTCATTCTAGCGCTTTTGGCAATCAGATTTTCCTCCACACTTATTGCACCCCTATGCATGTCTTCTAAAGTTAGAGGGTATCTTTCTCTTAGTTGGTAAGCCATTTCTGGATCAAAGCCATCTAGAAATTTCAATAAGGCTAGACCTTGTGGAGGCTTCATGTGGGTATGGAGGGCATTATATACACTATTGAACCTAGTGTAGTACTCTTGGACACCTTCTCCAACGTTTCTCTTAATGTTTTCATACTTTGATAAGATTTGGGGAGGGTTCTTCTTGACTTCCCATTTATTAAGATCAACTAATGAAAGGCAGGGAGATCATGTTTACTATTAGGGGTTAGGATTTTAAACTATTTTCTTGCTTGTCCCCCTAAGCTTTGAGAAAACATTCTTAGGCTAACAATTTCATCATCTATTTCTTTTCTGTCAAAATAGTCATTCATTCTATCCACATGTTTTTGAGCAATTGTAGAAGTACTTGCATCATATAAGGGAATCTTGGACTGATAGTCCTGTGGTAGAAATACCAAAGGAAATGGTAGAACTAATGGGGCATACCAAATTTCCATGGCTGGTAGTTGGGGAAACAAAGGAGGGTTAACAAGTGGAGGATTTATAAGAGGAGGTAAAGAGTTAAATGGAGGAAGGTGAACAGTGGGTGTATGGATGGGGGTTGAAGTTAGTACAATAGGATTCTGCTGTAAGATGGAGGGGTCTAAAACTATCTGGGTTATCCAACTCTATGATTTAGTCTTGGACAAGCTTTGTTCCAGGGGTGAGATAGATATGATACCTTGCAAGTCTTTAAGGTTTTCAGGTAGGGAACTTGCTTTGTGAATAGTTCTACTAACAATTGGATTTTTAGACCTAGGAGATTTCCTTAGGATGTGCTCTGGATTGTCAACTATTGCAGGAGGGTTTGGGTCAAGATGGGATGGGGTACAGATTCTTATAGAGCCAAAACTTGGACCCAAAGTTCAGAGAGGTTGAAAGTTTTATAATAGTTTGAAAAACAAACCAATCTGTAACAGAAATACTTTATTCACAAATTATTTTAACTAGGTTCTGTTTGAGGTTTAATGATGTCAATATTTCTCAACAATTTTCCCAGTGGACGCTATAAAAAACTAGTGGAGTCAGCAGGCCTATTGAAAACCAATGTAGTCACCACGTGGATGATTTTTTAACTATATTTAGGCTGGCTATTGTCCACCACCAGAAACCAGATACCAATCTTGGCTAACACTTGATTCATCTAAATTTGAAAGGGGTTTTTCTGAGTTCTTGAGGGAATATTAAGTTTTTTTAATAACTCAGTTCCCCAGTATGGTCGCCACTATGTTGGTGCCCCGTGTTATCACATAATTTCACTTGATTGGCTGCTAATATAACAAATATATGTAACTGTTTCAAACCAACTTGTGACTGAAGCTTAGCCTCCTCAGTCTAAGAGGGCTCTCTCAAAGGGGTTTATTATATTAGATAATGATGAAACTAGATGGATAAATCTACTTGAAAAGTAACTTATTTTGATGTATGTAGGTTGAAAAGAATACATGGCCGCAACCATTGGGCTTATGGATTCAAAAAATCAGTAGATTCAGTGGCAAGGTTTCTTGACATGGAAGCTAAGGCAGATAAGAGTTTTTAACAAAGAAAAATCACACATAGAACATAAGGCAACACAGTCATTTCATCAATAAAGGAAGTCAAAGCGTAAACATATGAATTCTGAGTAATAAAGATGAAATCTATTACAAATGGTACACATAAAAATATAAATCATAAAGGCATTAAAAAATCCATGAGAATCTCAGGTCTATCAAGAAGAAATCCTCTTTATTACTCATATAAGACAAATTACATAAAGCAACAGTAGTGCAAAAATTCTCCAACCCCTTACAACTTCAATAATCTGCCTTTAAATAGACCTTCTTACATCAGAGACAATATGCCTCTTGTATAGATTCATCAAATTCTTCTAATGACACCTGTCATAACATAAAAACATGTCTTTTAATCAAAAAATGACAGTTATACTCTAAAACAGTCCTTTTCCTAATAGGACTCAAACTCCTTTTTATTACATCAAACTACCTTATCTCTTAAAAAAATTATATATCTGACAACTAATGCTTCACATGTTCGAATAGGCTATGACATAGCTCTTCACTACTTGACATCTTAAATATATTCCTCAACATATGGAAACAAACCCTATTTTTCAAGAAAACAAGACCCTATCTTCAACGAAGGCTTAAACTAATCAGATGTCTCCATTTCATGGTATTCAAGTCATAAATATTTACTAGCAAGGTCCCTTGACCTGTTGGATGTGTCCACCTATCCAAAACTACTTTTAAAATGCTCAGAAACCTTCAAATACAGCTCACTACGAAAACAGGGCAGTTTCGTAGCGTCCAAAAAATGACTTCTTCACTCAAAATTTCTGCTTCTTTGTTCTTGCATGGTGTCCATCATGTCATGAAATTTCATCATCACCATTCTCCCCTCTTGAAAGTTACAAAAAGTGGTTTTAAAGGAAAAAAGACAGTGACAAAAATTTCCGTCCCATTTTCCTGGATTCAAGCCCAGGAAATGCTACGAAACTGTGGAAAACTGTGTAATTTCTAGATTTTGACCTTGTTTCAAAATGATACCTTCCAACTGTATAAACTTGGTTTTCAACATGCCATTAACCTCTTAAAACATAATCAAACTTAATTTAATAGCCTTGAGGTGTTTCCTCTTCATTAATGATGGGTTGAGTTATGGGTTCCTCAACTACAGTCATCTTTAAACCCTTCTTCTCCAGCTCCTCATGGATCAATTCTAATTTCTCTTTAAGGTCTTTGACTTGGTCCTTCATTTTTCTGTTACTAGATTTCAAGTGCAGGTTCATTCTTCTAACATGCTTCATATATTTCCTCAGTGGCATAGTCCATTCGATTAATTGTTGTGTATCATCTAAGGTCTTTGACACACTATCAGCCTGCTCTTCCCAAATCTCTTTCATTTTCTCAAACTGCATTTTTTGGACATTATGTTTCCTTGCCTCTTTCTTCAAAATTGCTATTTCATGATTTGCTAACTCCAACTTCTCCTCAAGAACCTCAAAATATATTTTTTCAATAATTTTCTCCTTTCCTTTCTTTTTCCTAATGACTGATTCTTCTTTTCCAGGTGATGAAAGGTCAATAATGTTTGGTAATAGCTCGGTAGTTTCAGTGACATTCTGAACTTATTTACTTATTTCCAAGAGTTTTATAGCATGTCTTGTCATGGGTTTCCTAGCCCGAAACATAAAACCTACATCCTCACCTTAAAACTCTAACTTCTTTGTTGATTTAGCTTTCTTGAGCTTCTTTCCTCCCTCATATATATCCTCAACTTGGACTATGGGAGTCTCTTCAATATCAATAGCATGCAGAATGTCTTCTAAATTTCCCTTAGCCACTATTTTGATTCTTGTAATCCTTTTGCTGCCATGTTTACTCATAGTTGGCTCTTGTTTTGTAGGTTTTCTCATATTTGACTTTTGTTTTGTTGGTGAAACGACAAGTGTATCAAGTTTCTACAATTACTCTATTTCCATGATTACTTGTTCACTTTGTTCTCCTATTGAAGGTGATTTTATGCCTCTATTTTTAGGAGTTCTTTTAGGGGTTATGGTATACTTTTCAAAACCACTGACAAACAGAAAATAAGACCAGTCTCTGCCTAGTATTTTTAACTCATCTAAAACCAACATCTTTATTAAACCATGATGAAAAAGTGAGGTTTCACTTCCTTCAGATTTAGCTTGAACTTTACCTGCCATTTTTTCCAAGATTCTGTATAAATAAAAAGGTAGATCAAGATATTTCTTACCAACAAAATGTAGAAAAAGCTTGAAGTGGTAAGAATAAACCTTATGTTACCTCCCTTCACAAGTAAAATATTTCTAAATGATAAGTAGTAGCTTTGAGAAATTATCTTTCATGTAGCTCCTTGGAATGGCATTGGTAAGGTCAACCTCACTATGTTCTGGTCTGATAAATTATTTACGTTCCTGCATGTTGAATTTGAAACCTTTGAACCATTGTTCTTCTCCTCTTGGAATTCATGTTGCTGCTGCAATAGTCTCTGGTGTTATAGTGAGGTTTAGCATTTCCACTTTTGCAGCTGTCCCATTGAAATTTAGGGCAAACTCTTTAGAAACCTATACACGGCATCCTTGCAATCTTTGACAAAACTGAAAATACCCTGTTCTTCTAAAAACTTTTGAAGTTGTTTGTTCTTCATTTCTTAGGTTCATGTCTAATGGCTCACATCTAAGACAGTGGCCACCTTTGTTGGTCTTCATTTTTGCAGCCATGGTACTTTTATGTCTTCTTTGCCTCACTTGATCAGTGATACCTGTAAACCTTTGAAAATGCTAGCCACAACCTAGGCTTAGTAAAATAGCTCTCCAAAGCTCAATAAAATTCAAAGAGGGAGTGGAGAATGAAAAATGACTCAATTGGGAAAGATTTTAAATTTCGATGACAACTCATGGCATAATTATGACTCATACATACTTAAAATGGTAATAATGACTTCATCCATGACCATTGCACCTTGATTCAACCCTGACTGACTTGAATGGCATCTATCCTAACCCTTTCAATCGTTGAATGACACCTAGCAGATGTTTGAAAATACAGACATGAATACCTCCTTTTATAGTGTACTTAGTGTATTTTTGGCTATTTTCGCTATGAAAGTAATAGCAGTTTCATAGCGAAAAGTGTGTTTTTTCTGTGTAATTCACTACGAAAGTAGGGATTCTTGGATAAAATGACCTTTTCAGAGTTGTATTCTTGGGAAGTGAAAAATTTCAGGAAATAATGACTGATGTTACATGAAAAGACTTGAATGGGGGTGGGTTTGGAACTTAGGATAAAATAACAAGAAAATTTTAAAATTTTCCTTATCCAAGTAATGAAAAATGAATTCTATGACCATACCTTTGACTGTCACATGAACCTCTAATACTATGTCAAATGATGTTTAATTTTTTTTTCTGAGTGATAACAATGGCTCCACTTGGGATGGTGTGCCCCTGTTGTACACCAAAGAACCTATAGTTCCAGTGCTATATATCTTCTTGAAAACAAAAAGTCTAAAATTTTCCAAGCTTTCCTTCAAACTCTAATGGCCTTCACCTCGGGCTCAAGCTTGATGATCAACTTGTATTTAGCATAAAAACATATAAAAATGGAATATATAAAATGGAATGAAATATCAGCATAAATTAAGAGGAATAGTGCTTCAAAAACCTGCCATTGACAAGCCCTCCAGCACAAGGTTTTCCATCCATATCCTCCAGAATGTAAGTGTTACTTCCATGGAATGCAGCCACTCTGAATGGACCTTTCCAAATATTCTCAAACTTACAATGTCTCCCCTTTTCTTCAATCCTGGCCTCCCATTTCAAAACCACATCTTGGATTTGAAATTTTTCCTCCTTGATCTTCCTGTCAAATGTCTTCTTGCTTCTGGTTTGAGTTTGCTAATTACTGTTGTAGACTTCCTCCCTTTTCTCCTGTAAGGCTATCAACTGATTTATTCTCCTCTGAATTGCATTTGGCTCCTCCTCTAATACTTGCAGTGTTGGAAATGTTGTCAATGATGGCAAAGAAGGCAGCAGAGGCTGAGGCAAAGGCAGAAAATACAGAGGAAGAGATGAAATGTTCACGCAGTAGAGGGTGAGTTCCAGCCTAATCACATCGACACAATGGTTGATCGCATCGGAGAAGCAGTAGAGCATCGAAACAACTCAATGGAAGTCGCGATTACGATTAATCGCAATAGGAAATATATGAAAGATATATATATGTTTAATCAAAGTTGTGGGCCTGAAAACAGTTATATACATTATTGCTTGGGTTCAGTTCTAATGTTCTCATTAGTGAAGATTATATTTTGTGTTCATATAGTGTAGTTGGCTTACAATATCTCAAAGGGTATTCAATACGAGGTGATATATTAAAGTTATGTGCAAAGGTAAGCCATACATTTATTGCACGTTAATTTTTCATATGAAATAATCCGTAATGCTGAGTTGTGGGTCCTATACATGGTCTGAATTTTGATCTATGCGATATATTGATATATATAAAGATCAAATCCTATATAATGCATTCATATGCGGGTTTATATGTTCAAAGGGCGCTGTCATTTGAATGAATTAAAGGTGTATTAAACATATGTGGGCCCGTGAATTGAATACTTCATAAAATCTTGTGATGTTGGTTAAAGTGCAAGGAATATACATTATAGTTATGAATGCGAATTTTAGAATACAAAAGGTTTGTTCAAATTCAAATCAAACAAAAGTCGTATAAGGTGGGACCTGGGTCACGAATCGCATCGAAGAAATTTTTTGGAAGCAGAACATATTGACAAGAGTTCCGATTGAAATGCGGACCTGATGGATCAATAAGTCATGATTCATATGGGTGTTTGAGTTTCGGACCCATTCATCGCATTAGATAGAAGCAGAACATCAGAGAAATATATTAAAATATTGCGATTGCGATGAAGAACTGGACCCGATGGGCTTATAAACTATGATTTATACATGTTTTAGTTCCGCATCAAAGCAAACCATTCATCGCATTGGCACGATTGAGTGAACAGTAATACATCACATCGGCAAAATAAGGTGAACAGTAAGTCATTGCATCGAAAGTATTCAAGTTGCTATTAAGCGCATCGAAAAATAGAGCAAAAGGGTTTATAGACTTGTGGGGCCCAAATCTATTAGAGATTAGCGTTGATTGTTCGTTAATATAAAACCCAAGGTTTATTAAGAAGGTTATAAAAATTTTGATTGGGGAGTAGATATTTGTTTTATGAGAATGACAAATCTGGAATGTGTATTTAATGAGTCAAAGCATTTCTTGTAAATACGAAACCAAAGGTTATATTGTTGATGGTTCATGATAAATATTGTGAGTACTGATATATCCGTGTTGTTAAAAAGGTTTTTTATAAAATCGCTGAGAGTTATTTTATGTTTTATTAAAAGGTAGTTGTACATACAGTAGTTATATAACTGCAATGAACAGGGAACTGAATAAAAAAGAAAACGAAAAAGAGAGTGAGGTTGGATGAAGGAGTAAGGAAAAGAGAAAGAGAGGAGTGCTATTCGAAATATATATTGTAATTGAATGAAATTTTTTAACTGTTTATATTGTTTGTGATGTAATTGGCAAGTCTCTGGAGAGAGATAAAATCCCACTGTAAAGTTGAAATGGTAGATTTCTCTGAGTAAATTGATAAAAGAGAAGATAATGTAGAATTGAAGAAAAAGAAATAATCAAGCAGATATGAAGACTGGAGTACAGTAAAAGAAATCAAAGGTACAGAACAGAGCTGATATCCAATGTAAATCAGCAAATGTTTCTTTTATGAAAAGAGAGGGAGTTGAAGCTTCCTTGCAAGTTGTAGCTTGCAGAATTCGAGATTGAAGCCTCCTGTAGGTTGGTGCTTACAAAAAATCAGTGGTGAGAGGGAGTTGGAGGTTTCCTTTACATCACAACAATAATAAGATGTGGTTTTCTCCCTTTATGGGTTTCCACATATATCTGGTGTCTATGTGTGTGATGTCTATGTGTTTATTTGGTTATTTAGTCTGCTTAATACTTACTTCTCTTGTCATAATTCTCTGCTACATTGTCTTAACATTTCTGCACATATAAATTTGGTTCCATATAAAATTAATCATGAAAGATAAATTGTAAATAAGTTTAATTGAAAATTTTTAAAAGATTCTTGAAGGTGTTAAATTGATTCACCCCCCCCCCCCCCCTCTCAGTTTAACTAAGGTTTCAACAATTGGTATCAGATCCGGTTCCTTTTGTAGCAATTTAACAACTAAAAGGAGATCCTTGGTTTTTGGGATGGCTAGTCAAGAAGGATCCTCAACAAACAAAGCCCCTTTTTTCACTGGTGCAAATTATGCCTTCTGGAAAATCAAAATGAGAACATACGTAATGTCTTTAGGAATAGAAGTTTGGGCTGCTGTGGAATTTTGATATGACTCTAAGGCAAATGTCTCAGAGAAAGAAGCCAAACAAGATTTTGTGGCTAATGCAAAGGCAATGAATGCAATCTTGAATGGACTGTGTGAGGCAGAATTCATCAAAGTAATGCACAACAAGACTGCCAAAGAAATGTGGGAAACTCTAGAAAATATTCATGAGGGAGACAAAAAGGTGAAGACAACTAAACTTCAAGTCTATAGAGCCCAGTTTGAAAATTTAAAGATGAATGATGATGAAGATATTGCTAGTTTCTTTTTAAGGGTTGCAAAAATTGTCAATAATATGAAATAACTAGGTGAAACCATGCAAGAATGTGTAATTGTTAAAAATATCCTAAGATCTTTTCCATCTATTTTTAATCCCAAGGTCTCTGCCATCGAAGAAACAATAAACTGGGAAACCTTGACCATGAACCATCTTCTTGGAAAACTAATAGCTTATGATATGAGATTGCCACAGAGGAAGTCAAATGTAAGGGAGGCAGCTTTTAAGGAAGAGAAGAAGAAAGAAGAAAAAGAAGATATAGGCTCTTGTTTTGATGAAGAAGAAGCCAAATTTATCAGGAATTTGGAGAAAGGCTCAGGTAAGTATAAAGGTAAACTTCCATATAAATGTTTCAATTGTGGAAGAGTTGGACACTATGCTTCTAAGTGTCCTTATAAGAAAACAAAGAATCAGACTCAGGAATCAGAGAAGACTATATCTAAGAACTGGCAGAAAGGGAATAGATTCAATAGAAAATCTTTCTATGCTTAGCAAGATAGCAGTGCGTCAGAAGAATCAGCTGAATTCTCTAGTGAAGAAGGAACATCAGAATTTGTTTTGATGGCTATAGAAGAGCTGGAAGAATGTCTTTTAGAAGATGAGGAAGAAGGTGAAGTGGACCTTGAGGGGGAGTTAAGAAGTGCCTTGAAGGAAATTGACAGACTAAAACTAAAGTACAGAAAACAGAAAGACATTCTTCTCAAATATCTAAGAGAGGAACAAAATTCAGAAGCCCTCATTCAGTTGAAGTAGAGCTTGAAGAAGCCAAGAAGTTAGAGGATATTCTACTTAAGAAGATCAAGGATAAAACTCAATAACAAGAGAAGTTGGAAGAAGAAGTAGTTTTCTCAAGGAAGAAATTAGAAAATGCCCAGAGGAAAATAGATACTTCTCAAATAACAAGCTCTGGTAAGTTAAATGAGATTCTAGATGCTCAAAGATATCCTCTGATAAAAACTAGGATAGGCTATGAAGGAGAATCAAGCAAAGGCAAAGAAAAAGAAAACAAAAATATTATTTTTGTAAAAGCAGATGAGAATATCCAAGGAGCCCAGAAGATTTCAAAGGAAGAAGAATCCTGCAATAAAGTAGATAAAAACAAGGAGGAAGCTCAAATGACAAAGGATGAAGTAAATAAATTGTCAACTGAAAAAAGCTCGTATACTCCTGAATATGTCAAATTTGGAAGTTATCAAAGGATATTTTTTCCTCCTATAAAAAATGCCACTTGTTATGCCTATCACAAATTGGGACATATTGCTGCATATTGTCATACAAGAAGAATAAGTACAAACCAGCAAAGGATGCAAACAATAAAAAGTTTTACTCAAGCAAGAAAATGGAGAAGACAACCTTTTATCAGGTATGCAAATTGTTTTTATGGATACTGTTTTTATTGTAATGAATTTGGCCATAAAATCATAGAATGCAGAAAATATGGACAAAGACTGATGTTCAAAACCTCAAGGAGGTTTATGAATCATGGAGAGTTTACTTCTACTTATAATTCTACTAAAGATATATCCAAATGATGTGTATGCAATAAAAGTAGACATATGTCTTCCAAATGTCCTCTGAGAGAATATGTTTCATCATCTCATAAAAGGTACCAAACAAGAGGATGCTTGCAATGGAAAAAGAAAGTGAATAAATGTGACTTGGCCCTAATAGCTCAAGATCTAAAAATCCAATGGTATTTGGACAGCGGTTGCTCAAAGCATATGTCAGGAGATAGAAGCAAGTTTATAACCTTTGATGAAAAGAAATCTGGAAATGTTACTTTTGGAAATGATAAAGCAGGAAAGATCAAAGGAAGAGGCTCAGTCAGTCTAGACAATGGTAGAGGAAAAGCGCAGGATGTCTTATTTGTGGATGGACTGAAAGCAAATCTGTTGAGTGTTAGTCAAATGTGTGATAAAGGTTGTGAAGTTCTTTTTAGAGCTCAAGACTATGAAGTAAGATCAAGCACCACTAGAAAAACCCTGATCAAAGGTGTTCGAATGGAAAGCAATGTCTATGTAGTAAAAGAAGAAAATGAAGCATGTCATCTTAGCAAATTTGAAGAGTCTTGGTTATGGCATAGGAGATTGGGACATCTAAACTTTGATCATATTATAATTCTAAGCAAAAATAATTCAGTCAGAGATATGCCAGCCATAAAGAAGCCTTCAAATACAATATGTAAATCCTGTCAGCTAGGTAAGCAGACCCGTACATATTTCAAAATCAAAGAGAAGCTATCTACAAGTAGACCTCTTCAACTTGTTCACATAGAACTGTGTGGGCCTTCGAGAACTAAAACACCAAGTGGAGAATCCTATTTCATGCTAATAATAGATGATTTTTCCAGAATGACATGGGTTGCATTTCTCAAGCACAAATCAAAAGCACTTGAGAAATTCAAAATATTCAAGGCTTTGGCAGAAAATCAAACAGGATGCAAGCTAAAGTGCATCAGATCAGATAGAGGGGGTGAATTTACAGATTATGATTTTTCAGACCTGTGCAATGAGCATGGGATAAAGCAACAGTTCACAATTGTAGGAACACCTCAGCAAAACGGAGTGGCAGAGAGACAGAACAAGTTTGTACAACAGATTGCTAGAGCCATGATGTAAGAAAGTAACATTCCTCAAACCTTTTGGGTAGAAGAAGTACACACAGCTGTGCATATCCTGAACAAAGCTCATTTAATACCAAACAGTGACAAGAGTCCTTATGAATTATGGCATGGTAAACCTGCATCAATCAAGCATTTTAGAGTTTTTGGAAGTAAGTGTTTTATAAAAAATAATGATGAAACTTTGGGAAACTTTGATGCAAAAGTAGATGAAGGAATATTCTTAGGATATGCATCCAAGAGTAAAGGTTACAGGTGCTACAACAAAATACTTCACAAAATTGTAGAAAGTATTGATGTAAGATTTGATGAAGAACTATCAGACAAGTTAAGAAGTACATATTGCAAAAATCCTCCGAAAGTTCATGAAGAAGAGAATCAAGATGATGTTGAAATAAACAAGCCAATAGAAGATATAGATCTAAGATCAAAAAGCTCCTCAAGATACATTCAGAAGAACCATCCAAAAGATCAAATCATTGGGGACAAGAGTGTAGGTGTACAGACAAGAAGACAACTAACTGAACAGATTGAAGAGGTATACCTTGCAATGTTGTCAGAAATAGAGCCAAAGAATTTTGAAGAAGCCAGCAAAGACAAACATTGGGTGAATGCCATGAATGAATAATTGGACCAAATTGAGAAGAACAACACTTGGGAACTAGTTCCAAGACCCAGTGAGAAAAATGTCATTGGCTCAAAATGAGTATTCAAAAATAAGATGAATGAACAAGGACAGGTAATCAGAAATAAAGATAGACTTGTGTGCAAGAGATATTCACAGGTTGAATGACTTGATTATGATGAAACATTTGCCCCTGTAGCTAGAATGGAAGCTATCAGACTGTTTTTAGCTTTTGCTTGCTATCATGATTTCAAGGTATACCAAATGGATGTGAAGTCTGCCTTCCTGAATGGAGATTTAGAGGAAGAAGTCTACATGGAGCAACCACAAGGGTTCTCCTTAACAGATAATTTAGACTATGTTTGCAGATTAAAGAAAGCATTATATGGGTTGAAACAAGCCCCTCGAGCATGGTATTCAAGACTGGACAAATACTTGCAAAAACAGGGGTTCAAGAAAGGGGGAGTAGACAACAACTTGTACATAAAAGCAAATGAAGATGAACTTTTGATTGTAGTAGTGTATGTAGATGATATCATGTTTGGAAGCAACAAAGATGAGTTAACAAAAGGATTTGCTGAAGAAATGAAATCAGAATTTGAAATGTCTATGATTGGAGAGCTTGCCTTCTATCTAGGACTACAAATTCAACAAAAGAGCACAGACACATTTATCTCACAAGAAAAATATCTAAAAGAGATGAAGAAAAGATTCAAAATGGAAGATTGCAAACCTGTGTCAACTCCCATCACTACTGGATGCAAGCTTTGTGCGGATGATGGAACAAATGATGTAGATCAAAAACTCTACAGATCCATGGTTGGAATTTTGTTATACCTAACAGCTTCTAGACCAGACATTGTGCTTGCTGTAGGACTTGTGGCAACATATCAATCAGCACCAAAACAAAATCACTTACTAGAAATTAAAAGAATATTCAGATATCTACAAGGGACTGCACATTATGGGCTATGGTATCCAAAAGGCAAAAACTTCATTTTGACAGCATATACAGATGCAGATTGGGCCAGCTATGTTGATGATAGGAAAAGCACAAGTGGAGGTGCATTCTATTTAGGAGAAAGTCTGGTGGCATGGTTAAGCAAGAAACAAACATCTGTCTCTCCGTCTATAGCAGAAGAAGAATATATAGCAATAGCGGCATGTTGTACACAAGTCATGTGGATGAAGCAAACCCTCCAAGACATGAAGGTAAGCATTGATGAACCTATCTCAATCAAATGTGATAATACAAGTGCTATAAGTATATCTAAAAATCCTGTGCTTCACTCAAAAACTAAACATATCCCAATCAAGTATCATTTTCTCCGAGAACAAGTGGCTCAAAAGATAGTAAAACTGGAGTATGTACCAACAAAAGAACAGAAAGCAGATATATTTACCAAACCTCTTGCTAGAGAACCATTTGAATATTTGAGAGATAGACTAGGGGTGTTATCTATAGATGCTACTCTCTGATATGAAAAGAAAGCACAGTTTCAGGGGGAGAACAGAAATGAAAATATCATTTCAGGGGGAGATCAGCCAGTAAGGGAAGCATGAAACAGGTCCTCAGGATCAAAAGGATAGAATCTCCACTAAGAGATGAGCAACCCCTTGCGATTCATGTCAAAGGGGGAGGAAGAGAAATAAAATTTGCAGGAGAAAGGGTTCTTTGCAGGAGAAAGGGTTCTCAAAGGCAAACAGAGAAATTATATTGCCATCAATGCCAAAGGGGGAGACTGTTGGAAATGTTGTCATTGATGGCAAAGAAGGTAGCATAGGCATAGGCAGAGGCAGCGAATATAGAGGAAGAGATGAAATGGTTGAGAAGTAGAGGCTGAGTTCTAGCCTAATCGCATCGGCACAGTGGTTGATCACATCGAAGAAGCAGTAGAGAATCGAAACAACTCAATGGAAGTCGCGATTGCGATTAATCGCAATCGAAAATATATGAAATATATATATATATATATATATATGTTTAATCAAAGTTGTGGGCCCAAAAACAGTTATATACATTATTGCTTGGGTTCAGTTCTAATTTTCTCACTAGCGGAGATTATATTTTGTGTTCATATAGTGTAGTTGGCTTACAATATCTCAAAGGGTATTCAATACGAGGTGATATATTAAAGTTATGTGCAAAGATAAGCCATACATTTATTTCACGTCAAGTTTTCATATGAAATAATCCGTAATGCTGAGATGTGGGTCCAATACATGGTCTGACTTTTGATCTATGTGATATATCGATATATATATAAAGATCAAATCCTATATAATGCATTCGTATGCGGGTTTATATGTTCAAAGGGCACTGTCATTTGAATGACTTGAAGGTGTATTAAACATATGTGGGCCTGTGAATTGAATAATTCATAAAATCTTGTGATGTTGGTTAAAGTGCAAGGCATATACATTATAGTTATGAATGTGAATTTTAGAATACAAAAGGTTTGTTCAGATTCAAATCAAACAAAAGTCGTATAAGGTGGGACTTGGGTCACGAATCGCATCGGAGAAAAATTTTGGCAGCGGAACATATTGACAAGAGTTCCAATTGAAATGTGGACCCAATGGATCAATAAGTCATGATTCATATGTGTGTTTGAGTTCCGAACCCGTTCATTGCATCGGACAGAAGCAGAACATCGGAGCAATATATTAAAATATTGTGATTGTGATGAAGAACTGGACCCGATGGGCTTATAAACTATGATTTATACATCTTTTATTTCCGCATCAAAGCAAACCATTCATCGCATCAGCACGATTGAGTGAACAATAATACATCACATCAGAAAAATAAGGTGAACAGTAAGTCATCGCATCGGGAGTATTCAAGTTGCGATTAAGTGCATCAGAAAATAGAGCAGAAGGGTTTATATACCTATGGGGCCCAAATCTATCAGAGATTAGCATTGATTGTTTGTTAATATAAAACCCAAGGTTTATTAAGAAGGTTATAAAACTTTTGATTGGGGAGCAGATATTTGTTTTATGAGAATGACAAATCTGGAATGTGTATTTAACGAGTCAAAGCGTTTCTTGTAAATACGAAACCAAAGGTTATATTGTTGATGGTTCATGATAAAGATTGTGAGTACTGATATATCCGTGTTGTTAAAAAGGTTTTTTATAAAAACGTCGAGAGTTATTTTATGTTTGATTAAAAGGCAGTATACATACAGCAGTTATATAACTGCAATGAATAGGGAACTGAATAAAAAAGAAAACGAAAAAGAGAGTGAGGTTGGATGAAGGAGTAAGGAAAAGAGAAAGAGAGGAGTGCTATTCAAAATATATATTGTAATTGAATGAAATTTTTTAATTTTTTATATTGTTTGTGATGTAATTGGCAAGTCTCCGGAGAGAGATAAATCCCCACTGTAAAGTTTAAATGGTACATTTCTCTGAGTAAATTGATAAAAGAGAAGAGAATGCAGAATTGAAGAAAAAGAAATAATCAAGCAGATATGAAGACTGGAGTACAGTAAAAGAAATCAAAGGTACAGAACAGAGCTGATATCCAAGGTAAATCAACAAATGTTTCTTTTATGAAAAGAGAGGGAGTTGAAGCTTCCTTGCAAGTTGTAGCTTGCAGAATTCGAGGTTGAAGCCTCCTGTAGGTTGGTGCTTACATAAAATTAGTGGTGAGAGGGAGTTGTAGCTTGCCTTTACATCACAACAATAATAATATGTGGTTTTCTCCCTTTATGGGTTTCCACGTATATCTGGTGTCTCTGTGTGTGTTGTCTATGTGTTGATTTGGTTATTCAGTCTTCTTAATACTTACTGCTATTGTCATAATTCTGCTGTTACATTGTCTTAACATTTCTGCACATATAAGTTTGGTTCCATATAAAATTAATCATGAAAGATAAATTGTAAATAAGTTTAATTGAAAAATTTTTAAATACTCTTCAAGGTGTTAAACTGATTCACCCCCCCCCTCCTCAGTTTAACTAAGGTTTCAACATGTAGCTTCATGACAGGAACTCCCAAGGATGTAGGAAAAATGGCTTCAGCTCCATATACCAACTCATAAGGTGAAGTTCCAATTGATTTCTTTGTGCACACTCTATCAGCCCACAAAGCATACTTTAGCTTCAAATGCCATGACTTCTTATTTTCCTACAACACCTTCTGAATAATCCTCACAATGCTCTTGTTAGAATATTCAACAAGACCATTACCTTGTGGATAATATGCAGTATAATGCCCAATTGTAATGTGATATTGATGACAAAAACTGATAAGTTTATTAGATTTGAATGCATGTGCATTATCAGTGATGATCTTCATAGGGCAACCAAACCTAGACAATATATTATTTTCCAAAAATGAAATGATAACTGAATAATTTTCTTGCCTAGTTGGGATTGCTTCAATCCACTTTGTGAAATATTTTTTTGCTGTCAGAATCCTACGATGTTCACCTTAAGATGATTGTAATATCCCAAATGGGAAAAGCAAGAATATAGTGCATAAAATGAAAGCAGCAACAAATATTTAACACATGAGACCATGAGACCAATATGATTTCATAACATTATGTATTAGAGCAGCAAATCCATACAAAATAGTGAGGCATAAATCATATACAATGAGGAAACAAGCCTCCCATAAGCAATCACTCCCAAATATGAGTTGTTGTTGCAATAAAAAATTCCAGAGAGAAAATACAACGCAGTAATATTAAGCATAACTACAGCTGGAGATGATACAATGATATAAACATATTGCTATAGGCCCCAAAAGAGTCTAAACATACAGATCTGGGCACTAGATCAAATTTCCAAGACAACCCAAGAGGGTTTCCAGAATGCACACAATGTGCCAATGTGAATTGTAGCCCTAGGGCTGAAGATATGATGCAACAACAAAAATGAGGATATATGGCTGAATTTGATGTTGAAACCTACAGCAATTCTCCAATAGATCGTCTGGATGAAAGAATGGCTCCTCCATTGAAGAAATCACCTCCCAAAACAATCACAACCACCCCTACAGCTCCTTCCTATCTGGACTGAAACTGCGCTGTAGGGGATATATACTCCTTGGCCTGATGCCAAATATATCAGTAAAGCCCAAGGGGCTTCGTTACAAGCCTCCCAATGGATGGAAACCTTCCACCACTGAAAAACTAGCTCTGAAGACACCCAATATAATTCTCCATTGTTGCACCCTGCAAAACAACACAATATTATATAGACACTGCACTAATGAAGAAATTTGTAGCATTGCCTTGAGCCTGAGTGTGGAAATGTAGTGAAATACTCCTCCAAGAGGCCTCTCAAGGAAAGAGGTGGGATTCCCGCTCGGGAACACCTGGTGCTAAACAACACAACAATCTCAACTAAACAGCGAAAGAATGCAAGAAGTCTAAACAGACCACATACAAAATAATAATCCAAAAACATCCCTAATATGGCTACCATCCTCTTCCTTATATAATTTATGAGCTTTCTTACCCTTAGCCCCACTCAATTAGGTCACTACCTCCATGCAATCAATCTCCCTCCAAAACTGCATTATTCCTCATTTAATGTCCACTCCTCCATAACCACGTTGTTGATTTGGTCAAAGTTGACCTATTCAACATGATCCAACCCCTGTTCATACTCAAAGGTTCTTTATTCAGCTTCTTATAAGGCCTCCTCTCACACTTGAAGTGTTTTTATTGTTGCTAAGGAGATTATGGGCCTCCCTACCCATTTATTCACCTACCTAGTGACAAAATAATCTATAATATTCCTTTTAGCTAAAAGCTAAATTTTAGGAATATTACAGACTATAGTCCTCCCCTAAAAAATGTTGCTTGCCCTCAAGCAATTGTAAGGGTTGGGAAAAATTCTCCCCTCCTCCTCTAGTGGCCTCCTCATCAAATAGTCTCTACCATTGCTTCAAATATTCTACAACAATTTTGTCTCCCAATGGTTCCTCCCAAAAGTGTAAGTCAGCCTTTGGTGGACAAACCAAATGGCTCTCATCATGAGAAAATGGAAGGTCTATATGGATAAATTCTTGTTGTCTAATGGCCTCTTCAAGGTAGGAGTAATGACAGCATAAGGGATCTCATTCCCAAAGAGGGACTCCCATCTCCATGCTATCATCCAAATTAAATGAATCACCTTCCAGCATGGTAATTCATAGAAAAGTTCCTCCGAAATGTTCATGAGAGGCATATCCCAAGTGCTACGAACAATCATATGGCTCATCTTATAAAGAAACAAGTGATTTACTGTAGTGGTCATATCATCTCCCATGCTCCCCTTGAAGCATGAAGCATAAATGGTGTGGGAAATTTCATTCCCCATGGACACATCCAAACAATGTGCCTTCCCTCCAATCATGTTCCCAACAAGGATAAGAACATCATCAACATATGGAATAACAATCAAAGTCATGCTAGCTGCCATGTGTAGTAAAGGATAAGGACAATGGTCTCTCATGTGCAACCAGCATAGTTTTTCTCCTAACTACCATAGAATATGATATAACATGTGTTTCCCCCACCACTTGTTTACTGCCCCATTCTTCTTGCATGCTGGGAAAAGGTGTATGACGTTTGGTGTTAATGAAGCACACGAAGAATAATACATAATCTCCCCAAAATATTCTAGGGAATGGTCAACATCATCATTGCTCATGCCCCCAAGTAGCCCATGAAGCCAATAAGAAAGAGTGCCCCATCTTGGAGCAATGCCCTACACATGAGTGTTAAGAAAATGCAAGTATATAGTAAATATATCATGATGCTCATAAATACAATCCTTACCATACACTTGGTTTATATCAGTGAGGTAGCTCATGGATGAGCTCCCTCTCACACCCAATGAGTAAGGAGGTGGTGATGATAACTCTTCCCAAGAGTTATGTTTCCCCTCACCCTCCAAAAAATATATGCACTTCCTCATATGATAGTGCATCTCCTCTTTGAAGTCTTCCCACATTAATCCCTCCAAGATAGTATGGTATGTTCTTATGAAACCAGTGGGATTGGAAAAAAATATCTCATAGGCTACATGTAGTAGTTTATCCTTGAGCTTTGAGTCTCTAGTCAAGTTGATTTGATCATGGAAATAAATGAATCCATCACCCACTCTATACCTCCCATATATCACTTGTCCATTAAGAACCTTACTTGTAAAGAGGTACTTGGAATATTCCACCAACAGTTGGGACTCCCAATATGGATCTAGGCTTCCCAAAAATGACAGCGCTATAGAAATCTGAAATGAAACTCCTGTCACATCATAACTCTCCTCTTTGACATGCTAAATGAAAATGCCACATGTTTGAGGATTTTTACCGCACTTTTGTTGCCCCCCTTGCAACTGATCTTGCCCAAGACAAGGTTGGAGTATATGGAATTCAACCTCCTCTTGAAAGGTATCTCTCCTCCAAAACTTCCATAGTTTGGCCAATGCATACAAGAGTGTCAATAACCTCTTGTCATATTCAGAAATCTTCCTCATGTGTGGGAGTATCATTTTTTTCCCCAAGGTTATGGAGTAGCCCTTTCACACCATGCTTATGTCATCATATATTTTTGGATCATCATCTTTCAATGCAAATAGATGAGTGGGAGATAGCAAAGTCCATATCAGAAAATTTTTCACCTCTCCTTTGAACCCATCAAAGGTTCTCTGCATTGTGCTAGCTCCTCCCAAGGCTCCTTCCCTAGCCAAATATATCAATGCTACACCATGTTGAGAGAAATCTTTATTCATCTTCCAATCAGATGGTCTCCCTAGTGGAATGCCTCCATGTAAAGAGACATCAAAATTTGAAGTAGACTGTATAGGTGAGTGGACTGATTTGTCTGTCCCTTCGCTGCATAAATCAGTCTCCATCTTCTATATATAAACCCTTTGAAATAAACAAGGGTGTATTCCCCTCATCCTTTGATGTTGATCCACCTTTTCTTCTCCTCCTTTGATCAAGGTGCTACTGCCCATCACTACTGTCACATGCTGCTCTTTGGGAACTTTTTGCAAAGATGCAAAAGCACCTCTAATTGAAGCAATAGCTTCATGTCCATCCCCATGTGGTGATGGTTATCCTCTTGAAGTGGCAGCGTTGTTACTTCTTCTCTGCTCTTCCTTCTCATCAAGATTTGAAAATACCTCATCAACAATGAGAGATCCTAGATCTTGGTCTTCCCTTGAAGGAGGTGTTGAGTCTCAAAAGTGTTCTCCATATTCATACGTATTTCCATTATGTCATAACCATTTAGCTCTTATTTCATAGCCATTTGACTTAAAACCCTACATCAAGTAACCATTTTCATAAATATATGGGTTAGGATCCTTGTTTTCCAAAGTTATTTATTTTATGTATTTTAAGTGAATTTATGATTAGAAACTAGAAAATTAATATAGTTTCATATATCTATATATGTGTTATGAGTTTTGTGACATGTGTAGGTCAAAAGGAGACTTCTAGAAGACCCTTATGTGGCACTCTAAAGCCAAATTCGAATTTGGTTGGAGAAGATTATGGGATCAAGAGGATATGTATCTCACTTCCTTGTTGTATTGAAACTCTAAGAGGATATGTGTCTCATTCCTCAAGTTGTGTTGAAACTCTAGAAAGACATGTGTCTTATCATTTCCTATTTTGATTATAACTCTAGAGATGGAGGGAGAGATTCATGGACTCCCATTAATGAGATGACTCCTCATATTTTGTATAAATAGGAGAAGCTTTCTCCTATCATGGGTAATGAGGAAGTAATGAAAAGGTAGTAGAGAAGTCTTTTGTAACAAAGTTCAAGATAGAATGGGATGTAGATTTGTGAGTTCTTTTTAATAGAGAAATTCAGTTCTTTGATGTTGTTTTGATTACAACTTTAAGGAGCTGAAGGACTTCACCAAATTGGTAGCAGAGGGCCCCTGCTATCCAAAGAGGCTTTTACATGTTTTCTAGATAAGTTGCTTTCAATTCTGTTTTGTCATATTTCCTTACTTAGATTGCTTTCTGAAATCATAGCTTTTAGCATAATTTTTCATGGCAGCCCGGGCATTTGTATATCTTTTGACTAATGACATGGAATCAATATTGTTCTGCTGCTAATTTACTTTTTGTTTAATTCCAGCACTGCTTTGTTTATTTCAGTCTTGCACATTTGTTTCAGTAGTTAGATTTAGATATATTAAGTTGCTCATGTCATTTTCAGTTACCTCCGAAAGCCACAGCTGGACTGATGGTGAGGGATTGAAGTATGAGTGTGTAGTTTGATATTAGTTTACTTTCTGTAAGTTAGATATATTAAATTGCTCATGTCATTTTCAGTTACCTCCGAAAGCCACAGCTGGACTGATGGTGAGGGATTGAAGTATGAGTGTGTAGTTTGATATTAGTTTACTTTCTGCATGTTAGATATATTAAATTGCTCATGTCATTTTCAGTTACCTCCGAAAGCCACAGCTGGACTGATGGTGAGGGATTGAAGTATGAGTGTGTAGTTTGATATTAGTTTACTTTCTGAAAGTTAGATATATTAAATTGCTCATGTCATTTTCAGTTACCTCCGAAAGCCACAGCTGGACTGATGGTGAGGGATTGAAGTATGAGTGTGTAGTTTGATATTAGTTTCTTTTTTTGCAAATTAGATATCAGATTGCTCAAGTTGTTTATGGTTACCTCCGAAAGCCATAGCTGGACTAATGGTGAGGGATCAGGATATAAGTTGATGTAATTTGATTTAGATTTACTTTGTTGCAATTCTTGGATTTCTTTAAGCATAGTTTCTTTTGTGTTTAGACAGCAGCAAGGGTGATTTGGTTTTCATGCTCAATAGTTCACTGTTTGATTTATTAGGCTAGCAGCACATTTTCATTTCCTTTCAAGTTTTGTCATTGTATGTTTCAAATTCCTTTTTAAGTTTTAAGTTTGGTAAATCATTATAAAGGACATCATTGCCTTGAATATTCATAACCATACTTGTCTTTTAGAATTTCCATCTCACATTAGGAAACCAACCAAGATCAATAAAAATCCAAAAACGACAAAAAGTAAGAGATATGTTATCTTGCACATATAGTGCGCCACACTTCGTCAGTTTACGAATCCCTGGTTGATAATTTATGTTAGCAATTTAGGACACACTAAATTGACCAAACATTTTGGCGCCGTTGCCGGGGAAGTGTAACTAGGTAGCCTTATTTCTTACATCTAAAAAAAATTAATTAATAATTCTTGAGTATGCTCTCCTCCTGCACTTTGTGTGATCTGGAGGATCAGAAAAAGGATTGTTATGTAAAAAAAAAATTAATAATTCTTGAGTATGCTCTCCTCCTGCACTTTGTGTGATCTGGAGGATCAGAAAAAGAATTGTTATGTGAAAAAAGAAAAAGAAAAAAAGAGACAAAATAAAACTTCATCATTTCAATTGATTCAACAATTTAAAAAAATAAAATAAAATTGTTTTCATGAAAAACTTTGATTTCAATAAATTGTTTTGTTTAATGAATATATATGTTTATTTTTAAATTTTTGAAAATATAACATACATAATTTTATTAAACAAATCAATTAAAAAAAAAAATGAAAAAAAAAAAATTAAATTGTTTTGTTACTAAGGTATATATGTATATTTTTTATTGAAAATATATATATAATTTTAATAACAAATCATTTAAAAAAAAATAAAAAATCAATAAATTGTTTTGTTTAGTAAATTACATATGTATTTAATTTTTCAAAATATAACATGTGTAATAACAAAAAAAAAAAAAAAAAAAAACAAACAAACAAACAAAACAAAACAAAAACAAATCAATAAACAAAATGAAATGGCCATTGCATTTGGGCAAAACGAAACCAAAGAAGCAGATCCAACATTTGCAATTGTTAAAACAAAATCTGCAATGTTGTCCAGCACTCTACAAACCTGATGAAAACTAGATGAGTCCCTTCAAAAAGATCCCCGTTCCAAAACTGCTGCTCAAGGTATCATGCACATTTATATAGGAATGGCACAATTTGTGACCTTACAAACGAGCCAAGAGATTGTCATGCGAGTCCAAAGCTATTTCAATAACATATCTCAGTACCTTGGTGGATCTCCACTTTACTTTGCTGTAGACATCTACATTCATAGTTTTAAAATGACAACAAAAACTTATGCTTTGTACGAGTCAATGTGAATCAAACTTTTTAGTGAATGAGATATCGGGGGCCGCTTTCACACCAAAATTAATGTACATTGCAAGTCCAGCTGCATCCTGCTGGCTACTAATCGTTTATGGTTATGCAAATTTCCTAGTGGAGCATACCACCCCACAATGATCAGCCACCTCGCTGTATATGTGAAGATAGCTTCTGAGAAACAAGTGAGACTTACCAGGACTAGACAATATGTTATTCAAGTTCAGATCTGATTTAGAAATCCATCTACATCACAGACAACAATCAAATTCGAAATTGATTTTTGTTGCTGAAGCAGAAGCCAGAAAAACGTAACTACTATTAACACGTCAATTTGAAACGCATTTTCTAAACGATTGAGGATGAATTTTGAAAAACCGAGACATGGGTTTTTTCGCCAACGTGGTCAATTAGATAACCCAGAAATCGTTTTACAAAATTCGTGGCGGTCTGGAAGAATTTCTCGGTTCTTTGAAGGCCATTTTTGCCTGCCGCGTGAGGAAAAACGGTTTTCTGTTTGCACAGTGGAGAGTTTGAACGACACTTTGCTTAATTTCAGCCATAATTCGGTTTCCTGATCTCCAAGAAGAAGAATCCAAGTTGAATACTAATTCTATCGTGGCATTCAATCCACTCATACGTGGCAATCACATAAGTGAAATCAAGAGCCGTAACATGTAATTACTGACTAATTTCATGAGAAAAGTTTCTGATACGTTGTTCTATTATGGGTCTCAATCCTTAAAATAATTCTCTTGTTAATATTTGAATGGTCTTGCGCTACTTCAAGTATCTTTGCACAGAAACGGGTGACTCATCCTCTGTCAAGCAGGTTTGGTGCTTCAAAATTTCATTGAACTAACGTCAGATGGCACTTAGGAAACCCATACCGGTTTAGAGGCTTCATTTGCAAGCAAAAGCAAAGAGGATTATGCTACCTTCGGATGGCACTAACTCATTCATGCCCGAACTAAGCCAGACTCGAATGACTGGATTTCGTAGAATGTTTTGGTACGTTTGGAACTCTGCTATTAATTACAGGAACAAGGGAAAAACCACATATTCCCTTCGATTTGACCCTTGAGAAATTTTCTGTCCTAAATGGCTTCATATATGCCTACTATTTGCAATATAGCAGAGCCACAACTACCATATTGAGTCTTGCTCGATGGATAACTCGACTTCAAATGAGTCGACGAATTTCAAGATTACAAGGCTCAAGACATTCGGTCTACCTTAGCAGGCCTTCAAACAATTTTGCACTAACTCCGAAAGAGTTCTGTTCGCCTTGCACCCAAGAATCTCGATCTATTTAGGATATGACGTTGCCTCAGGAAGTGGTCTGCAAAGAAATAACATCGACTCTGTTAAGATCCTCAGACTAACCCAATTGCAAAGGATTCTCACACCAAACATTTTGGATTAAAAAAAAAAAAAAAATCAATAATTTTGAATCAATGAAATGAATAAGTTATTTGCTCGTTTTTCTGAAGGTATTGATTAATTTTGGACTGATGATGAAAGATGAATGGCTAAATTTTTATTCAAGATTTTTAGCTACAGAAACCGTCGACATTCTGCAGCTAAAGTCCAATTCCGTAGCTGTTCTCCAATTCCGCAGCTAAAGTCCAATTCCGCAGTTGAAAAACCTCATTGTTCAAATCAGCCTAACTTTCTCATACAAAATCAGATTTTGATAATTTAAGTATCGTTGGAAAGGTCTCAACAAGATCTATACAATGAGAAATCCATCATTAGAATTTGAAATGGAAAATAATGAAATAAATTGCTGAAAAGAAGCTACATTCAACTTGAGGCACTAATTCCAAAACAGGAATAAATTCTTTTGATTTTTCCTTTGAGAACTTGTTTCATTAATACAAATTCTTAGTTTTGTGTGTAAATATCATAACTAGAGAGATTGATCACCTCTCTCCTTTGATAATCTTACATTCCATTGCAGAAGAAGTATTAGTTTTTTTTGCAGGTTCGAGGAGGAAGGACAAATGACTACAGGAGAATGGTGTCTCTCTAAGAGACCAATTTGTTTCATAAGAGGATGATCAACAACAAAGAGGAAATATGCTGATGCAAAATCAGATCCAAACACTTGAAACTTTCAGATACCATTGTCTCCATCACATCCATACCTCATAATAAACCATTCACCTCATTTAACTTCATATTTTCCATTTACATTCACATCCACTTTCCATTTCTTTTTGTCCATTCATAACCACAAATAAAAGCAAGAGGTTCATTCACATGCTTATTACCCATTTCCATTTCTACTCTCCATTGCCATCTTCCATTTTTATCTTCCATTTCTTGTCATTTTCATTCCGCAAATAAGCCCTGCTTCAATGCAAATTAAAGAGTCCATAGTCTTTTGAGTCTAAGTTCTTTGTAAAAACACCTTGAGGCTTGCATGCCTTAATGGCAAGTTCTCATGCTGACAAACAATGGGAATGCATTAATGTCTCTTGTTCGTCAGATCTTCTAGGTGACTCGACATCAGCAAAATCATTCGTACCTAGCAAGATGTGTTTGGGCATCTTGACTCTCATTGTCATCAATGGTGAGAGTTCTCGTGTTGACTAGTGGCATCCATTAATGGCCACTAATTCAACAATTTCCTACTATGTTCGACATCAGAACATCTTTTCACATAGTAGGAATTATGCCAATGAGTTTTGAAGACATGAAGACTATTATTTTCAACATTTTGGAGCAGATTCAGCAAGTTTTAGTAGGAGCAATAAAAAGTCATCTTATCTCTTTATCCATGACTCCTCTTGTTCAGCCACTTGAAGAAGAATATGATCAGAATTTTGCAGCCACCACACATACACAACTCATCCACATTTAAGGTAAGTGAAGGTATGTTGTTTTCTAATTTTTAGTCATGTAATTCATTAGAATGATAAAATTGTAACTTTGGAAAAATTCCTCACTCCCTTTTTCACATTGTCATATCTTTAGTTGGGGGGAAGGGACATCATTTCATATCCACATGCCATACACTATCACACATTTTCATTTCATTTCCACCCACATATACTTCCCAACCAACTATTGTTTCAAACATGATCCAAAAGATTATATGCCTTGCAAATTATCAATTCATTGATGAAGTAATTGATTTTAAATGTTTTCATGAAATTTGATGCAACAAAGAAAATAAAGCATTGTTACACAAGAACCAATGCTTCAAAAAAAAAAAAAAATGGATGTCACACAAGAACCAACCATTGAAAAAAAAAAAAAATTGTTGCAATCAAATGTATTATACTTTGCCAAAAAGGAAAATATCAAGAAGCAAAGTTTGGAATGAATCTATATGAGTCAAAACTCATAAAAGATCAACTCATGGACAAATGAATCATTGCAATAGTTGCATGAGGACATGCAACAACTTCAGTTGGGGGTATGTTGAGTCTCAAAAGTGTTCTCCATATTCATATATATTTCCATTATGTCATAACCATTTAGCTCTTATTTCATAGCCATTTGACCTAAAACCCTACATCAAGTAACCATTTTCATAAATATATGGGTTAGGATCCTTGTTTTTCAAAGTTATTTATTTTATGTATTTTAAGTGAATTTATGATTAGAAACTAGAAAGTTAACATAGTTTCATATATCTATATATGTGTTATGAGTTTTGTGAGATGTGTAGGTCAAAAGGAGACTTCTAGAAGACCCTTATGTGGCACTCTAAGGCCAAATTCGAATTTGGTTGGAGAAGATTATGGGATCAAGAGGATATGTGTCTCACTTCCTTGTTGTTTTGAAACTCTAAGAGGATATGTGTCTCATTCCTCAAGTTGTGTTGAAACTCTAGAAAGACATGTGTCTTATCATTTCCTATTTTGATTATAACTCTAGAGATGGAGGGAGAGATTCATGGACTCCCATTAATGAGATGACTCATCATATTTTGTATAAATAGGAGAAGCTTTCTGCTATCATGGGTAATGAGGAAGTAATGAAAAAGTAGTAGAAAAGTCTTTTGTAACAAAGTTCAAGATGGAATGGGATGTAGATTTGTGAGTTCTTTTTAATAGAGAAATTCAGTTCTTTGATGCTGTTTTGATTACAACTTTAAGGAGCTGAAGGACTTCACCAAATTGGTAGCAGAGGGCCCCTGCTATCCAAGGAGGCTTTACATGTTTTCTAGATAAGTTGCTTTCAATTCCGATTTGTCATATTTCCTTACTTAGATTGCTTTTTGAAATCATAGCTTTTAGCATAATTTTTCATGGCAGCCCGGGCATTTGCATATCTTTTGACTAATGACATGGAATCAATATTGTTCTGCTGCTAATTTATTTTTTGTTTAATTCCAGCACTGCTTTTTTTATTTCAGTCTTGCACATTTGTTTCAGTAGTTAGATTTAGATATATTAAGTTTCTCATGTCATTTTCAGTTACCTCCGAAAGCCACAACTGGACTAATGGTGAGAAATTGAAGTATGAGTCTGTAGTTTGATATTAGTTTACTTTCTGCAAGTTAGATATATTAAATTTCTCATGTCATTTTCAGTTACCTCCGAAAGCCACAGCTGGACTGATGGTGAGGGATTGAAGTATGAGTGTGTAGTTTAATATTAGTTTACTTTCTGCAAGTTAGATATATTAAATTGCTCATGTCATTTTCAGTTACCTCCGAAAGCCACAGCTGGACTGATGGTGAGGGATTGAAGTATGAGTGTGTAGTTTGATATTAGTTTACTTTCTGCAAGTTAGATATATTAAATTGCTCATGTCATTTTCAATTACCTCCGAAAGCCAAGCTGGACTGATGGTGAGGGATTGAAGTATGAGTGTGTAGTTTGATATTAGTTTCTTTTTCTGCAAATTAGATATCAGATTGCTCAAGTTGTTTATGGTTACCTCCGAAAGCCATAGCTGGACTAATGGTGAGGGATCAAAATATAAGTTGATGTAATTTGATTTAGATTTACTTTGTTGCAATTCTTGGATTTCTTTAAGCATATCTTCTTTTGTGTTTAGACAGCAGCAAGGATAATTTGGTTTTCATGCTCAATAGTTCACTATTTGATTTATTAGGCTAGCAGCACATTTTCATTTCCTTTCAAGTTTTGTCATTGTATGTTTCAAATTCCTTTTTAAGTTTGAAGTTTGGTAAATCATTATAAAGGACATCATTCCCTTGAATATTCATAACCATACTTGTCTTTTAAAATTTCCATCTCACATTAGGAAACCAACCAAGATCAATAAAAGTCCAAAAACGACAAAAAGTAAGAGATAGGTTATCTTGCACATATAGTGCGCCACACTTCGTCAGCTTACGAATCCCTGGTTGATAATTTATGTTAGCAATTTAGGACACACTATATTGACCAAACAGGAGGGATCTCCATGTCTTTCTTTTGAGAAGAAAGCTCTTCCTGCAATGGGGATATTCCCCTTCGCAAGGTATCATACAAGTTTCTATCCTCCTCAATATAACTTTGGAGTGGAATAGATCTTTCCAACTCATACAAAGGTTTTGAGTGTTTTGGTTTGGCTAGCTCAATCAAAGATGTTTCATATTTTTTTTCATCAAATCTCTTCACTAATCTCTTAGTGAATCTTGCATAAGTAGCTATATTTGCATGACTAAATGAATAGGATTCATAAAACCACCAAGTATAAGCCTTAACTTTAAGATACGCCACTTCTATCCTAAGGGCTTCCCTTTCTGAAACTTGATGTAGCTGCAAGTATGAGTCTAACTGCTCTATCCAATCCTTGGTTGTGCATGTGGAGGACCCATAAAAATTTGGCAGAAAGAATCTACCTCTTTTGCTTCTGTTGTGATTTTTGGGTCTTCATTCCTCCTTGAGTTGTCAAAAAACTTGGAAGTTCAAGTGCTCCTTGAATCTCCTAGATTGAGATTCATGCTCCTGAAGATAGTCACTCAAAGTCTCCTCCTTTGGTGCATCTTCTTCCTCCATCTCTCTTGCTATAAATCTGGGCATAAAACTACACTATGGATAAAAATGTGTGGCTGAATGCTCACACCCATCATGTAAAAATCTAGGTTTTTCTTCATATTCAAACCCCTTTGGAGATTCTCTACACATCTCCCTTCTCATCTTCTCAATATCCTCATGAATGCTCTACATAGTTTGAAAGAGAAGCTTTGAGAGCCCATCTTCCTCCCTTCCTCCAAATAATGGATTCTTGTCTTTGTTTCTTCTGTACATCTCCTCTTCTTGGTAGAAGCTTCTCCTTATGGTGACATATTGTCTGAATGCACAGGCTGACCCAAAATTATGCTCAGATACCATTGTAATATCCTAAATGGGAAAAGAAGGAATATAGTGCATAAAATGAAAGCATCAACAAATATTTAACACATGAGACCATGAGACCAATATGGAGTCATAAAATTATGTATTATAGCAGCAAATCCATACAAAATAGTGAAGCATAAATCATATAAAATGAGGAAAAAAACCTCCCATAAGCAATCACTCCCAAATATGAGTTGTTGTTGCAATACAAACTGTCAGAGAGAAACTATAGTGCAGTAATATTAAGCATAAATACATATGGAGATGATATAATGATATAAAAATACTGATATAGGCCCCAATAGAGTCTTTCAAAGACAACCCAAGAGTGTTTCCGGAAAATGCACACAATGTGCCAATGTGAGCTGTAGCCGTGGGGATGAAGATATGATGCAACAACAGAAATGAGAAGATATGGATGAAGCTGATGTAGAAACCTACAAAAATTCTCCAATAGATCCTTCGGATGAAATAATGGCTCCTCCACTGAAGAAATCACCTCCCAAAACAATCATTGCAACCACCCCTACAACTCCTCCCTAAAATAACTCAGATATGGACTGAAAATATCTTGTAGGGGGTAAATAATCCTTGGCCTGATGCCAGATATATCAGTAAATCCCAAGGGGCTTCATTACAGGCCTCCCAATGGATGGAAACCTTCCTCCACTGAAAAGCTAGCTCTGAAGACACCCAATATAATTCTCGGCTGCTGCACCCTGCAACACAGCAGAATATTTTGCAAAAACTACGCTGATGAACAAATTTGTAGCTTGGCCTTGAGCTTGAGTGTGGAAATGTATTTAAATACTCCTCCAAGAGGCCTATCAAGGAAAGAGGTGGTATTCCCACTTGGGAACACCCGGTGCTAAACAAGATAGCAATCTCAACTAAACCAAAAACATCCCCAATATGGCTACCATCCTCTTCCTTATATAAGTTATGAGATTTCTCACCCTTTGCCCCACTCAATTCGGTCACTACCTCCATGCAATCAATCTCCCTCCAAAACTGCATTATTCCTCATTTAATGTCCACTCCTCCATAAGAGCGTTGTTGATTTGGTCAAAGTTGACCTAATCAACATGTTCCAGCCCCTGTTCATACTCAAAGATCCTTTATTTAGCTTCTTAGAAGGTCTCATTTCACACTTGAAGTGTTTTTATTGCTGATAAGGAGATTTATGGGCCTCCCTACCCATTTATTCACCTACCTAGTGACAAAATAATCTATAATATTCCTTTTAGCTAAAAGCTAAATTTTAGGAATACTACAATGATGGATGAATATCACCAATAAAATCTAGCCCCCAATGCTGAAATGGCACCTCAACATAGATAGGCATCAAGGGTAAAGGAACAATATTCTTCTTGCCATAAAAAATCTGGCATTGATGGCAGGCATAAATATTTTTGTAGACATCTTTAAACATAGTAGGCCAATAATACCCTTATCTGAGAATATTATTTGCTGTAGCCTTCCAATAATGATGACCTCCAAAATATCCTTTTTGAAACTCTTCAATAACTTTTTCCGCCTCCTCTTCCAGCAAACAATTCAAAAGAATACCACTGGTATCGTGCCAATACAGATTTTTATCAATAATGCAGTACCTGAAAGACTTTAACTTTACAAACCTTGCCTTGGACTTTGTCAACTCAACAGACACTCTATGATGATGTAAGACAAAAACAATGTCTTTGTACGAGTCAGAAAGGATGTACTTCTCTTCAATGGGAATCAGCTCTTCATCTTCATCTGATAATTCTGAAATTTCTGCAATTAAATTCATATCGAGACAGTCAAAATTTGATTATGCCATTAGCTTTGCTATACCTTGACCTTTGACCAATTTTGTGGGTCTCATCTCTATATCATATTCCAACAAGTTAGCTATCCACCTCCCTCTCTTACCATCAGGATCAGCTTGAGTTAGGATGTCCTTCACAACAACATTAGGAACAAAAGCTATGACATGAGAATGCAGAATGTAAATTTTGAAATCTTTGATGGATTTAACCAAGAAATAGGCTTGCTTTTCTAAGATGTTTTTCCTCGGCTCTGAAGTAGCTAATGTCCTACTAAAAAATGAAATGGGCTGCTCAATACCTTGTTGTCCTTTCTACAACAAAACTCCAGTAATTGTATTTTTTGATGCAAATGTAAAAACTGAAAATTCTTTTGAAAAATCTGGGTTGATCAACACTGGTGCTTGAGTGAGTGCCTTCTTGATATCCTCAAATGAATTCTTTGCTTCTACTATCCACTTGATGTCATCTCCCTTTTTCAGCATCTTAGTTATGTCTTTTGCAATCTCAGCAAAATTAGGAATAAACCTCCTCACAAAATTTACCCTTCTAAGGAAAGACTGAATTTCTTTTCTTCTTCTAGGAAGATCCAATTTATGAATTGCATTGACCCTGTTTGGATCAATATTAATCCCATATTTATAAATAATATGCCCAAGTAACTTACCTGAAGTCAGAGCAAGAATTCTTTTAGTGGGATTGAGAGAAATTCCAAACCTTCTACACTTCAGCAAAATCTTTTCTAGGTGCTTCAAGTGATATTCTTCTCTCCTTGAGAAAATGGCTATGTCATTAGATAGAAAACATCCATCTTGTCCTTTTCCTTAGCAAAAGCAATTCCCATTGCTCTTTGAAAAGTAGCTTCTGCATTCATCAGACCAAAAGGCATCTTAGCATACATGAATGTTCCCCATGGTGTGGTAAAGGATGTTTTCTTCTAATATTATGGATGCACAAGTATCTGATTGTACCCTTAAATACCATCAAACATAGACATCCTTTGGGAACCAACAATATTCTGCAAAATTTGGTCCATATTTGGGAGAGGGTAGTTATCCTTCAGAGAGGCCTTGTTTAAGTTTATGAAGTCAATGCAAATTCTGATTTCTCCACTCTTCTTGCTTACTGGAACCAAATTTTCAAGCCACTTTGAGAATATGATTGGAACAATGATTTTGGCATCAAAGATTTTCTTGATTTCCTTCTTAATCAAAGGCATAAGCAGTGGATTAACCCTCCTCAGCTTCTTCTTGAAAGGATTTTCATTTTCTTTAATAGGAATGGTATGTTGAATGATATTAGGGTCATACTTCTTCAAATCAGCATAACTCCATGGAAAGACATCTATAAACCTTTTCATCATCTCAATATATTTTTGTTTCATGTCAACTGAAAGAAACTTTGAAAGCTTAATCATTTTTGGCATTGTCACTGTACCAAGGTTACAACTCTCTACTTCTTCATCATTAGCTTGTATCCAAGGAGACTTGAACACATTATTCTAATCAAAAAGCTTCTCAAGAGGTATGAGACCTTTGGGTATAGATTTATTCTTCAGTTGTAACACTTTAGAATTTCCCTTTGTTTCATAAAGCATGTTTTGTTGATCTACATGTGTACTTTCAAACTCTTCTTTCAATTCTATAAAGTTTTTGACTTGCTAGTCATCCTCAAAATCTTTCCAATGGATAAATTTTTCAGGGATAGCAGGTCTATGGTGAAATTCAACCTCACACCTTTCAGTGGAATGTACATGAGTGATAAATAGACTTGCAGAGATAGCTAGGGAGTCAGCTACTGAGTTTTGGTCTCTAGTCTTCACAATAAATGAATATTCTTGGAAATTATCTAACATATCCATGATCAAATTTCTATATGCCCTCATTCTCAAATCCTTAGTTGCACCCATTCTTAACTTGCACCCTCAACTTTCTTAATAACTAATTCAGAATCTCCACAAACAGAAATATTTTGGGCACCCATTCTTTTCAAAATTTCTAAGCCCAAAAATAAAGATTCATACTCAACCATGTTATTTGTGCAATAAAAATTCAGTTTGTAAGAAAAGAACTTATTTTCATCCTCTGGAGTTGTGATCCAAATTCCTGCTCCAATGCCCTCTCTTCTTGCTGATCCATCAAAGTGTAACAACCACCAACCTTCTGCCTTTTCCTCACTGATTTGCCGATTTTCTGTCTGTTGATTTTTTGTTCCCTGAATTTCATTTTGTTGATTTTCTTCTTTATTTTTATATTTTGTTTCATCAATCAATTGATTGAAGAGAATAGAAGATCCTAATTTAGTATCAACAACATATATTGGAAAATTATGAGGTTTATCTTTACTACTTACCATGTAAGCCATCCTTGTTTCCCTGTATAGTCTCCTTTGCTCACCAAAAATAGGAATGGTGGGATAATTTAGGTCCATATGCATTGTACCCTTGATATGTTTTGTCCATGACCTTGATAAAAACATACCAAACTTAGGTGGAATATCTGCTACCACAATTTCCATGACCACTGCCTTGGCAGGGACTTGTGTGAGACCAACAACAACATCTTTTATTAAACCAATGCACTGAACTCTTTTTGAACCAAAGGAAAACAAATCCTTATATGGTCTAGTAATTTCCAACCCCATCCTTTCCATGATCACTTTGGGAATAATATTGTGAGAGGCCCCTGAATCCAACATGGGATTGTGCAATGTAATGTCATGAATACTAAGGCTGACATAAAAAGGAGGCACCTCTTCATTCTGCTCATCCTCTAATCTTGGACCCAAGTATATGGTTCGATGATATTCTTGAACATTTAGGATATCAACAACTCCTGGTTGGGAATTGATCATTTTTACAATCTTACTTCTGTATTCATTCACCTTAATAATGTCTCCAAAAGGTATTGGGATTTTAATCTTAGATATCTCACTCTCTAAACTGAAAACATAAGCAAATTTTTCAATATCTTTGACAGGAGGAAGAGGTGGTATACCTTTCCTAACCTTAGAAGTTTTGGGGGCATCTTTCTTGGGTTCTGTTTTGTTTGTAGTAATTGGAACATTTATGTTTCTGAGGTTGTATTGTTTCTACATCTCAAAGATTTCATGTTGATATCCTTTAAGATAATCATATGGTTCCTCACCCTTGTTTACTTCATGATCTGACTCATCATGTTCCTCCTTAATAAAAAAAATCCTGACATGTTTTCATCTAAGAAACGAATTGAGTCTTCTTGTATTTCAGGCTGATCTTCTTCATCAACTAAGTTTTGCTGAAAAGGAGGCCTTACTTGAGGGCCAAGTGGATGATTTCAGTTTTCCCTCGGTCTCTACTGGTTTTGAGGTCTTCTGTGTTGGGGTTCCTATGTTTTGGCAGATTTGGCAATACTAAAAGATAAGACAACATCAAACCACTTTGGGGCCCTAGGATCTAGCCCTCCTGGGCCTGGAGAGGGATCTCTCCAATAAAACCAAGAATGACATATCTTTGAAGCTCAAACTGAGATATCAGGCTAGGTATGAAGCACAAAGGGGGTTTTTAAATGATTTGGTTGGTTGGTTGTTGGGTTGTTCATGAGATCATAGACTGGGAAAGTAATGGGAGGAAAAGAACAAAATAGTAGGATGTTTCAGCAAAGAGGATAGGTCAAGAGAGTGCCATCCATTGGGTTATGGAGTCATGAAAGGTAATTACATGCAACAACTAGCCAAGGCTTTTAGAGGGCAAGTCATCTACACTAAAGGATCTTTTAGATAAATGATGGGATGGAACATTAAGGAAAGAAAGTGAGAGAAGGAAAGAAACCCAATTTCTGTCTATAGATCAGGTCAAAGGTCATTTAACTCCAGACCTGCTTGGACATACTCATAGGAAACTTTCAATGGAGGGACAAAGGGGAAGCTTATAGATCGGACCAGAGGTCATTTAACTCCAGGTCAGCTTTAGCATGCTCCAAGGGAAAACAGAGATTAGTTTACAGAGAGATCTTAGAAAAGCCAGCTGGTCGCATAAGGATCCTAGCGGACAGGGCTAACTCTAATCCCCAGTGTTCCCAAATCTTCCAGCTTAAACCCAACAAGAACATCTAAGAACAGATTCATTTAATTCATACATCATCTATTAGGCAATGACATCCACTACCCTGGTTAAATTAATTGAAATCAACCCTTAGATAACACATTTAGCAGAAAACATTGAAGGCAAGGAGAGCAGAGACATAGGGTACCTAACAAGGGTAAATCCTATGCCATATTTTTGATGCAAGCCCAGAAGAACAATGAATAGCATGAAAATGTAATTAAACGATAAGATAAGAGAAACATCACCCGTAGTAATAGACCAAGATCCAAAGAAATGTGCTTTGATTAACTGATGCAAAACTAGTCACATACACTGAGATCAATGGTTGTTACAATCCAAACTTCTCCTCCCAGCCTACTACATAACAACTACTTTGCTAATCCCTCCCAAGACTATTCTAACAGTCAAAATTGAATCCCTCTAATAGCGATCGGCAACAACCGAACAACAACCTTTGCAACATGTTCTTGGGAATTCTTATACCGGAAGAAAACAACAGGAGTAGATGATAAACATTGAATGGATCTCATTAAGACTGAGGGGAGGTAGGTCGAATGCCCATTCCACAGGATGGCTCTTCATTAACTATGTGTACTCTGAAGCATGGTCCAGAATTATTGCTATTAACTCCAAGTATGTTCTTCTGAAGAAATCCGACTGCTGGCACTCTATGGTAACTTTCTGAATTTAGTTAACTGGATGAAAGTCTGCGGGCCTCTCCATACCTCCATAACTGCTGTCTGACATACTTAAAGAAGCTTCTGTCAGTAAAATATATTCAAGGGCTCAAGGAGGCATGGAGACTTCTGTAGGAGGTGTCCTTTTGGAAAACGGTGCTCTGCATGACATTAAACACAGATACATCTTTGTTTCGTGTGCTTTGGTCTTTGAATGTGTCCTTTCCTCTCAATGTGGGGTTAAACATTAATTACATAAATAATAGGCATTTACCCCATTTGAATCTCTTCTGCTGGTCCGCTAGCAAACGCTAAAATTTCCATCTTTGTGTTGTCTGCATAATAAAACAAACCTATTACATACCCGGGCAGTGGTGGCGGAGGAATGCTCTGGAGGCTCGGAGGAACGATGGCGTAACTGTGGAATAGTGAAAGAGCAGCGGAAGAAATGATAACTAGTGTAAGACCCAAATATTAACGCTTGGGCGAATTACAAAGGAAATCATGGAAAAACAATGAGGCGGAGCCACGGATGTGGGACCCGGTCATGGCGGAGGGCGATTAGATCAGGACCGTCGGATCTTATGTGAGATCAACGACGGGGATGAAATCGGAGGATCGCTTGTCGGAAGGAGTGGAGGAGTGGCAAGGAAGAAGTTTGAGATTGCGATTGGGAGGAAAGCCTTTGTAATAGTAAAATGAACGAATTTTAAACTTTACAAAGGAAAAGGGGGTTTTTGTCATGAATGGCGGGGGAACCATATGGTGGGACCCAAAGGTACGAGTCGTAATCGGAAATCGGAGTCGGGAGTAGGGCGGAGTGGTAAGTGCAAGACCTTCGATGCGATTGGGGAAAAACCTGTGTAAAAATGAAAACAACACAAATTTCCAGTTTACAAAGGGAAGGGCCTTATATTATATGGAAAGGCGGAAGTATGGTATGGTGGGCCCAGCAGGTCAATCGCAATCAGAGATTCAGGAGCGGGGGTAATCGTAATCGCAATCGGGAAAATGTGCGATGCGATCAATCGGAGGGGAAAAGCGATCAGAGGGAAAGTGCAATCAGAGGGGAAGTGTGATCGGAGTGATCGGGAGAGGAGTTGCAATCGGGTCAATTGGAGAGATGGTGTGATTGGGTGGAACGGAGGTCGCAGCGATCGGAGGTGGACATGCGATGCGATCAATCGCATCGCAAATTTTTGCGATGAACCAATCGGGGGACTTCACATAAATGTTGCGATTGCGATCCAAGCAGGGGTGCAATAAAGTGTCAGCCGTCCGATCTAAATGGTAGATCAACGGTGTAAAACGCGGTGGAGGACTTATAGAACAAACCAATCACATCGGAGTTTTTTCGATGTTACAAAGGAAAGCGCCCGCCCAACACTCCGATTGCGATTGGCTCCCAAGGCTTTAAGCGCTTGGTCTTGGGCTACGTGTATATGGGGAAGTGGTTGAAAGGGGCTGGTAGGAAAGGGGCTAAGCCCTATTATAAAGTTGAAAAGTGGGTTTTTAGCCCATTTTAAGTGAATTTTGGGACTAAGGAAGGGTAACGATAGAGGGATAAAGGGTGAATTAAACCAAACAAGGGGTATGGGTAGAATTTGGAGGGGATTTTGCGAGGATTTGGAGGGTAAAAAGGGAAATATAAGGGGAAGGAAAGAGGATGAAAACAAAGGCTTAATGGGAATGAAATAGGAGGGAAAAGGAGGCCTTTCGGCATTTCTTCACAAACAGAGAGGCTTTATAATGGAAATCAGTAGAGGAGAATTTTTCAAAGGACAAAAGGCACAAGGAGGCTTCAAGGATGATGTGTTTTCAGGGGAAATGCATTCCTTGGAGGCTCAACAACATTTTAGCCCCCTGTTTGCTTGTCAAAAATTTATGGGGGGCTAACATTCTGAACTGAGAATTTCTAAACTGAGGTTCATGTTGTGCAGGAGTAGTAGAGGAATTCCCAAGGGCAAGCCTATCCATCATTTTTTCCATTGTCTTCATCATGGAGTCAAATTTATCCTCTGAGGTGGAAGTCTTATATTCTTCTTTCAATTTAGTCTTTCCCATCTTGGAATTTTTTGCTGCTATCATATTGACCTTTACCTTCACTGCATCATTTTTCATTTTAGCAAGTGAAGGGGATTATCGTTCTCTTAGCAAGATAGAAAAGTCATAATCAAAGGCTTCAACATATCCCAGCTGAGCTACTCCTAGAGGAGGCTTTAGATGGGTAGGGATGGAGTCATAAACTTTGTTAAATCTCTTTGAAAATGTTTGAATAGTTTCATCAACAACTCTCTTCAAACTATTATACTCAGTGAGGGCTTGTATAGGATTGGTCCTATTCCCCCACTTCCTCAAGAATTTATCTTCAAATTCATTCCAATTATGTATGGTTCCTGCAGCAAGATATTTAAACCACTTCCTAACTTCACCAGTAAAGCTCTGAGAAAACAATCTCATTTTGACATCCTCATGGTCAACCTCGTCCCTGTCTATAAAGTCATTAAACTGGTCTACATGCTCTTCAGTTGTAATCTCTTCATCACTTCCCAAAGTTTTGATTCTAGCAGAATATTTGCTAGAAAGTGCATTTAGGAATCCTGGAAGAATAAGAGGGGCATACCTAGCAGGTGCAGCAGCAGCTGGAGGTGGCACATTTCCTGCCATGATGATTGGAACTGTGGTAGTTTTAGGGACAACAATAGTAGAGGAAGAGGAAATGTGAGGAGGAGGGTTGGTTGGTATTTTTTTTCTAGTCACAATTGAACTCCAATCAGGTAGAGGGACACTAGTTTTACTTCTTAACAAAATTTCAAATGGGTCTAGCTCCTTCAACCTATCGAAAGATTCTTTCTCTAACAACAACTCTAAAGTGATTTCTTCCCAAAAATCTTCTTTATCTTTTTGTGTCACTAAATTTGAGGTATCAATACCTCTTCTATGTAGGTCTAAGGAAATTTCAGTCAATTCTTTTTCACTTTCAGACCTAAACAAGACTTCCTAAATTTTATCATCAAACTTTTTATCTTTGGGACTTCTTAAAACTTCAGAGGACAAGGATTTTGTATGTAATGGAGTACCTGATATTGCAAAAATGCCTTGAATGCCTGTGGAGATGGTGTTTTGATTGTCCACAATTGTAAGTGGATTTGGGTTAGGATTACTCCTTGTGTATCTCCTTTTTGAAGCCACCTTTGGTCATATGAATTTTGAATGGAGTCACCGAGGTAGATGTAGACTCGAACAAATTTCTAAGCTCCTACTAAATTCAGGAGTGCAGCTTCAAAATTTCGAGAAAAGTATATCTTCAGGCTCCTCGCAGACGCACCAAAATTTTATCACAAAATTTCACTTGATTGGTTGCTAATCAGACAACTCTATGTAACTGTTTCAAACCAACTTGTGACTGAAGCTTAGCCTCCTCATTCTGAGAGGGCTCTCTTAAAGGGGTTTATGATATTAGATAATTATGAGACTAAATGGCTAACTCTATTTGAAAAGTAACTTGATTTTGATGTATGTAGGTTGAAAAGAATACAGGTCTGCAACCATTAGGATTATGGAGACAACAAATTAGTAGATTCAGTGGCAAGGTTTCTTGACATGGAAGCTGAGGCAGATAAGAGTTTTTAACAAAGGAAAATCACACATAGAACATAGGGAAACACAGTCATTTCATCAATAAAGGAAGTTAGAGCATAAACATATGAATTCTAAGTAATAAAGATGAAATCTACTGCAAGTGGTACACATAAAAATATAGATTAGAAAGTCTTTAAAAACTCCATGAGAATCTCAAGTCTATCAAGAAGAAATCCTCTCTATTACTGATATAAGACAAATTACGTAAAGCATCAGTAGTGCAAAAAATATCCAACCCCTTACAACTTCGATAATATGCCTTTAAATAGACCTTCTTACATCAGAGATGATATGCCTCTTGGATAGATTCATCTAATTCTTCTAATGACTCCTTTCATAACAAAAAAACATGTCTTTTAATCAGAAAATGACAACTATACTCTAAAACAATCCTTTTCCTAATAGGACTCAAACTCTTAGTTATTACATCAATCTACCTTATCTCTTAAAACAGTTATATATATGAAAAATAATGCCTCACATGTTTGAATAGGCTATGACATATCTCATCAATACTTGACATCTTGAATATCCTCCTCAACATATGGAAACAAACCCTATTTTTCAGGAAAACATGACCCTATCTTCAACGAAGGCTTCAGTTGATGAGTTGTCTCCATTTCATGGTCTTAAAGTCATAAATACTTACTGGAAAGGTCCCTTGACCTGTTGGATGTGTCCATCTGTCCAAAACTGCTTTTAAAATGGTCAGAAACCTTCAAAGACAACTCGCTACGAAAACAATGTAGTGTCATAGCGTGCTTTCGTAGCATCCAAAAAATGACTTCTTCACTCAAAAAATTTTCTTCTTTGCTCTTGCATGGTGTCCATCATGTCATGACACTTAATCATCACCATTATCCCCTCTTGAATTTTAAAAGAAGTGGTCTTAAAGGCAAAAATACAGCTACAAAAATTTTCGTAGCGTTTCCCTAGCTTCAAGCACAGGAAATGCTATGAAACTGTGGAAAACTATGTAATTTCCATATTTTGACCTTGTTTCAAAAAGATACCTTCCAGTTGTATAAGCTCGGTTTTAAACATTCCATTAACCTCTTAAAACATAATCAAACTCAATTTAAGATCCTTGAGGTGTTTCCTCTTCATTAATGATGGGTTAAGCTATGGGTTCCTCAACCACAATCATCTTTAAGCCCTTCTTCTCCAGCTCCTCATGGATCAATTCTAACTGCTCTTGGAGGTCTTTGACTTGTTCCTTCAGTTTTTTGTTGCTATATTTCAAGTGTACGTTAATTCTTCTAACATGCTTCACCTCTTTCTTCAATGGAAGAGTCCATTTTTTTAATTTTTGTGTATCATCTAAGGTCTTTGACACACTATCAACCTGCTCTTCCAAAAGCTCTTTCATTTTCTCAAACTGCACTTTTTGGACATTATGTTTCCTTGCCTTTTTCTTCAAGATTTCTATTTCATGATTTAATAACTTCAACTACTCCTCAAGAACCTAAAAATATTTTTTTCAATCATTTTATCATTTCATTTATTTTTCTTGATCACTGATTCTTCTTTTGCAGATGATGAAAGGTCAATAATGTTTGGTAATAGCTGGGTAGTTTCAGTGGCCTTCTGAACTTCTTTACTTCTTTCCAATAGTTTTCTAGCATTTTTTTTCATGGGTTTCCTAGCCTGAAACATAAAACCTGCATCCTCACCTTCAAACTCTAACTTCTTTGCTGATTTAGCTTTCTTGAGCTTCTTTCCTCCCTCATATATATCCTTAGCTTGGAATATGGGAGTCTCTCCAATATCAATAGCATACCAAATGTCTTCTAAATTTCCCTTCGCCACTGTTTGGCTTCTTTTAATCCTTTTTCTTCTATGCTTACTCACATTTAGCTCTTGTTTTTTAGGTTTACTAATATTTGACTTTTGTTTTGCAGGTGAAACAGCAAGTGTATCACATTTATGCAATTTCTCTGTTTCCATGATTACTGGTTCACTTTGTTTTGAACTAAAAGTGATGTTATACCTCTAGGTTTAAGATTTATTTTAGGGGTGATGGCATCCACTTCAAAACGACTGACAAACAAAAAAGAATTCCAGTCTCTGCCTAATATTTTTAACTCATCTAAAACCAACAACTTTATTAAACCATGATGAAAAAGTGAGGTTTCACTTCCTTTTAATTTAGCTTGAACTTTATCTTCCATTTTTGGTAAGATTTTGTATAAATAAAAAGGTAGATCAAGAGATTTCTTACCAAAAAAATGTAGCAGAAGCTTGAAGTGGTAAGAATAAACCTTATGATACCTCCCTTCACAAGTAAAATATTTCTGAATGATAAGCAGTAGCTTTGAGAAATTATCTTTCATGGAGCTCCTTGGAATGGAATTTGTAAGGTCAACCTCACTATGTTCTGGCTTGATAAATTCTTTACATCCTCCATGTTGAATTTGAAACCTTTGAACCATTTTTCTTCTCCTTTGTAATTCCTGTTGCTACTGCAATAGTCTCTGGTGTTATAGTGAGGTTCAGTATTCCCAATTTTGCAGTTGTCCCATTGAAATTTAGGGAAAACTCTTTAGAAACCTGTACCTGGCATCCTTGCAATCTTTGGAAAAACTGCAAACACCTTGTTCTTCTAAAAACTTTTGAAGTTGTTGGGTCTTCATTTATCAGGTTCATGTCTGATGGATCATATCTAAGATAGTTACCACCTTTGTTGGTATTCCTTTTTGCAGCCATGGTAATTTTATGTCTTCTCTACCTCACTTGATCAGTGATACCTGCAAACCTTTGAAAATGTCAGCCATAGCTTAGGCTTAGTGAAATAACTCTCCAGAGCTCAATAACATGCAAAGAGGGATTGGAGAATGACAAATGACTCAATTGGGAAAGATTTTAAATTTCAACGACAACTCATGGCATAATTATAACTCATACATACTTAAAATGGTAATAATGACTTCATCCATGACCATTGTACCTTGATTTAACCCTAACTGACTTCAATGGCATATATCCTAACCCTTTGAATCATTGACTGACACCTAGTAGTTGTTTTGAAAAGAAAGACAGGAATACCTCCTTTCATAGCGTACTTAGTGTATTTATGGGCAGTTTCGCTATGAAAGTATTAGCAGTTTCGAAGCGAAAAGTGAGTTTTTTCTGTGTAATTTTCTACGAAAGTAGGGATTCTTCGCTAACATGAGATTTTTGGAGTTGTATGCTTGGGAAATGAAAAATGTCAACAAATAATGACTGATGTTACATGAAAAGACTTGAATGGGGGTGGGTTTTGACCTTAGGATAAGATAATAAGAAAAATTTAAAATTTTCCTTATCCAAGTAATGAAAATGAATTCTATGTCCATACCTTTGAAATGTGAACCTCTAAGACTATGTCAAATGATGTTTCATTTTTTTCTGAGTGATTACAATTCATGATTTGCAAGATTGGCAAAAAAAAATCTGTAGGGAACCACATCAGACCACTTTGGAGTCCAGGGTCTAGCCTTCCTGGGCTCAGAGAGGGCTCTCTCTATGTATATGAGTGAATGAATTATCTTTATGCTTATGTTTTCCAATTTTAGGCTAGTTATGAAGTTCTGGGACTGTTTGTTTTGTTTTGATTGATTGATTAATTAATTTATTATTTCAGTTGGATAGATAGACTGTGAAAATCATTAATTCATTGGGATATGGAGTCATAAAAGGTTTTAGTTGTACATCAACTCTGCAAGGGTTTGCATAGGGAAAGATAACTATATCAAGTGGATATTTTTAGATTAGATGAAATATGAAATGACAACAAGTTGTGAATTTACTAAAACTAAAGGGCAATTAAGAATCCTTTAAGTATACTTCAACAAGAAAATCCTTTTGAGATAATTTCTTAAGAGGAACTAAAGAGCAGGACACCCCTGAATTCTTTAATTAATCTTTACTAAGAAAACCTTTAAGACAACAATATAACAATCCTAAAGAGTAGGACACCCCTAAATTCTTTAGCTATTACTTTCAGACAAATAAAACATTCAAGATAATAGCTCAGTGAAATTAAAGAGCATGACACCCCCTGAATTCTTTAATTAATCTTTACTAAGAAAACCTTTAAGACAACAATATAACAATCCTAAAGAGTAGGACACCCCTAAATTCTTTAGCTATTACTTTCAGACAAATAAAACATTCAAGATAATAGCTCAGTGAAATTAAAGAGCATGACACCCCTAAATTCTTTAACTTGACTTCAAAGAAGGCCTTTAAAATAATAGTTTAAGAAACCATGAATCTTTGGCTAAAATCTACTAAGTAAACTCCCGAGGAAACAAGATAGGTGGAACTAAGGATCGCACACCCCAAATTATTTAACGTACCTCTTGCGAAGAAAAAACACGAGAATGAAAGAAGAAAACAATTAAGGTGCCAAAACAAAGATATGGTATCAATGGTAGATGATTAAACCAAAATTTGGTTGTAGGTGGATAATATGATTGTGAAGAAGTAAATGGTGTTTTGATTTGTCATTCGGATCTGTCTTCCTTTGTTGACTTGATTTTGATTTGTCTTTTTCTTAACTCTGCTTTCTCTATTTAATTCTTTTAATCTGCCTTGGGTTGTTGTAATCTCTCTTTTAACCTTATTTTATCTATGCTTTGTATTTGAATTGGTCTTCTAACCATGTATTTTACCTTTAGCCTTTCATTAAACCTTTAATCTCTTTTACCTTTGACTGTCACAATGAATCTCTTGACTACCACTGTTCTTTAACTATTTTTTCATCTTCGCCTGTACAATCATTGTGAAAATCTTGTTTCTTCCTTACTCTATCTTTTCGAAAACAACTTGCTACCTCTGGGTTGAATGAATGATCATCAATGGTCATGATCCATTGCTAATTTAGATTTAATCTTGCGTTCCTGGTCCTTTTGATAAATAAAGTTGCTGGATCGTCACCCAGAGATTTTATTTTTAACGTTTTTAGGACTTAGAAAATAAAATTATGTGTTTTCTTCATTGATTACCTACACAATAAAAGAAAATTTGTTAATTTAAAACCTGCGTTGTGGAAAGAGTCCACTAAATGGTAGTTTTTCAGTCTTTGTGTCTGTTTATGGCTTATCGGGTTTTCGGAAGAGCTGTTGGGGTTAACATGGCAGATTGGGGCTTATCGCGGTGATACGAGGCTTTGAAACATTTGAAAAGGTTGAATGGTTTTGTCTTTGTAGAGGAGGACGGTTCGGTGGTTTTCGCATGGGGCATAGGTGGTGAGGCAGTTTTGGTCACGAGGATGCGATAATATGGAGGAGGTGACGTGTGGCAGGAAGGACAAGGGAAAATACTTCCCATTTCACAAGGACCGGGGTGTTGTAAATGGTGTGCAGTTGGGAGTGTGATATGGGATGGGGACTATCAGATCGGGGAGGCGGAGATCCGATGGTGGTCGGGACTGGATGGAGCAGTGGGTCAAAACATCAGTTGGGGCCAGAGATTTCAAATGTAATTCCAGGTTTCGAATATGACGTGGGGTCAGGGTATATAATAAAGAGGTGGGTTTATTATATATGCGGGGTTTTTGGAATGCGGGGCCCAGGCTAGGGATAGGGTTATATGAGGACGAGGTTTTAGGCTTAGAGAAGGGGCTTAAAATTTATGGGAGTTGAGTTTTTTAAACAAACAGAGTTTCATTTAAAAGGGTGGGTCCCAAATTAATTTAATTTAGTTTTTAAAACAATGTAATTTTTTATTTTTTTTTACATTGTTTTGATGGAAGAAGGGAAATGAATGAAGGGGAGAGGTTTTTAACTATGGGGGTGGGGTTTTAGGTAGGGGAAAAGGGTAAAAATGAGGGATTAAGTTAAAACATGAGTTCTTTTAGAGCATGAGGGTATTGAAAGAGGAAAAATGAAAGATAGTGGATACGTAAAATGAAAATAATGAAGGCAGTGATATTTCTAAAAATAAATGATAGTCAAGGAATGTTATTTTCAGCAGACTATAGAAAATCCATTGTCATCTAGTGATATTGTAGAATACAGGAGACTAAAATGTACAAAACACAGAGACGATTGCCCCAAAACCTGAAAGTGTTCACTCACTGATGATGTGAGGAAGGTGTTTTTCTGAGGATAGGGGTCCCATTGGTTGGTCTCATGTGTGAGGTTGATGAAGCAGATGAAAAAGTATCGTAGATGGGATTATGCTGATGGAGGTATGGTGGGCCAAATACGAGGCGTGGTAGTGCACTTTTGATCTGCTTGTACAACTTGGTTGTCCGAGAAAGGGGTTTTATTCCATATGGTAAAACTTGACCTTATGCATGATGAATGAATGGCCATGAGGTGCTTCCCGGACTATAGTGGCATGGCCATGGCGTCTCTATTTTTGTGATAAATGGTCTACTTTTGGTGACGCGTGCCATGGAGGGGAGGCTCTACCGACCAACGAGGATGCTTATCATGTGTAGGGCGAGGTGATGATAAATACAGTCAGATGTGTGGATCCTATGGTTAATTTCTGATGGAGAAATGATGTCAAGATATGCAGAGTTTTTTGCGACTTTATCATGCTGGGGGTAGAATGATACCTACTCTTGGAACTTTCAATGGATGGAGTTGTGGATGGATTGTGAGCTTTCCTACAAAAAAAATTCCTCAAGTGAAAGCATCTTCTTTATCAAATATTATTGAAAGACATGAGCTTTAAAAAAGAATATGAGAGAGGGTATACCTGCCGAAGCTGAAAATTTATTTTTCCGGGAGTGCAAATGTGTGGCATCACCTCTGTTCATTATGGAGTGTTGATCACAGTGTTGCTTTTGGTTCAGAGAATGGACCTTGTGTACTCTTGTTATAGTCCTCCAAAGTTTTTGAAAAGGGCGATATATAGGTGAATATGGCCCTGATTCAATTCATTTGTGCTTGTTGAGTTTTTGAGAGTTCAGAGGCTTCTGCGAAGCAATTCTTACCGTTTTGGTCAGCCTAAGCACCAATGATTAGCGATATCATGCCCAGGTAACCTCCATGATGTCTTGCTCTTTAATTTTTTTAGTCTAAGGGTGTCGAGGTCCATACAAAACTAGTTTGTACGGATTCTGAGCCATTTTTACCCTAGACTATGCGGGCGATCAACGTAAGAGCGTGCCTTCTACATGCACTTTTAGTGTTTTTCATGCCTTAGGCACGCTTTTCCACTATTTTTTCGCACATGTCTAATGAAGAGGCGCGCAAAAGGTCGAGGAAATTATCTTTTGGTGTTTTTATGCCACTAATGGGTTCCTGTTTGGATGACATATGTTGTGGAGGGAGCGGGATTCGCCCAAGCTCCATGCTGAATTAGCCACCGACGGTCGGGCGAGCCAGTAACTAGCGCAATGGGGTCTCCTAAACTTTGTGGAGAAAAAAATTCTTCGGTCATAGGAATGATTGTTGCACTACTTGATCTAGCACTGGAATAGGCGGCGCAATGTGTTTGTGTTGCGTGGGATTGACCTTGCTATCTATCGTGGGATGGATATATACTTTATGACTGGGCTACTACTTTAGGGTGAGGTGTTGAGGTATTCACTCCCTTCTGGGAGGGTGGATTTTAAGAGGTTCCGGGCGCGTTATTGTGGTGAGGCGCCCCTTACAAAGGGGTGTGTACCTATTTCCTCGGTGATAGACTTGGCCGAGAGATGCGCTCTGGCATCTATCATGCAACTTGCAGGGTCATCTACTCCACATCAGGCATCGAGCCTGTAGGTTGGAGTCTTGTGCCAGCTGAGGGCTGGGCACTTTTTTTATTTTTCCCACTTCTGATATAATGGGATGGTGGCACAGCTTTATAAGATCTGGGATGGATCAAAGCTATTTGTGTACGCCAGTATTCTATGCAACATTATGTATGAGCGTGTCGTGTTGTTGATACCGATGGTGGCAGTGCTTGCTGGGGGGCCACGGGAGCCTCGCATGAGGAGGTGGGCTCTCGTGATGCCATGAGGAGGTGGTGGTATGGTGGGGCGTTACTGGAACGCCATGATGGATGCCTGGTTTGAGGCCAACCCCCAGATGTTGTTGCCATTCTCATATGCAGGGATGGACTTTCGAGGGGATCCAGAGATGGGTCTCCCTCCTGGCTATGTTTGTGGGCCAGTAGGTATGTTTTAATGTTTTCTACATTTATTTGATTATGTATGTTTTTATTTTCTTTTATGGTGACATTAACATACTTTTGGTTACTCTTACATATGTTGGTGAGGTTTGCCACCCCATGGCTCGATTGGTCGGCCATGGTCCTCTTAGGAGACCTTGAGGAGGTCGTGGGGGGCTGGGAGGAGATTCAGCATAGCCTCAGGGTGGTGGACCTGGTGGTGGGGATGGCCCTTCAAGGGAGGGCAATAGCTTGGCTATTGCCAAGGCTGTGGTCGAGTGAGATCGTGTCGATGCAGAAGCGATGCGTGTTGATGCAGCGGAGGCTCGCATTGCTGATTTGACCACGCAGGTGTCAGTTCTGGAGGACACCGGGGATTGAGTGGACTGCTTGACCCATGGGATGCCTTCTCGAGGCTTTCTAGATGACCTCGAGGAGTTTTGGATGGAGGCACTGATGGCCTGGGAGAAGGACTATCAGCCTGTTTTATGTCGGGTGGAAATCTCAGTTTTGACAACGGCTCCAGTAGTGGTACCAAGAGTAGCGGTGGGTCCAGATGCCCCACCCAGGGGATCACCGCCCTAGAGTTTATTTGTACATGGGGGAAGCACCCATTATGAGGATTCTTCCCCTATTATTGATGACTTTTTTTGTATCTTTTAGGGTTGATCGATGGGTCAGAGACACTATTTTTGTACTCAGACACATACACTATGATATATAAATGAGAGATATTTTTTGTGGCTCTACATGTTGTGCCCACTGTTCCTGCTTATGGATTATGTTATGTTTATGGGTGTCTATGTTTTCTGTTTTTTATGTATGATGGTTTATTCGAGATGCATTCCAATTTAAAATATTTTTAGTTATGCGATCAGTTGTTTGGTTTTCACTCCTTGGTACATGTGTAAATGTAATGTAATCATATTGTCTGCTTAATCGTTTTGCATGCAAATATTTTCTAAATAGATGTGAATCTCTTATCTCAAATGTTTGGTTTGAATGTGACACTACTAACTGGGAATCAAGGTAGACATGCATATGGCGTATGCCCTGATGGAGGGCGCACATAAGTCCAATGACGACGTCATATTCTGCTTGATTGTTTGTTGCTAAACTGATACACATACTGTTGGTGCAGATTGGTGATCGGTCAGGGTGATAGAAGACCCAGGCAGTTGCTGCTAAACTTTGATACCATCGTGATGCTCCATCGGCGAATTCAAAGTAAGGTTCGGGTTGGTAATCCATTGCGGCACTCAAGTGTGTTTTGTAATAAGTCTTTTGGTCACAAATTTAAAGTGGTTGGGTTTCTATACGTTAACTCTATGGTAGGGACTTCTTTGACCTTATGGGTAGAAATTCTTGAGGTAAAGGTCGTTGACGGGGTTGTTGAGGTATGTCCCATATGGTTCCATCAAGATGTATGCCCCCTGGCAGAGGCAATGTTTTACGATGTAGGGTCCTTTCTACAAGGTTTTGAACTTTCCTGGCCCTAGGGCTTCTTTTATGACATCATAGCGGAGGACTAGTTCTCCCTCGGTGAATGAGTGAGGGTTGATGTGGTGATCAAATGATGTTTTTACCCTTTTCTTATGGGACTTGTTGTGTTGCAGTGATTTTCGTCAGATTTTGTCGACAAGCTCTAGTTGTACTAGGCATTGTTCTAGAGGCTGGGTATCATCGAGGAGTTCGATGGTGGCATGAAAATTCAGGATCTCGCATTCTATGGGAATCACAGCTTCGACCCCATATACCAAGTGGAAGGGAGTGAAACCAGTGGATGTCTTCACAACCGTGCAGTACGCCCACAGGGCGGAAAAGAGCATATGGTTCCAGTTGGTTTTATGGTTATTCACCATGCGTTGTAACATAGTTTTGAGTACTTTGTTTACAACTTCTACTTGTCCGTTATATTGGGGGTGGTATGGTGAAGAGAATCCGTGGGTAAATCTGAGGTGGTGAGATAGATCCTTGAAAAATTCATTCTCGAAGTATTTCCCATGGTCGGAGACTAACCCTTTGGGAACGCCAAACTGGTCGATCACATGGTTAAACATAAATCGAGCAGTGGTTTCTGCAGTGTTTTCGTATGTGGGCATGGCCTCTGCCCACTTGGTGAAATAATCAACAACCACTATGATATATTTATGGTTGCCCAATTATGTGGGATTTCAAGTCATGAAGTTGATTCCCCAATTACAAAAGGGGTCAGCAATTATGACAGGGTGCATAGGAGCTGAGGGGGGGAGCACTCCTGCTTTATGAGCAAAGCACTAGCATCGCTTGCATTTCTTGAATTTTGTAATGCAATTGCGAAACAAGGAGGGACAAAAATATCATTCCTGTAGAAATTTTTGGGTAGTGCCCATTCCAAATAGGTGGCCACCGAAGCACCTCTATGGCAGTCGTTGAGGGCTTGTTCCGCTTGGTCGTGAGTGAGGCATCGACGTAAAATGTTCTCAATGCCTACGTCGATGCCTCGTCGGTACAAGACATCTCCTATGAGGAGATATTGAGGGGCATGTTGGCGTATATGCTGACGATCGTCTCAAGTGAGATGGGGTCTGAAATTTTGAGTTCGTAGGAAGAGGGCAATGTCTTCGTACCAACGGTTTTCGGTTGCTACGAAGAAGAGATGCTCGTCTGGTAGTGAATCATTTACTGGTGATCCCTTAGTATCCCTTGGGAGGTCCGTAATGAACTCTACTAAGGTAAGCGCCTTTCTTCTTTTAGGGGAGCGAAACTGTAAGTCGTATTCTTGGAGACTGACTATCCAATGGGCGTACTTATGTTTCATTAGGTGGCACGTGATAAGGTATTTGATGGGGTTAATATTTTCGATGACCGTAGTGGTTTTTAAGATGATGTAGTGGCGAAGGTTCTGGACTACATGTATTAATGCTAGGGAAATAGTTTCTTCAAGCTCGTATCTTAATGTTGGGCCTGATAAGGTTTTACTGATGTAATAAATTATGTGCTTCTTCCCATCTAGGCCTTCCTAGTTCAACATTTTGGCTAAGGTGGACTCGGAGGCTGATAGATACATGATATAGTCTTTGTCATAGTCTGGGGGACTGATGAGTGGTGCTGAAGATAATATCTCTTTCAGCGCATCAAATGCTTGGTGACCATGATCATCCCATTTGAATGGGATGTCCTGGAGAAGGAGGTGCAGGAACTCTTAAGAAAATGTGGCATAATCTGGGATGAAGCATCTTAGAAAATCGGCCTTCCCCTGTAGGCTTTGAAGTTTCCTGAGGGTTTGGGGTGGAGGTATCTCTTTAATGGCTTGGACCTTGAGGGGGTCCACACAAATCCCTTGTTGCGACACGATAAAAGCTAAGAGTCTACCTGAGCTGATGCAGAAGACACACTTGAGGGGGTTCAAGCATAGGTTTTATTGATGGCATCATTCGAATACCAATCACAAATCCTCAAGATGGTCTGAGTGCTTCTTCGATCGGACGGTCAGGTCGTCCAAGTAGGTGAGGATAAGGTGTGCCAAGTCATGAAATATACAGTTCATGGCTCTTTGGAAGGTGGCTCGTGTGTTTTTTAGCCCAAATAACATTACCTTTCATGCGAATGTGCCCCAAGGGGTGGTGAACGTAGTTTTGTACCGGTCTGTGTGGCGGATTTGAATTTGATTGTACCCAGAGAATTCATCCATGAAGGATAGAGCCTCATGTCCTGCATAAGCATCGATAACCTAGTCGATGAAGGGAGTGAGATAATTGTTTTTGGGGAAAGTTTTGTTCAAATCTCGAATACCGGTACAAACCTATATGGTGCCCTATTTTTTCATGACGGAAATAAGGTTGGAAACCCAGGATGTATAGGAAATGGGGTAGATAAACCTGGCTTTTGAAGCTTATCGATTTCTCATTTTATTACTTCAGCATTTGATGGGTGTAGTTGATGATATTTCTGGTGCACTGGAGGTACATTAGGCCAAGTGTCAATATGGTGCTCTACGATAGTGGGACTAAGCCCAAGCATTTCTGAGTAGTCCCACGCGAAGATATCTCGATACTCTTGTAGCAATTGGGTATAAGAGGCTATTTCTTCTGAAGAGAATGCTACCCCCAGTGAGATTTCTTCGACCTTTACAAGATTTTGGGATATGTTCACCTTAACGGTAGGTGAGATGTTTGACATATTTCCTTCCTCGAATGCATCGGGTGCTGGGATGGGATTTTTGAACCAATCGAATTTTCATGATGGGAGGAAATATTTTGATTCGATTGCATAGATCTCCTGTTCTTTTGTCTTGTCAGGACTGAATGTATGCTCGGAGAGAAAAAGCGAATGGTGCTGCATTGCATCCCATGGATAATATGGCTCCGTCATTACCTCTAGGATGTCCTCATCTGAATGAAATAGGGACCCTAAGGGGGATTGATTCTACGCAAGGCTATTCTGAATAGGTTCAATCTGCACGGAGCTATTTGAGACACATGAGAAGGATTCCATCATCGATGTGGTGCAACCAAATTTGGTCGACAGAGTGTAGATAGGTTGGGTCTGCATTGTCTTAGGTACAACTACTCTCGTAGTTGCAGCTGACTCAACACCTATGGAAGATGAGAAGAAAACTCGAGTCATAATTCTGATACATGATGATGAATTGTATATGGTGTATTGTGTTGTCGGCGTTTGGTGGGGGAAGAATATCTGTGATGAGAGTTTTTTTAAGCGCAAGGTGGGGTTCCCCGTTAGGATGGTCAATTTCCTATTGGTGGAAATTGTGCTTGGTGCAGAGGTGCCTGAATGTTTCCATTAGTGGACATACCTCTAGTTTGTGGTTTTGGCTGGTGCAAATGGTGCATGGTACCACTGTGCCAACTGAGTAGATTGTATGGAAATCAACACTACTCATCATCCCAGATGTGGACACTTGGAAAGGATCTGTGGAAGAATATGAGGTCTTTTGCTTCCATTTTCGTGCCGTTGGCTTAGGTGCGTCTAGCTCTTTGGGTGAGTGTAGATGCTCTTGCTGCTCTTAGCTTGGGGAGATGCTCATATTTAATTGAATGCTGAAAGCATGAGAAAATATTGAAATAGGTATGCGTGATCTTCTCTTGGTTACAGAGGATTTTCTATGGCTGAGAAGAGATTGTGCGAAAAATTCTTGCTAGGGGCTTCAGTTCTTTGCACTGATTGACCCAGTGGTCATTCAGGTCGCATAGTCTCAATGTTATCGTAGGTTTAGCCTGGGTCATGCTTGGTTGGTGCATCATCCCAGTTGTCCCATCACACCCACGTGGGTGTGGGATCATTGGCCTAGGGGTGATGTAATTTTTATATCGTTTGAGGAGATCATACTATTTTTTCTCTATTGTATCAATCATATCAATGAGAGGACGAAATCGCGGAATATATGTATAGCGTTGTCCATAGTGATTGCCCTGACATACTGGGACAAATAGCCTAGATATGGGGGTTTCGTCATGCTCAGTTTGTGGTCTGGTAGGGTACCAACGTCGTAATGCTGCTAAATCAGAGAAAGTGGCGACCACATGATTGGGCATTTTACATAACGCACATGTTGGTTTTCTCTGTAGAGAGCGGTTGGGGGTAACTAGGGGTTCCCTGATGGGTCGCTTTTCAGCTGACAAGAATAGGATGGATCTTCTCGTCACATCTTCTTGGGTTGTCGAGTTGTTCATGGATTCCAAGTCCGTGCCATCTTCTTGGGGGAGGCAGACTATAGTTGATTGCATACAAGCTAGTGCTGCGCGAAATTTAGGTATGTAGTGACAACAGCGCACTGGGTGATTGTCGCCACATATCTGACATGAATACTGGATGTCCATGTTGTCATGATATACTATATGAACTGGATACCATCGCTGGAAATTTTCCAAATCTGGGAAATCAATGATGAAATGATCAAGCTCATCACAGAGTACAAAACTCTCAATGCGAGGAGGGGGCATGATTGGGAGTCGTTCTAGTGTGCATCGTTCCTCCTATAGGTACAGGATGGTACGAGGTTCATCTCCAGATGACTGGGTGGAGGGATCCTCTTGATAGGATCACTCGATGGCACGTAACGCGTCCCTATATCGCGGGATTTCTGGGAAGTGATGGGTATAATGCCCATAATTGTTGCAGATAGCCCATGCGTGATTGGTACACAATGATTTGCCTTTACCTTTAGTAGTAGATTCATTTTTACGAGAACATGGCATTGCGATTTTTTCCTCAAAGCTAAGGAGTTGTTTTAGTTCGTCCAACTATGGGAAAATATGGGTAGGGTGACCTACCATGTCACATATGGTGCAACCTGTTGATTCTCGTTGTATGGCAGGAGTCTCCACCCTCTTTTCTCTCTTGGTTTTCTTAGCCGTAATTATCGGTTTTGTAATGGGAATTTCCTTTGCAGGGATGTTTTCGACCGTTTCCTAAACGCGTGGAGCCTCCTCAAGACGGAGGGGCTTTAACCCTATGGCAGTGATGTGTGTGGCTCCTATCCCAGTAGGGCGAATGAGATAACAAAATGGTATTGCGAAAGGGATGTTTGGTAACACCACTATTTCCAAAACCTACTGGGATACGAAACCATATGGAGGGTAGAGGAAAGGGGTTTGGGAAGCGGTGTAGGCTAGAGAGGATGTCGTGGCTGAGGATTCGGTGTCATTACTACTTGTGTCTATGTCCTGATTAGCTTCGGCACTGGATGTGGACATCATGCACACCGGAGCCCCTGTGACATCAGGTGATGACTCAGGTATAATTGGGGGATCTCCTAGGAATGATCCTAGGATGGACAACGGTTTGAACTGGCCAGGGCTAAATTATTGCTACCGTGAAAGCGTGTCCATGGATGTATCTACGTAGGGTAGAATTACATCAGTGTTTGTTAGGTGTCGTTTTTTGCTATGCCTCAATTGGTCAGCAGTAACGATGTGGTCCTCATGGGGGAACATCATAGTGTGGAAGACGGAGGAGGCTATGGCTGACATGGCGTACATATAACTCTGACCAAGGAGTATTTATAGTCCATATGAGCGTCCAAGGCTTCAATTTCTATAAGCACCATCTTTCCGGCTAAGCAGACCAAGATGTTTTGGTAAAGTCTGACAGGGGTTGAAGGGTGACCATCTTATGCTCTAAGCATGAGGACTGATGGTTTTAGTTTAAAAGACCCTAAATTCTTCCAAACATTCTTTCAAATGATACACGTAGATGCACCTTTGTCAATGACACATCGATGAATGGTAATATTTTGGAACGATACTGGTATCTAAAAAGTGACCATTGAAGGAAGCCTAGGGGTGGCTTTGTCTAAGTCAAAAGCCATTAGACATGTATCAGCAGGGTCGATAGTGCCTAACGCAGAAAGAAAGGCATTCTGTTGTTTTCAACATGACTGCAATACTTCCAAAGATGACATGGTTGCAAGAGATTGAGCTAGATCATCCATGATGCTATAGTTATGGGCTGCTTTCGAATAGTTTCTTACTTGCCTAGTTGGTACCTTATCCATCTTTTGCAAAGGTTCAATAGGCATCTTTGATATGTTCAAATGTGTTGTTGGTGTACTGTTACTAGCCCCAGACGTGTTGGTGTCTGGTGGGGTGTCGTAACTTTGATTCTGTGTTTGAAAAAACATTTCCTCGCTAGTCATGTAGATTTCATGGCTGTTATTTCCGAAGTCGTCAGGATTTTGTTGCTGAATGCTAACTGTCCCTTGATGAGGGAAACGTTCCTACATGATGGTTGTTTGCTGGGAAGATCCCCCTTGTCCACAGTTACTCTGTAGCTTCTTTAGCTCAGGGAGGTTGGGACAGTGGTGAGTATAATGGCTGTACTCACCACAGAATGAACAAGAGTGGTTTTTTCAAAGAGGTTGCCTTTTGTTTTTCCATCGAGAATTTCTTGGCTCCTGGTTTTGATTTAGGTTGGAGTTACCTCCATCTTGAGATCGTGGAGGGCGTTGTTGATTGTTGCCCCCCTGTCTAGGATTTCCTTTAGGCTTTTTTTTCCCTTTTTCTTAACCACGTTAGGAGGGTAGTTCTCCTAGTTATATGGTTGGCATGGTTGGTTTTGGGAAGGTTGCACAAAGTTCACCTGTGCATTATTCTGCATAGGCGGGTCTTGCATCGGGGATTGCGCATTATGCGGTCCTTGGTTTGAAAATGGCTGTTGGGGGGGAGCTCTTCCGTCATTATGTCTATCTGCGTACTGGGTCCCCTGAGCCGAAGGATAAGATCCTCCATGCTGATGGTGATACAACGATGCCCTACTGGTCAAATTTTGTGGAGGTATGTGATGACTTTGGTAGCTATGTTGTGGTACGTTCATGGTAGAATCATATGTGTAACCAAGATTTTGAATGCTGTTGCCTGGGTAACTTTGGGATAATGACCTAATTAAACCGTCTGCAGAGTTCAACGTGCCTGGAAATTCTTTGTAAGTTTGTAGGCGCGGGACGTTTGACAGGATATTGTAAATATACCTTGACTATGTATAGATTAGCTTGAGCTGTTGGGCCTTACTGATGACATCCTCTTTGAATATGGGCCTTTTTTGCGCCAAATCCTTCAAAATATTTGTAGTGAGAGTTTTCTGGAATAGGTCTAAGAGTACTCGATCATCGATTTTGGCTTTACACAAACTACGACGCCACCGCCATTTGTGAATATGGCCCGAGATATAGACGACAGAGGTTTGCCTAAAGTGTGTCAGTAATTCCATTCCGGAATCCTAGTGAATGGGTAGTTGAAAATAGGACAGGAACGCAGTGGCGATGGCACTAAAGGTTCCATGTGTAGTAGAAGATTGCTCCACATACCATTTCGCTGCTACTCCAGTCAGAGTGTGTTGAAACAGTCTCAGTTGAATAGTATCATCAATGATGTTATTCGACGAGAACCATAGGTGGAAATTCATAACATGATTTCCTCGGTCTTCCTCTTACTTTCCTTCAAACTTTGGAATGTATAAAGGGATCTTCGTGGGTATGGGAGGCCATATGGGGTTGTGTGAAATAGGGTCGTTCATCAACTTGGTTAAATCTGGTAGATTTAATGAACCTAGAAAAGGTGACTACGAGGTTGTAACCATTGCAACTTGTGAAAACACAATGTTATGTTTAGGAATAGGGTTTATCTATGACGTACCCTATTGTGTATTCGATTGGCTTCCCGAATGGGTAGCACTCCCTTGCCCTCTGGGGGTTGTCGGAGGAGTGGTATGTGGTGTGATGTTGGGAGACCGCCTATGGTTCCCAACTAAGGATTCCCAAATAAAGGACGAACCAATAATGGTGGCAATGTTCCATATTTGACGCCTAAATGCCGAAAGACCTGGAACCCCTCCTAATAATGAGGGGAAGTCCAAAAGATGTCTAGATCGATGAGGTCCCATTAGGTCCGTTCTCACATAGACCAGGTATAGCTTTGGAAATATTTGAGAGGGTAGAGATTATAATCAAAGAAAATTTCAAATCGCATACATAAAACAAAGAAAAAATAAAATAAATGTTCCCTTTAAATTAATCCTATGTGATCAATCAATCAAATAATATGGTTTTTCTCTATTTGCATATGATACTCAAATACTAGAATACCTAATCGTCGTCACACACTCAAATGTAACTGCCTCCGTTATAAAGATCATTTTTCACCCTCATGTGATTCATGATTGTCTCTTTGGCCTTGGGCACCCATTCCCATAGACTTGAATAAAGTTCATAAAAAATAGTGTTTAAAATCCCATACGCGGGTATGCCCAAAATTTTCTGCGTGTATACGTGAGTCCAGAGATACTTTTCCGCATATGCCATTAAAATCATTAAAAATATATATATAAATCCCTATTTTCGAGGTTGGGTTGATGGTTATTCCCGTAATTCAACCACCCCAGCCCGTGGCCAACTGTTTCCAACTGATTGAAACTACTTTGAGGGAGTATAAAAGCCCCTCATATGCATGGCCTAAGGGAGAGAGAAAAATTATAGACATTATACTCTGTTGGAGCCCAATTCAAGTCTGATTTCCCGTGCCTCCTGCACTTCCCAGGTATTTATAGGAAACCCTTGTTTCCTGGAGATGTTCACAAGCTTATATGTCATCTCATGTGCACAAGTCTTGGAAGAATCCTAGCGAGGCAAGGGTTGGACAGATCCAAACGACGGTCTGTTCGAAGATCGTGGAAGGATTCAGGTGATCTCTCCACCTTTCTATTATTGTACATGTTGTTCGTAATGAAGAAGAACCATCTTGTTCCTGAATTCACGTGTTAATATCTGCTTGCATATGTGAAAATATTGTTAATTAAGCATTTATTATTGTTTATATGATGTTTCACATGGATTACACTGACATTTAGGAAAGATATATGTTGTACAACTAGATTTCCGTGCATGTCTCTTCTTGATTTCCAGGTTGAAGAGGAAGAAGGGTTGCTGGGGGTTTGGACCCTGCGAGATCTACATCAAACGTAGGATCTACGGGTGAGTTCTACAATCTATAATATCTAGTTTTTAGCGTACAAGTGTGGTTGTGTGAGTCCTTCTTGAATAGCATGCCCTGATCTATGGAGGTTTTTGACCCAACGACCTCTAGGGAGTTATTTCCCGAAACAAAGCCTTGAGAAGATGTCTTGCAAATGTTGGCACAACGTCCCGTAAGAGCTGGCAATTGCCCTAGTCAGCCGAAGAAAATCCACCAAGGTAAGCGTAAAGGATCTAGTGCTTTCCTGCACCGTCGCCTATAGGGAAACGATGCCCTAATTTTGGTCACTAAGTACCACCGTCCCATGTGAGCGTTTGAGTCTTGGGCTTCTTGGTAGTTCATCTAACAGTACCAAGCATCAACCGGGTCAAGTAGCCCCAACTGATACCACACGCACTACACCTAAGCATAACCCCCTCTGAATTGGGTCTCTGTTGCACTCGAGTTTGATTTTCCATGGGATGATAGGTGGATTTTGTTGGGGTTCCTATGGTTTGGCAGATTTGGAAATACCAAATGATAAGACAACATCAAACCACTTTGGGATCTGAGGATCTAGCCCTCCTGGATCCAGAGAGGGATCTCTCTATAAAGATAAAGAAATGTGTATCTTAGAAGTTCAATTTAAGGTATTAGGCTAGTTATAGGGCACAAGGGTTGTTGTTTGTTTTTGTTTGTTGTTTGCTAGGGAAACACCATAATCAGGTTCAATGTAAGGTAAAGAAGTGAGTAAAGAAGGATTTTAGCAATGGGGAGATAATTCAAAGAAAATACAAGTCCATTGGGTGATGGGGTCATAAAAGGGTTTACTTGCAATTCAATATCCAAGGCTTTCAAATGGGCTAGTCATCTAAATCAGAGGATCTCTTAAGATGATAGTATGGGATGAAATGATAAGGAAATGAAGGTGAATGACAAGGAAACCTTCCAAGGTGACCACTTAGGAGAAAATCTAGGGACATGACATGCCTTAACTGTCTATGATCAAACTCCTAATGAGGCTAACTCTTCAGATGATAGAAAAAATTCAAGATGGACACAAAGTGAAGCCTAAGATCACATAAATACTTTTAACCTTCTCTGCTTTTGACACTCAACTTAAAGGATGTTAGAAAGGAAACCTGTTGGAAAAGCACCCTAGTGAGATAGAAATAACTCTAAATCTCCCAGTTTCCCAATTATTTCAGTTAAAACCAAACAAGAACATCTAAGAACAGACTCTAAATTCATAAATCAAAAATCATGGGTAAAACCAACTACTATATTGGTTAAATTATCTTGAATTTGTTCTTAGATTACACACTTAGCAGAAAAAATAAAAGATAAGAAGAGCAGGTAGCATTAGGGTACTTTACAACACTATATCCTAAGCTATATTACTGATTATTAGCAGAGAAATGAAATGTGATGCATAACAAAGGGGAAAACAATAAAAGATAGAACACTTCACCTCTGATTTAGATCAGGATCTAATGAACATGCTTGTCATATTAAATAGCAACACTAGTCACATACATCATTATCTAGCAGCTTGATATCAACTAGAAAATCATCTCCCAGCCTATTTAACAACTTATACATAGAAATCTATCTTAATGAAACAACTTACAATCCACGATTAACCAACATTTACAATGTACTTCAGAATAGTTCTTATAGCTGAAAGAGTGGATGTAGAGGTAGATAGAACTTTAAATGAAACATTAAAATATATGAATAAGAGTGCTTGAGGCCCATTCTATTTTAGTATCCCATATTGACTTTCAGTACTTTTTGGATGAACTAAGGGTCTTCGACATGCTGATAATTACTTCAGAGGTATGTTTCTGAGGTACTTTCTGGCATTTTGGTACTATGTTTGTACCCTGAGACAAGTAAGGTAGATAAATGACATTTAGGCCTTCCATAATCTATAATTAATGCTCTAGCAATCTTAGGACTTCTGTCGAGGTGATAATCTTCTCAGGAGCTTGATGGAGAAATGGAAAACATTATGGGAACTTGTATTTTGTTGGGAAAGAACATTAGCTGATGTGAAACACTAATATGGCTTGTTTCATGTGCTTTAGGCATTATTAGCCTTTTTTATCATTTATAAGATCTTCAATCTGTATCTTCGTCCTTTCAACACTGGATAATAGCATTTAATCTTCAATGATGGGATTTTAATCCCTCTAAGCTGTCACTGATACACTTTGTTGCTTCCTTTCTGATCTGTCTGTGAATATGCAGGTTTTAATAGCACTGTAGGGTTTTAAATAGAGTTTAAGACTTGATATTTATTGAAAATCATGTTTAAAGCTTCTCAGGCACCTTCCCTGCAATCTTCGGCTTTGAAAATGGCTTTCTAAACTTTGTATTGCCCTGTCTGTGATAGTGAGACAGAGAGTGATTCTCACTATCTGTAACCCTGAAAAAAGACGATAAACATGTTAAGAAATCAATGGGAGTGGAGGAGGATGTCATATGATGAGGAAACGCAAGATTAATGGAAAAGGTGGATGTAGGCGAAGGAACGAGTAAAATTCTCATCATGGCTACTCTGGTGAAAAATTGAGTGCCGATGAGGTTTGGTGAGGGTTTGTACTCAACTATTGACCATGGATGATGACTCAATATCAGATTTTCCAAAAAGGGTTAGGACTCGAATTAGTGTAAGAAAATACCTTTAGTGTTAAAACACAAAGTTTAATGTTTGGGTGAATTACAAAGGAAAAGGTTAAAATGAATGAAATCGTAGGTTTATGGTGGCCTGGGCAAAAGGAAGAGGGAAGTAAGTAATCGCTGGGATCACTGGAAGAGATCAACAGTGGAGATCTTCCAATGAAATCATTTGGAAGTTCCGATGAGGGGGATATAAACGAAGACACGATGTAATATGAGCCGTCGATCTAGATCAAATGAATGGTTGTGATTAAAGTAGGAACATATCAGGGAGAGCGGTTTTAGAGGAAAAATGTTGGTTTTGCGCGGCTCTAGAGTGGTTTTGAAACTTCTCCAAAAAAACACAATATGCATCACTGCCTGCCACGTGTCCCCCCAAAACTTCTTTTATCGCGTGATTTTGAAACATTAAACCTGAGACGCAGAAATCACACGATATGCATTCTCAGCCGTTGGATGAAGGGCGGGGAGATCTAATGGTGGTGATGAGAGCGTGATATGGAATATGTGTGGGTGATATGGTGGGGGGAGCTAACAGAAGATTAAATCATGACTGTTGGATCTATGAAATGGATGGCGGAGATCCAATCGCATCGGAGAAAAGGTACGGGCCAAAACTCCGATATTTTGATTTTGCGATTTAGCGTAGACCATTAGATCAGAGGGGAGATCAATGGTCAAGATTTGATCGAAGGGGAGACAACGGGGGGAAAATGAGCAGAGTGCGATTAAATCTGGGCCATTGGTTCTTGTGGATTCAACGGTCCAGATTAAATCGGCAAAGCGACGATGTTGGGCTCAGGAGCGGAATGCGATGGTGTCTCAGCCGTCGGATCTGTATGGATGGACAGTTGGGATTTAATCAGGGATCGTAGATCAGCGAGGAAATGGGATGGCACTTGAAAATTTTTTATTGGAAATCAACCGTTGGATCTGCGGATAATCAACAGTGGAGGTTGCAGCGGAGGCCGATAGAACAAATGGTCATCGCATCGGAAAATTACAAGAAACAAAGGAAAAAGGTGACAGTGAAAGAAAGTTTTTATTGCGATTAGCGCCTATGGGCTTAGCGCGTGGTCCTGGGCGCGAGTCATATGGGGGAAAAGGGGCTAAGGGCTAGGCCGAAAGGGGCTTAAGGCCTCAATGGAAAAAGGGTGTTTTTAAGCCAAAATGAGTGTTTTTCAAGGGATTTATTAGCTTTCGACAAAGGGGAAAAGGGTGTTTTAAAACTGTAAAAGGGAATTTTAGTGGCTTAAAAGGATTATGGAGGATTTTTAGAGGGATATGGAGGTTCTAAAGAGGAAAAATAGGCTTAATGAAAATGAATGGAAATGAGTGAAAATGGGCAATTACAGAGGCCTTTTGAAGCATTCTTTTCACAAAACAGTAAGGCCTTTTTTATGGAAACAGCAGTGATGATCTTTTCAAAGGCAAAAGACACACAAAGGCTTCAAGGATGATATATTTTCAAGGAAAATGTCTCTCTTGAAGGCTTAGAAACATTTTTAGCCACCTGTTTTCTTGAAAAAATTTTATAGGTGGCTAACAGTGGCTCCACATGGGGATGGCATCTTCTTGAAGGTGTCAAGAATCTCAGAAAATAATCTTTGGAAGTAGGCCAGAAGCCTGGTACTTGACACATCTCTTCTTTCTTTAATCAGCTGCCACAACTCATGAAAAAATCATATCAGCAATAATATTCTCCCAACAATCTACCTACCCATCCTACAGTCCTAACATTTTTTCTTCAAGGTGCATTCATACTTGCAGACCTTATTCATCATATTTTTTATTGAAAGCAAAAAAATCTAATCTAATTCCACCCTTATTCCTCCATGAGACCAGGTTAGATAGTTGGCCTCATAGCTTCTCTACCTACACTAATATCTACTAGGATTAAACTGTCTAACAGATTTATTTCTCTACATTCTACAACAGAAATTTAAAAACAGTCAAACCATGATTAAATTGTCTGGTTTGATGTGGGTCCATGGCATAAAGACAACTACACATGAACTGAACTTTTTAGGAAATTGAAACCAAAATATGAAGGCTTGAAATTGTGAAACTTTGGAGCATCCTTCTTTCTCTTGTGACTCAGATTTTGAGCTTGTTAGAGTCACTTTTCTTCTTCATTTCAGCTCTGGTTTTGGGTTTGTTAGATATGATTCTTCTTCTTTCTTTGCTGGTTCAAGTTTTGAGAGTATTAGAACCATCCCTTCCCTTTCTTTGGCTGAGGTTTTGAGCTGATTTGAGCCATTCTTTTGGGACTTCATAGGTTAAAGTTTTCAGCTTGTCTAAAACTTTTATTTTCTCCTTTTTTTGTATTTTTCCTTTTTCTTTAAAACTGAACAAATCAATGGTATTTACAATGGAAGTGAAAAATTTAAACTTTGAACTTCAGCAGTAATAATTTTTGAGCATACTGCCATTGACAGGACCCCTCAACAGATCTGTACCATCTAACTCTTGCAGAAAGAATGCATTTGGACCAATGGTGGACTGAATGACATAAGGGCCTTGCCACAAACTGTCAAATTTTCCATGCTTACCCTTATCTTCCCTTCTAGAGTCCCACTTGAGCACCTTGTCTCCAATTTTGAAGACACAAGCTTTTGTTCTCTTATCAAACAACCTTTTGATGCTTTCTTGCACTTTTTGAGCTCTGTTGTAGACCTCTTCCCTTGTCTACTGGAGATGTATAGTTTGATTGATCCTCCTTACCATGTTGTCTTCTTCTGACTGTATCTCTTGGACCAATTTTATCACAGGTACTCCTAGGCTGGTAGGGAACACTACATCTTCTCCATAGACTAACTAGTATGGTGACATGCCAATGGATTTCTTTGTAGTTAATCTTTCTGCCCACAGAGCATGAACCAACTTGTTATGCCATGATTTTTTATTCTCTTCAAGCAGCTTCTTGATGATGGTCACCAAAATTTTATTTGATGATTCTTCTAGCCCATTACCCTAAGGGTAATAAGTAGTAGAATGACCAAGTGCAATCTAATACCTGTGACAAAAATCAATCATCTTTTTGGAACCAAAAGTAGTAGAATTATAAGTAGTAATCTTCCTAGGATAGCCAAATCTAGATAGGATATGGTCTTCAAGGAATTTTATAATGACAAAATATATGGCATTTCTGGAAGGTATGGCCTCTATCCATTTTTTGAAATAGTCTATGGCTATGAGAATCCATTTGTGCTGGGCAGATAAAGCAGGATGTATTTCTCCTATGAAATCTAGGCCCCACTGTTGAAAAGGGGCTTCAACCGTGATTGGTTGTAATGGTAAAGGGAGGAGTTTTCTTTTTCCCTCAAAGATTTGGCACTTGTGGTAGGCAACTATCATTTTATGTACATATTGGAAAAGTGTGGGCCAATAAAAGCCAACCCTAAGGATTTTGTTGGCTGTGGTTTTCCAATATAAATGGCCTCCACACTCTCCTTCATGGAACTCATGTTTGACCCTTTCTGCCTCGACTTCAATCAAGCATTTAAGCAACATACCATTTGCATTTTTCCAGTATAAACATTCATTTAGAATGCAATAGTTTCTAGCTTTTAACTTTAAAAAACTCGCTTTTGTCTTTGATAAATCAGGAGGAGCATTAAGATGTGTAAGCACATACAAGATGTCAGCATACCAAGGTGAATTTTGGAATTTTTCTTCAACAGTAGGAGCAGGCAATCCTTCATGTTCATCCAAGGCATCTACCATGTTTATGTCAAGGGCTTGTAAGTTGGATTTAGCCATTAATTGTGCCAAGCCCTGACCCTTGATGAGTTTTGTGGGTTTTATCTCCAAATCATACTCTAGTATCACTCAATCCATTTACCTTGTTTTCCATCTGGGTCTTGCGACAAAATATATTTTACCACTATATTAGGCACATAAGCAAAGATTTGCGAATGCAAAATATACACCCTGAAGTATTTTAAAGCCTTTACCAAAGCATAGTCCTGCTTTTCCATTATATTATATTTCAAGGGAGCATCTCTCAACGCTTTGCTAAAGAAAGCAGTTGGCTGCTCTTGGCCTTTTGGGTTTTTCTGCAGCAAGAGAATGGCCATAGTATGCTCTGAAGCAAAGGAGAAAATAAGGAAATCCTTTGTGAAATCTGGGTTCATTAGAACTGGTGCTCGAGGAAGGGAAAGTTTTACCAGTTCGAAGGATTTTTTGGCCTCTAGAGTCCATTTAACCCCTACTTCTTTCTTAAGCATGTTTGTCATATTTCTCAGGACTTCTGCTAAGTTGGGAATAAACCTCCTTAAGAAGTTAATTTTCCCAATAAAGGACTGCAATTATTTTATGTTACTTGGGTGGCTAATCTGCAGTATTCCCTCAACTCTTTTTAGGTCTATTTTAATCCCCTTTTCTAATATAATATGGCCCAGAAGCTTACCTTCTTGGAGGCCAAATATTGTCTTTTTGGGATTTAAAGATAGCCCGAACCTTCTGCACTTTTCAAAAACCTTTCTCAGATGTTTAAGGTGCTCTTCATCGGTTTTGGAATAAACTGTTATGTCGTCAAGGTAGATTACGATGAAGTGACCTATCTCCTCTGAAAATGCGATGTCCATAGCTCTTTGGAAGGTTGCACCAGCGATCATTAGTCCAAAAGGCATTTTCACGTACATGAAAGTGCCCCATGGAGTGGTGAAAGCTGTTTTTAGTTGATCTTCTGGGAGTACTAAGACCCGGTTGTACCCTGAAAAACCATCTAACAGTGAAATCCTCTTTGCACCAACTACCCTTTATAGGATGTGTTCCATTTTGGGTAAAGGGTAATTGTCCTTTATGGAGGCTCTGTTAAGGTTTCTAAAATCAATGCACAGTCTAATTTCTCCTGTCTTTTTCCTTACGGCCACTAGGTTAGATACCCATTCAGAAAACCTCATAGGCACTATGATTCTTGCCTCATACATTTTCTTGATTTCCTTTTCCACTAGAGGCAGTTGTACTGGGTTAATTCTGCGTAGTTTTTTCCTAAAAGGTTTTTGGTTTTCTTTCAATGGGATCTTATGTTGTATAATATTTGTGTCATAGGCTTTTAAGTCCTCGTAGATCCAATAAAACGTATCAAAAAACTCTTTAAATAAATCAATGTATTTCTTTTTTATGTGCGCTAGCAAAGTTTTGGCCAATTTAATCATCTTAGGCTTATCTTTGGTGCCTATATTGCATTCTTCAACGTCTAATTCAGTGTGTTATATAGTGGGTTTCTTGGCCACATCATTAAAGTCAAAAAGGTCCTCTAGGGGTGCTAATCCTTGGGGTATGTTCTTATCTTTGGACTGCAGCACCTCTATGTATTCTTTTTCTACGTTTATGTATTATTTAGTTTGTTTTTCGAATTCTTTGTTCAACATGTTTATTTCTACATTGGGGGACAAATTTTCTTAGTCGGGAGGCTCCTTATCTAAGCAGTTTTTATTGGATTTAGAGTCTGAATCAGGTATTTCAAACTCATTCCTGCAAAGCAAGAAATCCTCTATCTATTTGTCACCCTCAAAGACCTACCAATATTTCTCATTATCTGGCACTGCATGTATATATTTTGTTTGAATAATGATCTGTTTGTCACTAGGTGATTTCTGATATGAACTAGCAGCGCAGGCTAATCCATTTGCAATAATGTTTTGACTCCTAGGGACAAATACAAGCTCATACTCTACAAATGTTTTCAACAGATCCATAGCATCATTCTTATATGCCCTTAATATAGGATGCTTTGCAGTATATTGTCCATTTATTTGTTTGATTACTAGCTCAGATTCTCCATATACAACTATCCTTTGGGCTCCTAGTTTTTTCAATAGATTCAATCCTAGGATGAAAGCCTCATACTCTGCAATGTTGTTTGTGCACTTAAAGTCTAGTTTAAAAAGCATGGCTCTCAGTATAGTTTCTTTCAGCGTTATGCAACCATACAACAGCCCCTGCATTCTTTCTGGTGCAAGATCCATCAAAGTTCATTTTCCATAAGGGATTATTTGCAAAATTGTTATCAGTTTCATTTATGTTCACCATTGTGTAGTGTTATGTTCTGTTCTTTAGGACTTTCGTGGAGTTTAGAGTGATGAATAATTTGTTGTTTGCAATCTTGGTTTTTTTCACTCTAATTCTTTGGTTCAGCACACTATTCAAGGGTCTCTCTTGTTTTCCTCTATTTCTAGAGCTACCATTAAGTTTGAATTTGTGGCTTCTACTCTGTTATCTAAATCTGTGTTTCCTAGCTCTTCTTCATCAAAAAACTCATCATTGTAAAGGATAAAAGAGTCTAGGTCTATGTGGACAGAGTAGAGAGGGTAATTCTATGGTTTTTCAGGGCTACTAACCATGAATTTCATGTGTGCCTCTCTATATAGTCTTCTAAGCTGGCTAAAGACGGGGATAGTGGCATATGTCCCGTCCATCTGCATTGTACCTTGCAGCTTGGCACCCCATGATCTTAACAACAACATGCCATACTTAGGAGGCACATCTACCACTACAACATCCATAACCATGCACTTGGCTGGGATTTGAGTCAGATTCACACAGAGATCTTTGATTAGGCCAAGGTACTTCACTTTGCTAGATTCAAAGGAATATAAATCCTTATAAGGTATGGTTATCTCTAGGCCTAGCTTCTCCATAATCACTTTTGTAATAAGGTTGTGTGAAGCCCCTGAATCATGCATAGCATTATGCAGGATTTTGTCATGTATATTAAGGCTGACATAGAAAGGAGGTATCACCCCTTCCTGAAATTTCCCTTCAATTTTTCGGCCAAGAAAAAGAGCTGGTTGATTATCATTCAAATTGATAGTGTCACTGTTTTCTCCAAAGTTTAAAGATTTCAAAATTTGACCGTTATATACATCCTAAGTAGCCAACTCAGTGAGAGGAACAGAAATTTTGATTTTGGCTATCTCACTCTCCAAATTGAAAGGAGACTGACCTTTTGAAAGGTTCAGTTCTATTTTACTGGCCACTATTTTATTGGCAGAATCAGCTTGTTGATTCTCACTATGTACAATGTTTGAAGTTGTTTTATCAGGAGCATTAGCTGTAATGCTAGTGTTGCTAGTTTCTTGACTTGGTTTATCAGTATTTTGGATGTCTTTTTCTTTGTTTTTGCCAGAAATTTCAGCTGATGATTTGTTACTTTCAACAGTCACTTTAGGAGTCTTTTCAGGTCTCTTTTTCATGGTGATTTTAGAGGATTTTGTTTTGGGAGTTTCTATGTGCTTCTTGCTTTTGAGATCATATTATTCTCGAACCTGCATGATGGAATTTTTGAATCCCAACATATAATCTTTAGATTCTAACCCTTCCTCATCCCAATGTGAGTATGAGGTCTGATTATCCTCTGTAGAAAAGGTGTGATCCTGGTTATCTACTTCCACCATTTCATGGTAGTTCCCTCTGATTCTTGTATTATTCCCTCATCCTCATCAAGGAAGTTCTCTTGGAATGGGGGTATGAATTTTTGATCAGAGTCCCTTTGTCTATTTGGGGGGTTGTTTCTCCTAAAATTTTGGTTCTAGTTTTGATTTTGGTTTTTTTCTTCTGATTGTTGACTTGGATCACCATTTTTTCCATCATTCTTTCCATCCTCTCCATGTTTTTGGCTAGACTATCATATTTGGGTTTAGATGAAGAAGCTATGTTGTCATCCCTATAGGTTACCTTCTTTTCAGCCCTCATTCTAGCTCTTTTTTCAATCAAGTTTGCTTCTACACTCACTGCTCCTTTCTGCATGTCTTCTAATGTGTCATAATCTCTCTTCCTAAGCTAGTAGGCCATATCAGCATCAAAGCCTTCAGGGTATTTCACTAGGGCCATTCCTTCGGGAGGTTTCATGTGTGGTGGAAGAGCATTGTAGACATTGTTGAATCTAGTGGAGTATTCATGGACACTCTCTCCTTGATTTATCTTGAGATTCTTGTATTCTGATAAGATTTGGAAGGGGTTGCTTTTTACTTCCCATTTGTTTATAACAGTTTGATGTAACGAGGGAAGATCATTGATGCTATTGGGAGGTAAGACTTTAAACCACTTCTTCACTTCTCCTCCTAAACTCTAGGCAAATATTCTCATTTTGATAGTTTCATCTTCAATTTCAATGTAGTCAAAGGCATCTTCCATCCTGAGTAGATTCTTTCCCAGTGAAATGAGGGATTTATGACTAATAATCGCTGGGTAGTGGAGCCAAAGGCTGTGGTAAAACCAAGGGAGCATACCATGCTGCCATGATGGTGTTTTGTGGAGGTAAAGGATTGGTTTGAGCAGTAGGTATGTGGATGAGAGAAATGCTAGGACCAGCAACAAACTGCTGAGCTGATTTAGGGTGAGAGAGGCCCAAGTTTTGAATGAAATGAATATCAGGAGGTGTTGATGGAGGGGTTTCTCTGTCCCTAATGTGTTGACCACTATGTGGTGGTGAACTTGGAGGCTCTAAGTCAGTCTGATCTATAGCACTGAATGACAGTGTTCTTGGTAGATCACTCAGTAAATCTAAGTCAACTTGAGTGTCTACTAGAGCTGCAAAGTTTTCAGGTGCTGAACTAGCACTATTAATGCGTCTAGAAATAGTTGATTCTTTAGATGTGAGAGACTTGCTAAGAATACTCTCTAGATTATCAATTATTTCAGGTGGGTTTGGATTAGGATAAGCTCTAGTGTGCATTGTTCTTGAAGCCAGTATGTTAGGCCTCAACGAAGAAAGCTAGCCAGGTATGACAGTCTTTAAGAGGAAAACTATCTTCAGACAAAGAAGCTTAATCCTATGTGTTTCTTTTAATATGGATGATGTTGTAATGCAACTGGTCTCCCAGTGAAGGCTTGTGAAAACAAAGATAATCAGCAGACCTACTGATCACCAGTGAAGTCGTTTGGTCATTATGTACTGTGGAGTCGCCAGGTGGAGGTTTTAAAATGTTTTGAAGGAGTTTTACTGTCAACCACAGTGATTAAATACCAAATTTAGGCTAATATGGTCTTGTTCCCCAGTGGATTCGCCATTATGTTGGGGTTCCTATGATTTGGCAATTTTGGCAATACCAAATGATAAGACAACATCAAACCACTTTGGGATCTCAGGATCTAGTTCTCCTGGATCCAGAGAGGGATCTCTCTATAAAGATAAAGAAATGTGTATCTTAGAAGTTTAATTTAAGGTATTAGGCTATTTATAGGGCACAAGGGTTGTTGTTTGTTTTTGTTTGTTGTTTGGTTGGCAAACATGAAAGAAGGGTTCAATATGAGGTAAAGAAGTGAGTAAAGAAGGATTTTAGAAATGGGGAGATAATTCAAAGAAAATACAAGTCCATTGGGCAATGGGGTCATAAAAGGGTTTACTTGCAATTCAATATCCAAGACTTTCAAATGGGCTATTCATCTAAATCAGAGGATCTCTTAAGATGATAGTGATGGGATGAAATGATAAGGAAATGAAGGTGAATGACAAGGAAACCTTCCAAGGTGATGACTTAGGAGCAAATATAGGGACAGGGCATGCCTTAACCGTCTATGATCAAACTCCTAATGAGGCTAACTCTTTAGATGATAGAAAACACTCAAGATGGACACAAAGTGAAGCCTAAGATCAGAGAAAGACTTTAAACCTTCTCTTCTTTTGACATTCAACTTAAGGGGTCTTAGAAAGGAAAACTGTTGGAAATGGACACTAGTGAGACAGAACTAACTCTAAAATCTCCCAGTTTCCCAATTCCTTCAGTTAAAACCAGACAAGAACATCTAAAAATAGACTCTAAATTCATACATCAAAAAGCAGGGATAAAACCAACTACTATACTGGTTAAATTATCTTGAATTTATTCTTAGATTACACACTTAGCAAAAAACATCAAAGATAAGAAGAGCAGGTAGCATTAGAGTAAATTACAACAGTATATCCTAAGCTAGATTGACTAATTCTTATCAGAGAAATGGAATGTGATGCATAACATAGGGGAAAAACAATAAAAGATAGAACACTTCACCACTTATTTAGATCAGGATCCAATGAACATGCTTTTCATATTAAAGACAAACACCAGTCACATACATCATTGTCCAACAGCTTGATATCAACTAGAAATCATCTCCCAGCCTATTTTACAACTTATGCACAAAACTCTATCTCAATGAAACATCTTACAATCCACGATTAACCAACATTTACAATGTATTTCTGAAGAGTTCTTATAGATGAAAGAGTGGCTGTAGAGGTAGATATAAATTCAAATGAAACATTAAAACAGAGGAAGAAGAGTGCTTGAAGCCGATTCTATTTTAATATCCCGTATTGACTTTCAGTACTCTTTGGGTGAACTAGGAGTCTTCAACATGCTGATAATTACTTCAGAGGTATGTTTATGAGGTACTTCCTAGTTGTTTGTACTCAGTTTGTACTCTGGGACAAGTAAGGAAAATAAGTGAATTTCAGGCCTTCCATACTTCGTAACTAATGCTCTGGCAATCTTAGGACTTCTTTCAGGGTGATAATATTCTCAGGAACTTGATGGAGAATAAAAACATAATGGGAACTTGTCTTTTCTTGGGAAAGAACATTCTGCTGATGTGAAAATGCTGATATGGCTTGTTTCATGCGCTTTAGGCCTTTTTAGCCTTCTAGATCACTTAAAGGTCTTCAATCTGTATCTTCGTCCTTTAAACACTGGATTAAAGCATTTAATCTTCAATAATGAGTTTTTAATCCCCTTAAACTGTCACTGATACTCTTTTCCGCTTCCTTTCTGATCTGTCTATGAATATGCAGGTTTTAATGTCGTTGTAGGGTTTGAAACAGATTTTTACACTTGATCTTTACTGAAAATCACTTTTAAGCCTTCTCAGGCACCTTCCCTGCAATCTTTGGCTCTGAAAATGGCATTCTACGCTCTGTATTGCCCTGTTTGTGATAGTGAGACAGAGAGTGATTTTCACTATCTGTAAACCTGAAAAAAGACGATAAACATGTTAAGAAATCAATGGGAGTGGAGGAGGATGCTGTGGAGGCCGAGGAATTAGTGTCACGGCAATGGAAATGGTGGATGCAGGCGAAGGAACGAGTAAAAATTATGGCAGAATGGTGAAAAACTGAGCTGATGAAGGTTTGGTGTGAGGAGGGTTTAGACCATCCGATTAGACTGATGGATGATGATCAACGGTCAAGATTTACCGATGTAGTGGTTATACTGAATTAGGCGGAAGAAAATACCTTTAGTGTTAAAACACAAAGTTTAATGTTTGGGTGAATTACAAAGGAAAAAGGTTAAAATGAATGAAATCGAAGGCTTTTGATGGTGGGCCTGGGGGGCGGAGGAAGAGTGAATGTGGACCATTGGATCACTGGAAGAGATCAATAGTGGAGATCTTCCGATGAAATCATTTGGAAGTTCCGATGAAGGGGATATGAACGGAGACGCGATGTAACATGAGTCGTCGATCTAGATCAAATGAACGGTTGTGATTAACGTAGGAACATATCAGGGAGGAGCGGTTTTAGAGGAAAACTGCTGGTTTCGCGTGACTCTAGAGTGGTTTTGAAACTTCTCCAAAAAAATGCAATATGCATTGCTACCTGCCACATGTCCCCCCAAAACCAATTTTATCGCGTGATTTTGAAACATTAAACCTTGGACGCAGAAATCACGCGATATGCATTCTCAGTCGTTGGATGAAGGGTGGGGAGATCTGAGGGTGGTGATGAGAGCGTGATATGAAAGATGCACAAGCGATATGGTGGGGGGAGCTAACAATGGATTAAATCCTGACCGCTGGATCTATGAAATGGACGGCGAAGATCCAATTGCATCGGAGAAAAGGTAGGGGCCAAAACTCTGATATTTTGATTTTGCGATTTAGCGTGAACCGTTGGATTAGAGGAAAGATCAACGGTCGAGATTTGATCGGAGGGGAGATGACGGGGGGCAAATGAGCAGAGCGCGATTAAATCTGGGTCGTTGGTTCTTGTGGATTCAACGGTCTAGATTAAATCAGCGGAGCGGTGATGTTGGGCTCAGGAGCGGAGTGCGATGGTGTCTCAGCCGTCGGATCTGTATGGATGTATGGTCGGGATTTAATCGGGGTGTTAATTTAGCCCCTATGAAATTCTTGACAAGCAAGCTGGGGGCTGAATGATTGTTGAGCCTTCAAGGGATGCCTTTCCCTGAAAAACCATTCCCCTTGAAGCCTCTGAGTGCTTTGCCTTATATAAATTCTATCTGCTGCCCCATTTCTCAAAAGGGCCTATATTACCTCTCATATCCCTGCAAAATACCACTTTTCCCCTCTCCCCCTTGAAATCCCATTCCTGCCCCTATTCTGGCCTCTCCTGCCCCTCATTGCCCTATCGTTACCCTGGCTGGCCTCAAATTGCATTAAAAAACGAATAAAACCCATGTATTTCATTATAAAAGGCCTAGCACCTTTGGCCAGAGCCCCGCGCCCTTCCGCCTTCCACAGGACCTAGCACCAGAACCAACGCTAAATCCGTCAGGCGCTTAGCCCCCCGAACCTGTCCCCGCACGAAAAAATCATTTAAAACCTTTTATATGCGCATATATATGGGTCCGATATATAAATTCAAACCGGAAAATCTCCACCGTCCGTTAAAGATCAAATCCAACGGCGCGGAGCGTGCCCGAAATGGTGGTCCCCACTCCACGCACTGTTTTCCAAAACCCGCCGGTATTTTCTGCACCACCCATCTATAGCAGGCGGTTTTCCCCGGAGAGCCAGTGATTCCACTCAGTAAACGACGTGTGGCATCGGTACGGGGGCAAAACCACCCTCATTTCGCGCATTAAACTTCAGTACGGGGCGCCCAGAAAAATCCACGACCACCGTTTGATCTCGAGATCTTCATCCGACGGCCTCCCTTCGTCCAAGCTGCTCGCTCGTTAGTCGGTCTCCGCTGCACCCGCAGACCCACCATGTGTCGCCCTCGCCGTTGATCTGTGCCTGATCAACGGTCCAGATCACCCCGCTCGCCATTGACCGTCCCACTGCCCACCGGTCCCTCCACATCAGCATCCCACATGCAGCCTCCGTGCACATGCCTGTCCGTTGCATATATTGCTCCATTCTTCGCGATTTTTAATGTTTTTCACGTAATCCTCCGCTCTGCCGCATGCAACGTCTTCTGGTCCACTGTTCATGGGTTTCCCACCATTTTCCGTGTTTTTTGCCCCCCATTCCGTCCGCTGCACGATCATCTCATCCATTCACACTGCTTCTGTCTCCCCATCTGGGTTTTCTTGACGAGTTTGTTGTTTTGAAGGGTTTTCGAGGATAAAATATCACCTTAGCCCACAATCCCTGTCACAATGTCAGAGAAATTGCAGAGAACCATTTTGTTGCAGATTGAATTTATGGAAAAGGACCAGGGAAGGTGGAGACAGGGATTTCTATTAAATGAGCATACTTCAAACCCTGTAAGGAACCTTCTGGCACCATTTAGAACGCAGTATGGCAAGATCAGAGAAGAGAGAATGTTTCAGAGCAAGGACAAGGGATCAAAGCACAAAAATGAAGGTTTCGGGCCTAAAATCAGAGGTCTAAGAGACAAAGCACCAGTTGAAGACCCCGAGGAATGATTCAAAGGATCTTGTGCACAAGCAGAAGGTACCATTAGGGTTATTTTCGAGCAGAGTGTTTTCTTGATCAGGTGTAGGGCGCCCATATAACTTTTATTATGCAGAATGTCCCTGAAATGATTTCCGCCCTAACTACAGTTCAAAAACAGTCAGACATTTATGAGACAGACCTTTCAAGCAGCGTATTTCATTTTTTGTTCAAATCACCTGGAGTACAACAAGCCAAAAGGTCAAGATCATATCCAAAGCAGATCATTCTTTTACAAGGAAGGTGACAGAGATTAAATACATAGCAGGTCAAGCAGAATGGGTTTCGGCCCTGCATTCATTGTTATGTTTAATGATACATTTAATTTTCACCCACTCCTTCAGTCGATCTTAGGTTCATCCTTTGCTATAAAGCACAGAAGGAAACTTTGTAATGGTTGTTGATGAGATATCAGTGAAATGCAAGTATTCTCCTCTTGAGACAAGTTCTCTGTGTATATTGTAAGATAGGCTGAGATTTGATGTATTCAGACTGAATTTTCAAGCTATGGGCTATGATATACCTAATTGGTGTTGTTTTTAATATGACAAGCATGTTTCTTTGGATCCTGATTTAAAGCAGCTGGTGATGTTTCCTCTTTCTCTGTATTTGTGATTGACTTGCTCTTATGTTATGTTTCGTTTCATTTCATTTCTGCTGGTAGGCAACATAAGTATAACATAGGATTCACCCTTGTTAGGTGCCCTATGTTTCTTGCTCTCCCTACCTCAATGTTTTCTGCTTATATGTGTATCTGAATGTTGATTTCAATTGATTTAACCAGTGTAGTGGATGATATTTCCTGCTCTCTGATGTATGAATTGATGAAGTCCATGTTTAGATGTTCTTGGTAGGATTTAGCTGGAAGGTTTGGGAACACTGGGGATTAGTGTTAGCCCTGTCCACTAGGATCTTTGCACGACCAGCTAGCCTTTCTAAGATCCCTTGTAATTGCCTTTGATTTTGTCCAAGCAGGCCTGGAGTTAAATGACCTCTGACCTGATCTATAGACAGAATTAGATGGTTCTCCTCCTTTCATTTTCAGTCCCTAATGTTCCATTCCATCTTCTATCCTTTAAGCCAGATGATTTAGATGACTTTCCCAACTGAAAGCTTGCGCATTGAACACAAATAAATCCTTTCTTGACTCCATAGCCCAATGGCCTTGATGTTCGCTGAGTTATCTACCTTTTCCTAGTTTACTCCATGCTCACCCTTGCCTTATATTGGACTCTTCTTTCCTGATTCCCAACAACCAAACTCAATCAAACAAACAACCATGAGCCTAAAACTAGCCTAAAATCACAACTTAGAGCTTCAAAGTTATACTTTTGACATATCATAGAGAGATCCTTCTCTGAACCCAGGAGGGCTAGATCCTGAGGTTCCAAAGTGGTTCTATGTTGTCTCATCTTTTGGTCTTGCCAACCTGGCCAAAACATGGGAACCCCAACACGGATCAAGATCGTGAGACACTGGATGGCACTTGAAACTTTTCGGATGGCACTTGAAACTTTTCGATTGGCGATCAACCATTGGATCTGCTGATAATCAACGGTGGAGGTTGCAGCGGAGGCCGATAGAGCAAATGGTCATCGCATCGGAAAATTAGAAGAAACAAAGGAAAAGGGTGACAGTGAAAGAAAGTTCCAATTGCGATTAGCACCTACGGGCTTAGCACCTGGTCCTGGGTGTGGGTAATATGCGGGAAAAGGGGCTAAGGGCTAGGCTGAAAGGGGCTTAAGGCTTCAATGGAAAAAGGGTGTTTTTAAGCCAAAATGAGTGTTTCTCAAGGGATTTCTTGGCTTTCGGTAAAGGGGAAAAGGGTGTTTAAAAACTGTAAAATGGATTTTTAGTGGCTTAAAAGGATTATGGAGGGATTTTAGAGGGATATGGAGGTTCCAAAGAGGAAAAGGAGGCTTAATGAAAATGAAGGGAAAAGAGTGAAAATGGGCAATTACAGAGGCCTTTTGAAGCATTATTTTCACAAAACAGTGACGCCTTTTTGATGGAAACAGTAGTGAAGATCTTTTCAAAGGAAAAAGACACACAAAGGCTTCAAGGATGATATATTTTCAATGAAAATGTCTCTCTTGAAGGCTTAGAAACATTTTTAGCCACCTGTTTGCTTGACAAAAATTTATAGGTGGCTAACAGATTTGAAATCTCCCTAAACAATCAACTTCTATGTTTCAATATGAAGAGTGATCGAGGCGGTTTATTGGATTCCTAACCCCTTTATCGTAACTTATACTATAAATTCTTTTGTGGCCTCTGTGGGGAGAATTTAGTGATTTTTGTTAAGTTAGTTTTAGGTGTCTTTACTTTTCTTAGTGTGTGGATGTGTGTGAGAAAAAAGTGAACAAGCACATAGTTTGAACTTGTGGATATGTGATGATACTTTTCAAAATCCCTTATTAAACTATGTTCTATTGTTCCTTGCTCAAAAGAAAAACATGTGTAGATATGGGCCGTTTTCTATTTTTCCTAGTTAATCTATGTGATCAACTATAGGTATATGGTGAGTTGTGAATATAGAGCATTCATATGCTTGCCTAGGATCCCTGAAGGGTGCAAAGGTAGCAGAGATTACTTTCTCTTCTATCACAATTCAATCCTTGTCCTGAAAACCTACTGCAAAAATTGAACTAAACTAATGACTTTTACACTAGAAAAAGGGACTAGCTATGCATGCGTGGACTTGGGCCACTTACTTTGGCTAATTATCTAGGTCTTTTGGTACCTAAATTTGCAAAACATAAAAAAAATTCGGAATTCAAGTTAATTTTCCCTCCTACTTAAACTATGTGTGACCTTTGCAAAAATCAACTTGAAATAAAACTAACACTAAGCCTACCAAAAGCAGCTAAGAGTGAACTTTAGCAAGATGTGGGGCACCTCAACCAGTGCTGGCAGATGTATTATGGGCTGCAATGCACTTTTACAAGTAGAAAAAGATGGAAATATTAGAGAAATTTCTCATTCTGTTTTTGCGCGCAAAAAGCTGAAACAGACACGATGTCTAAGTGCAGTTCAGCTCTGAATGCACGTCTTGGACGTGCCTATCTGAGGGAAATGCGCAAAAAAAAATTCAATGTAGTTTTTTGGAGATATTTTTCTTCATTCTATCACTTGGGATGAATCAGATAATGGAGGAGAGGAAGGGGGAAATTCTAGCCAAACTCCATAGCATAGATGGACGTCTCTACAAAAAGGCACAGCCACATAAACTTGGAAATAAAAGTTAGTGGAGTCGCCATTCTTGTGTTAGTGTGTTTGGTGCATGTATGTATGAAATCACATCAACTTAAGGGGTGTGGTTTTCCCTCTTAAGTTATTGGTCACAGGTAGAAAACATATGGAGTCAAGCAAGTTAGTGGAGCATGCAAGAACATAATTATACTAGATAGAGAAATAACATGCATATTCAAACATAAAACTAAAAAAATTAACACGAAAGCTCTAAATAGAGTCAAACAAATTCAATAATCCAAATGGTGGTGCTTACGTCCCCTCTTATTGAGTGCTGATAGGAAATGAGGATGAAACTTTAACCCACTTGCCAAGGGGCCCTTAGAACTTGGGGTTCTAATTCCCGATGCAAGGATGTATTTACTTCCGATTTGCCTTGGCACAAAGTCTCCCTCTCTATACTATGGTGGAATGGAGTTGCTCGATGGCCAACAACTGAGTCCCCTCTATCTCTGATCCAGATCACACACTGCTAGTATTTCTTGGGGAAATTCTGGCCAGCATAACAATGTGCTCTCAAGTTGTTCATCTCTTGGTGGCCTTTTATAGGAGAATTCAAATCCTCCTTCCCTCTCTTGGTACATTGTGGAAGGTGAGCTAACAGAGGAGGGTGATTCCATTGTGTGCTCCCTTAATGTCCTAAGGAGGCTTGGGTTTCTATCCTTACGCGGCTTCAAGTGTATAATAAATGTTAGGAGTGTGCTTTTGTAGTCTTGAAAAGTGACTTCAACCACTCCTAGGATTGTGCACATTTTGGGTCAAAAGGCGCGCTTATCGAAGGATTTTGCGCACAAAAGCATATTTGACTAGTTCAAATTTGATTTTTCCTTAGATCTTAGAGATTTTTTAAATAATTTTAGATCATCTAATGTCTCTCAGCCCTGTAAATCCTTCTACCTGACATTAAATAATGTTGTCTTTGCTTGTACGATTTTCCAGTGATAACATGAGTGGCTTGTCTCTCCACAAGACATTCCGCTATAGGAAGTATCACTCACAATAGGCCTCCTATCAGCATGAAATAATCTCACATGAAGCAAAAAAAATATATCATACATGCATCAAGCAAGGATCTAAAAATCATAATACATATCACAGCAAAACGACGCACATGAACAAACTGCATATACCTCAATCCCTGAAGCTGGCTGAAGAAACGGATGCTCAACTACTAAATTTGGTTGTATCGTCGAAATCGTGTCGTCAAGGGGCATAGAATCAACTGTCCAAACATGAGAATCGAACACCATCACTCCAATCTGGAAAATTTCTGAAAGATGGGAATCTCTACTACTGAAACAGACATCACCACTTAGCTCCTATCGCTGAGAGGTTTAAAATGGAAATAAAGTTTGTCGAAAATGGACTCAGGCAAGTTTTGGGCCTCAAGGAATCTTTTGATTCCCTCAATATTCTGTAATATTTTGTTCTACACAGAATCTGTAAATCTGATACTCAGATGGCCATTCTAGCCTTACTTTCATGTTCCCTATGAAATTCTAGTTAAAATGATTGTAAAATTCATATCATTATGACAAAAGGAGAATTTACCTCCCCATGGAATCTTTCAGGAATCAAAGAATATTCTCTATAAAATATTCTTTGTCTCAAAAATTGTGCCGACACATGATTCCGCCTTGGCCTGGCTCATACTTCCCCACTTGCAAAAAATATCCTCCTCGAACTCCGCGCTGGTCTACCTTCTCCTCTACCCCCGGGTGATCCCCTAATTCAGGTTTATATATTACATGGTGGGCGGAGTTTAAAATGTGACAGCCATTGGGTTGTTGGTTCCATTGGATGAATGATGTGGAGGTGGGTCGGGTTCAAACCCTGCCCATTCCATACTTAGTACACGATTTGATTTTTTTGGCGCGTTGATTGTTTTGGGATAGTGTAATGTTATATACATTGCAATGTATAGTATTAACCACGTCATTTAATTTGGGTTTGGTTTTTTTATTTGTTTAAAATATAATTAAATATGGGGTGTGTTGTTGTGGAGCTGCCGTGTGGGCGGGGTCGGTCCCCCCGCCATGGGTTCAACTTCCACCGACTCTGGCTTTTTTATTACATATATGGATTTTGGGGGTGGTGTGGGTCGGGTCCACCTTAGGTGTCTTGCCAATCGACATGTTTGTTTACATATACGTGCCATTATAGTTTGGTGGGTTCCGAAGGGGGTGGTGGGGTTGACAGCCCGTCCCTCAACAAACTTTTAATATGGATTTAGTTATGAGATGACCCGATAGGGGTGGCGGGGATCATGGCCTGCCACCCCTATTTTTTAATATTTTTTCGTTTTTATAACAAAAGTGGTTGGCTTTAATTTTCCCCAACATAAGGGCTATTAGGAAAATTAAATAGGCCACAATTTCACACATTTTCGGAATTCGGGTTCCCTGCCAGTTGACGGTGGATTTGTGGGACACTTAAACATGGCCCACTGCCCAAATTTGACTTTCTCTAACTTCTCCATACAAGATTGTATTGGATATCTATTTGCACCATTGGAATCAGGGCGATGAGTACTTCAGTATGACCCTGGTTTGAGAGCAATCTGACCACTTTGAATTTTGACCATTTCTGAGCCCTCTCTATCTCTTGAGGGTGTCTGGAGCCACCAGGATCACTATCTATTTCAGAATCATTTGGAATATTACTTAACTCAAATGAAGTGGAATATATCATATTGCAGGTTTCTATTTTTGTGATTTCCGCTGATGTTACAAGCAATGGTAACGAAAAGGTGACCATTAGGGAAGAATCCTTAAAAAGTCCTACACCAATGTTTTGAAGAGATGGTGGCGGTCCGTCAACAAACATAATGCTTCTAGTTTCCTAGGAACCAGAGGTGAAGAAGGCAAGTTGATCGATTATTGTAATGTTGCCCTTATGAGGGAAGACGACCATGTGAAAGTAAGTAGATACAACCGCAGCCATAGTGTAAACCCACAGTCTTCCTAGTAAGATATTGTAGTCAAGGGGTCCTTCAATGACCTCAACTTCAATAGAAAAAAAATTTCCCCCTGTTTTGACTTGTAGGTTACTGACAATTCCATAAGGCTTATATGTATGACTATCAAAAGCTTTCAATGTCATAGGTGATTGTGATAAATTCGGCAAGCCAAGTGACTTCCAGCAAATCATAGACATGATACAAGTAGATTCCCCTTCATCAATAATAGTCTGATGAATGAGGCGATCTAGGACATTTACTTAAATAAAAAATGCTAATTGTGCTAGTAATTGTGGCACATAGGCCGCATGGTTAAATACTACGATATTAGAGTCCGTCGGATCATTTCCAGCAATTGCTGACAACAAAGCGTGCTTTTGGGAGGGACAATTCTGAAGAACCTCAAGCATCAACATAGCAGAAGGTGACTGAGCCATATATTCGACTACGTTATAATTTTGAGTTGCACGAGCTCAAGGGTTGAAATTTGACTTATGAATGAATCCCTTTGGCGTCTTTATTGTTAACTCGGGAATAATAGGCAGTGGAATTGAATTATACGAAGTAGTAGGTTGATCTGTAGCCTGACCATTCGATGATGAAAGAGGATTATTGTAATATTTGCTTTGAGTGGACACTAAAACATCAGTTTTGGGCTTAGTGGTGGATAGCATAAGCACTTGTGAACTAGAAGCGGGATCCGTAGCAACCATATGTGTTTCTGAGTTTGAAAAAGGTTTTTTGAACACTGCAGATGCGACATAAGTATTAATAAGTTTTGAGACTTCTGAGCAGTGAGAAAAATCTCGCGTAAAATTCTCCTCATTACATATCAAACAAGGGTAACGAGGTTTCTAAGAAGTACCAGGTGTATTAGATGATTTTTCCTTCTAGGGTGAATTTTTTTTCTTCTTATCCTTCCATTTCTTTTTGCTTCTAGGTTGCTTGTCACATTTTCCCTTGTCAGATGACACGACATGTGTTTCGGAAGAAAATGCAGGATCAGATGCAACAAGGGTTTGATTGGACACAACAATTGTGGAAAGATATGGTCAAATTGCTAGTTGAATGCTAACATAACCAATCACACCGTCGCCAGCATGAATATCGTTACCAGATGGAGAAGGAGGAACAATAAAATTTGGTCGCGGTGCATTCAGAATATTTTCGTAGAGTGAGCTAGACTGAGTATAAATAAAATCCAGATACTGGGCATGAGAAATTACTTTCTCTTCAGTGACAAAATCACCTTTTCCCACATCCTCAGTGTTAGATGGCAACAAGGACTTTATAAACCACTTAGATAAAAGCTAATTCAGAACAAAGGTTTTAACCATTCGATGATGATGACGCTACTCATGAATGTGATCTGATATGTGATTAGTTGTTGTCTGTTTAAATTTGGTCAAACGTTTTGTTCCAATTTCATATCTGATGGGTAACTGGAAGTGGGTTAGAAAAGTAGTGCCTCACACTGTGAATTTATCGAAAGAAGCTCGTGGTAACTCAATATAACACTTTGCATCCAGACTAGTGAGCGTTTGGTGGAAAAGATGGATTCTAAAAAAATCATCATTTAAGGAGTTGGATTAACACCATAAATGATAAGTCATAACGTGCATAGAAGGATCTTATCCAGATTTTCCATTGAATTGCGGAATATCAAAGGGTAATTCATGAGGAATCATCGGCCACCAAGGTAAATAATGAATGAGATTATTAGTGAGCCAGTTTAAATTAGGTAACTCTATTGTTGCAAAAAACGGCAATTGTCGGTTTAGATTGGGTTGAGTGTAACCAGGGTAAGATGGAATTTCCTGGGAAATAGGCCATTGTGCACCAACATAAGGATTGTGCTGCTGGTAACCCTGATAGGGGTAAGTTTGTTGACCAAACCCTTGATAGGATTGTTGACCAGGACCTGGATAAGCTTGATATTCTTGGAATGGCTATTATAGCTGCCATGGGATTTCATAATACTGTTGTTGCCCGCCAGGATAATTTGGATGAGGTTATGAATATACGGGACCAGTAGAAACCTGTGACAAGGGTAAACTAGCCTGTGGTTGTGAAATTCCCGATACAAATGATTGTTGTAAACCAACCTAGGAAGACGGAGTCTGTAGACCCGAAACTTGAGGGTTAAGGGTTGAGGTGCTTGCCTGAGCAGACTGAGCTATAGATAAAGAATTAATAACATACGTAGTAGGCTGCCATTGAAAAACAGGAATTCCAGCATAATATTGACCTAAAAACGAAGGAGTACTACCATATGGGAAAAAAAATTGTTTCCCCCCAACATATGGAGTATAAGGATATTTCACATACTGACTTTCATATGATGGGAGTCTAGAAAAAACTGGATAAGATGGATGGTAATTGGATGTACAAGCTTGGTATTGAGCTTATGATGTCAATAAAGGATCAAGTTGTTCAATACTTGTAGAAAAGGAACCAAATAAAATTCCAGATGATAACATGGGCGAAGTCCATGGACTAGAGGAGGCACTAGAGTAGGTTCCATTTAAAGCTTGTTAACCCTATGGGACATACGAATCACCATAAAGATTAGACTTGGGTCTCGTAGAAAACATCGAATATGTAGCAATAGTAGATGTTGTCAGAGCTATAACAAATGGTACAGTATGGGATCCTGTCTCATCCATGGTTAAATAACCCAGTAAATACTCTAAATAATATATGGGAACTTGAGACTGAGCAGGATCAACAGGAGCAGTGTAGGTCAAATTAGGAAAAGACGAATAAATATGAAGCCTTGACCCAAAATGAGTTGGATATGAAGGGGTTTTCTCTTATTTTGGTTCTTCCTCAACTGAAATTAAACCAGGTGGAATTACTTCACCATTAGGTTCGAGATAAATTTCAGGTGGTAAATTCTGCAGTAAAGTGGAAGACTCAATAGTTATGGATGACTGAGGATGAGTCAGTTGATCATTTTCCAGCATGGGGAAAAATTCTTGTTGTTCAAATTGGGGATCAAGATGTTCTTGTAAAATAACAACAGGTTCTGGATTGAATTCCGGTTGAACAACTTAGGGTTTTGGATTTACCATTTCACTGGATTGAATTTCAATGTCATGCAATAACTGTGAGGGTTCTGTCTCGACGGTAGCAGATAAACTGGGATCAGTAGAACCGATTTGAGACTTGGTACTCAAAGGATCAGATGACTCTGGTAAATTAGATGAAGATGTAGCACCAAAGGTTCCAGAGGTACCAGACTCGGTAGTACGAGCTCGCTTTCGCCGACTAGGTGTAGTTTCTGGTAGTAAAGGTGGTTTATTCATTGTCCTACGTGAACGACGTGGAAAGGGTTGATCTTCTTCCACGATTGTTGATTGATTTTATAACAAATAAATAAATAAAAATATGTTAATTTTAGAAAAAAGGATTACCAAGAAACTGTGAACTATAATATACCACCCCAGTAAACCAAGTACTTATGTACATGCAGGAAATCTCCCCGAATGTTGTGTTCAGTCCATCACAGTATACAAGGTGGCTGACTCAGTTACCTATGGATGGTAAGAAACCTAATGTTTTCCTCCCAAATATAATTGATGGTACATGGAGGCCCAATCCGTATTAGCATTGTCTAATGTGAAACTGCACATTGAGAGAATCCCCTTATACTTTTTGTACTAGAACACCGCTCGATATACTCAAGGTATGTGGACGAGCTCCGATATACTTACGTACATGGGATGATGTATCACACTCGAAATGTATCACAGAAAATTAACGACAGCTGCTACGTTTTACAACGCCGGAACACATCTCTAGCCTAGACCTCTAAATGCTATCGTTAAGTGACAATGCTCCCTTATGTTAATTGAGATAAATTTTAAGTTGATCTTGCTTAGAAATTTTCCTTTCAAGTTCACCATGTCATGTATTTGACATTCCTAGAATGCAACAAAGATGGTCAGCATTTGTTTTGATTCAATTCGACAATGAGCACATCTAAATGAAAATTCCCTAACTATTCCTATGCAGCACTCACAGACCCTATATGCAAATGCATGGTTTTATTTTCAATTTCTTTTATGTGTGAATTAACGAAAAAGAAACTATCATTGCACAAATAATCAATCAATACTTTCTAAAGAAACGAATACTATAACGAAAATTCATGTTTCTGAAAATAAATAAATGATCAAATGTTTCAACAATGATAAATAAAACAAGAAGAAACATTGAGAAAACAGACATCCAAGGAGAGCAAGGATAGTAGAAGAAATATGGTCTCTAGAGGCAATCAGACACTTGAAAACTCAACAAATAATATACTGGAATGGATGGAAAAAGAAAAAAATATGATGAATTTTTGTTGGCCACAGGAGCAATGCACCCTTGAGTGGGAGACAGTGCATTGCAAAGCACTGTCTCTAGCACTGTGTTAAGAAAAACAGTGTGTTGGTGACAAAGGAATCTCAAAAATAGGCAAACAAACACACTTATTTTACCAAAACATATTCAAATTAATGTAACGAAAAAAGTAAAGTCTACTAGAGGCTGAAAAAAAGGATAACACCACCAGGGGTAATCAATCGTTCCCCAATGGAGTCGCCAATTTGTTTTATGGAAATCAAACCTATGGATAGATAAGTTTCCCTAAGTGTGGTGGACACACATAGAAAAAAATATGAAAGACACTTGACCTTTTCCTTAATATAAATAGATAAGAGAAGAAAACCTACTTCTAATCCTTCATTATTCTTCATCTCCCTTTTGTCACTTCCGTCGCTCTCAATCGAACTGAACTCGCTTGATTGGTATCTACAATGGCTAGCAGAAGACAGAAAAAGACATAAAGACATATGATCTATTCATCTTAATCAAACTTAATCGATTATATTTGAAATACACATATAAAAACATGAACACATGTATTAGGAAAGGAACAAATATCTTTATTATAAGGTAGAAGAAGAAGTTACAACCCGTTGGATCGATTCGATGTCAACTCACTCCAACTTCAGTCCTATCCTCATCACATCAGCAGCATCACTCCAATAGTATAACATTACATGCAAACAATACCTCAAAGAGCTATGATCTCACCAACATAACTCTACAAATTCAAACTCTTTCTCCTCTGTGCACTATGATCAGTACTCAATTTATAAGAAAAGAAGGTGGTTTAGCATTAATTAGTCATTGAATGGATTTTCCATAAATGGATGAAGAATTTTCCTTTTTTGATGGAATAGGAGGATAAGTGATTTAATGGCTCCATGGTGTTCATATTCAAGGTTATCAAATAGTATGATAGATGGAACAACTTCTAGAAGCAACTAGGAAGTGGGAAGATTCTAGTAATCCTTTGAAAAATTCGCTCTCATTCGGCCAACGTAGTGTTAAGTGGGCATAGATGCTCTACAACGATGTATTGCATGGGAGTAAATGCTCTACAAAGCGCTCACTATAGTCTAGGGGTGTGTTGGTGGCTCAATGGAGCATTTCAACTGGAATTCAAGCAGTGAAACTTTCATGGATAACAACCAAAAATGGGATGACTTGTTTAAGGCAAGTAGCAACTGATTTAGAGTATGATAGACCCTAATTTATATAGATCTTATTTTTGGTAGTGATGCCCAAATTGACATGTAACAGTGTCCCTACCATCACTAGGAGCAACAACAACATACACACCCACATATGTGCCACCATCTATGGCACAAGTGAACACCATAACTTTTACATATCCAAGAGATAATGAAAGAAGCGGTCCATTTGTTCCATGAACTTTGTTGCTCCAGATTATTGTGATCAGTATGCGACCCCTCATGTTTAGACATCACTACTTGTAAAACTTTATGTAACCACCCCTTCATAGAAGCCCATATCCAAAAATACCCCAATGTTAAAACCACTGGGATAGAACGTGAAATCCTACTAAATCATATGTCATATACTCTATACCTCATCAAATTCTATCTCTAAGCATGACAGACAATTTTCTTATAAAATTCCATAATAATATTTTATTTCCAAGTTAGCTGGTGAGAGACACACTTCCCTGGCGAGAAATTTGTCTATATAATTCTATCTCTGAGCAATTTTTCAATCAAATTCCATTTCTAAGTATGACAAACAATGTTCTTATCAAATTACATCACTCAACCTAATCATATTTTATTTCCATGATATTCAACTAGTGAATAACACACTTGCGTGGCGAGAAATTTGTCTATCAAATTCCATCCCTAATCATGACTGGAAATTTTCTTATCAATTCCATCGTTGAACATAAATACCTTCCTAGCTATAAAAACTAGACTTGGGTTCGACTCCGGGTGGACACACTGTATTTTCCACAACATCTGTTGGAATTGCTGAGAATTCCAGAACAATATAGAGAGAATAATACTCTCCTTCAAACACAGAGAAATTAAAACAAAAATTTTCTTGCTGGTAGACAGAGTTTGCACACACTTTGAATCCTATTTAATTAATAAAAAAATGTTACAAAAATTTGTCTTCCTCCTCAGAGGGATTACAAAATGGACTGCTACAGAAACACAATGCCAAAAAAACTACTTCTCTGTCTCTATTACAGAATAAATACTCTGTCTGTGTAAAAACTTGCCTTCGGGCTTTCACTCTATTTTTGAAAAAAAAGACTCTGTCTTTTTAATACACTGCTGTGTATTCTTTTTCATTACACATTTACATTAAGCCTTTCAGGATGTTTACCTTTGTGACGCAACACACATAATAAAAAACAAAAACACAAAACATATAACTAAAACTAATGTATGTATGGCCCAGCAGGCTTACATTGCAAAAAGAGCGCATACATAATATGTTAAAACATATATATATGGACTATTACATATATGGACTATTGCAAACCTAAGTCGCACAATACAAAAAAATAATATAACGTAAAACCTTAACAAAACTTAACAAAGCATAACATAACTTAACACCAAGCCTTCGCAACCTTCCGGACTTCAAAAACTATAAACCGAACTGCAATAAGAAATTGCATTACAAAATGAGTCTCATGACGTCAGCTTATGGACACGTGATGAAAACTTAAATTACGCTCATAAAAGCTCATCGGGTCCAGAAACGGGTTTTGGGTATGGGCCCAAAATAAAACCCGAAAAAGTTTATATTGTGATTTACGAAGGGTTTCAGGTCCAGATTTGAGGACCGTGGACTAGCTCAAATAAAAACCCGATCCAATGAAATCGCTCCACGCGTTTGTCAAGCTAGCGGTGGGTCCAGTGTTGCCGTGGCCTGTGGGGAACACCCAACTTTAAACAAAAACAAACTCCCGCGTAGACAAAAATTAATGCTCTGTTTTCAATTGTGAACTCTATTTTCAATGTGCAGGGACTGTAAGGTCTTCAAGCTCCGAACTTGACTGTTCAGTAATTTTAGCAAGCGGAAAGGGCTTTAAAAACTTGAATTGATATTTCATTCAAAATAGAAACCCTGTGGTGTCTTGTTTAAAACCACAGAAACAAAAATAACAAGCGGCGTTTTGTCAGAGTTCTTCAAACACAAAATAGCAAGCGGCTTTAGTGCAGGGAAGTTGAAATTAACATTTCAACACTCCCCCTTAGGTTCAACTATTGGGTTATCTGTCATACCCATGCATTTTCTCAAATATTCAAAACTCTTCTGCCCCAATGGCTTGGTCAGTATGTCTGTAAACTGCTCCTGAGTTCTGCAGTGTTTTAAAATTATTTCTCCATTTTTCACTAGCTCCCTGATGTAGTGAAACTTAGCATCTATGTGCTTTGTCCTTTTATGAAACACAGAATTTTTAGACAATGCTATGGCTGAGCTATTGTCACAATAAATTACTGTGCCTTTTACCTATTTTTGACATAAACTCCTCAACATCCTTCTCATCCATACTACTTGACATGCTGCTGTTGTAGCTGCCACATACTCTGCCTCTGTTGTAGATAATGCTACAATAGGCTATTTCTTAGAAGCCCATGAAATGGCTCCTAAACCCATGTGAAAAACATAACCAAAAGTACTTTTCCGGTCATCTACACTTCCAGCCCAATCACTGTTAGTGTATCCAATTAATTCTGAATTTTCTGAAGTAGTATATAAAATTCCATACCTTTTAGTTCCTTTAACATACCTCAGAATTCTTTTTGCTGCTTGCCAATGTGTTTCTTTTGGCCTCTCCATGAATCTGGAAATTAAACTAACAACATGCATAATATCCGGCCTAGTTGCAGTCAAATATATGAGGCTACCAACTATGCTCTTGTACAAACTAGGATCAAAATCCTTGTTGTTGTCCTCTTTGCTGATTTTTAATCTCATCACTATGGGAGTAATTACTACCTTGCAATCCTGCATGTTAAATCTCTCCAGAACTTTATTAACATACTTTTCTTGAGAAATAAAAATCTTATTTTCATTTTTCTCTACTTCTATTCCTAAGAAGTATTTTAGCAAGCCCATATCAGTCATTTCAAATTCATATTTCATGACCTTTTTAAAATTTTCAACAAGGTAATCATCATTACCTGTGAATATCACATCATCAACATATAAGACAACAACCAGCATCTTACCATATTTCTCCTTGATGTATAAGGTGGGTTTTCCCTCACATTTTTCAAAACCATTTTCCAGTAGATAGGAATCTATCCTACTGTACCATGCTCTTGGTGTTGTTTCAGCCCATAAAGAGCTTTCTTCAATCTGCAAACTTTGTGCTCTTGGCCTTTCTTCTCATAGCCTAGAGGTTGTTCAATATAAACCTCTTCCATTAACACTCCGTTTAGGAATGCTTATTTCACATCCATTTGGTAAACTTTCCACTTGTTTTGTGCTGCTATGGACAGCACTGCTCTCATGGTTTCCATTCTTGCAACCGGTGCGAAATTTTCCTCATAGTCTCTCCCATGTTACTGCTTATAACCTTTGACAACAAGTCAGGCCTTGTGTCTTTCAATCTTACCTTCAGCATTACTTTTGGTCTTGTAGACCCATTTAACTCCAATCACCTCTTTACCTTTTGGGAGTTCAATCAAATCCCATGTCTTATTTCTTTCTATGGCATTAATTTCTTCATCCATAGCTTCTATCCATTTCCTATCTTTTATGGCTTCTTCAAAATGAACAGGATCATCAACATGACAATATAAAGAAAATAAAGAGTTCATACCTTCATTTGCTGCCTCTTGCTCATAAATTTCATTTAAATTTCGGAACTTCATTCCTCTTTCATTTGGTGTACATGTGCTTGAAGTAGCACTCAAATCAGCTCCTTGTGGTGTGCTTGGAGAAGCACTCTCATTAATTCTCAAGGGTGTTCTTACTCCAGCTTGTGGTGTCCCTTGCTGCCCTTGTGTTGGTGGAGGTAGTGGTGCTAATGATGGATGTATTTCAGCCATATCATCCTCATTTTCATCATGAGACAAACAGTTTTTAACATTCATTGTTTTCTCAATGCTTCCATCCCAAGCTTCTTCTTCAATGAACTGAACATCTCTACTCACAATAAATTTCTTGGTGGATGGGTTATACAACTTGTAAGCTTTGGATTCCTCACTGTATCCAATAAAAATACATTTCTCCCCCTTGCTATCCAACTTATTTATCAGCTGATCTGGAATGTGTGCATAAGCCACACAACCAAAAACTTTCATGTGGGTGACTCCTTGTTTTATCCCACTCCATGCTTCTTCCGGAACTTTATTCATCACTGCTTTTGTTGGGAATCTATTTAGTACATATGTTGCACAATGTACAACTTCAGCCCAATAATCATTTGGCAAATGTTTTTCCTTTAGCATACTCCTTACCATATCCATGATTGTCCTATTTTTCCTTTCGGCAACTCCATTTTGTTGCGAAGTGTACCTTTCTGTAAATTGCTTGTGTATGCCATTTTCTCTACAAAAACGTATAAATTATTTAGAGATGTACTCACCTCCTCTATCAGTCCTAAGGACTTTGATATGCTGCCCGCTTTGGTTCTCCACAAGTGCTTTAAAATTGCAGAATTGTTCAAACACTTCACTTTTATTTTTCAAAAAATAAACCCAAGTTTTTCTTGTAAAATCATCAATAAAATTTAACATATAGTGGTTGTTTGCAAGTGATGGTGTTTGCATTAGTCCACATAAATCTGAATGGACAATTTCTAAGGGTGCTTTTGCCCTTATGAATTTTCCGGATGGAAAACTTTCTCTGTGTTGTTTACCCAAGATACAACCTTCACATAGGCTATCTGGTTTCTCAATCAATGGTAATCCTCTTACCATTCCTTTCCTATGTAACAAATTAAGACCTCCAAAGTTGAGATTTCCAAATCTCAAGTGCCATAACCAATTCTCATCTTTTGCTTCTCTTTGGAAAGCCTCTTGTGTCATTGTTGCCATTTCTTCTCCATTCTTCAAATCTTCCCTCATCCTAAGAGGGAACATTCTGTTCCTTGTCATCCTTATTAAAGCAATACATTGTTTTCTTGGAGGTTTATCCATGATGGTACATACATCATCTTCAAAGAAAACATTGTAGCCCTTTTGAATGAGCTGTCCAATGCTTAACAAATTACATTTCATACCTGGTACATAATATACATCAGATATGCTCTTCTTTTCTCCCTTCTTTGTCAAGAAATTTACTATGCCTTTTCCTATGATAGAAATCTTACTATCTATTCCCAATGTGACTTGAGACTTCACATTTTCATCTAACATAGAAAACATAGCAATGTTTCCTATCATATGGTTGCTACATCCTGAATCTAGAAACCATAAATATTCACTCTTTTCCTTAGCCATATTACATGCTAAAAACAATTTATCCTGGCTGATATTTTCTCTAGTGAAATTCGCATTGGGTCTATTACCCATATCATTCTACTTCTTCCTACATTCATTTGCATAATGCCCATATTTTTTACAATAATGACGCTGGACATTGGATTTTTCATACCTTTGTCCATGAGCATGTTGTTGTCAACTTTTTTGGCTGCTGCTTTGGCCTTGGTTCTGATTTTGATTGCTGCCCCTTCCTTGAGAATTTGTTGGGCTGTTTCTTCCTCCTCTGTTTTGGCTTTTGCCTCTTCCTCTCTTGCTTCCTCTGCCTTGACCTCTTCCTCTTCCAAAAGAAATTTGGGTCTTGAAGGCATGCTCCAAGGATGAGTTTTCATTTCTACCCAATCTTTGTTCATGTGTCATCAGTGATGCATGAAGCTCATCAACTGAAAATTTTGAGAGATCCTTTGTCTCTTCTATGGTGGTGACTATAACATCAAACCTTGAGGGTAAGCTCCTCAAAACCTTCTCCACAATTCTTCTTTCTTCAAGTGTCTCTCCATGAGACCTTATCTATGTGACCCTTCTAATCAAATGTGTGAAGAATGAGTCTATGTTATCAGACTCCTTCATGTAGAGAGTCTCAAAATATCTCCTCAGTAATTGTAGTTTTGTTGTCTTCACTTTCTCCATGCCTTGATAGGCTGTCTTGAGAGTTTCTCATGCTTCTTTGGATCTCTTAGCTGCTGCTATCCTTGGAAACACACTCTCATGTACTGCTTGATACAAATAGAAGAGGGCTTTAGAGTCCTTCTTCTTATTTCTCTTCAACAAGTCCTTCTCTGCTTGTGTTAAGGCATTAAACTCATTTTCATCTACTAGCTCTTCAAAACCATCCTCAAAAATTTCCCATAAGTCTTGAGAGGCAAACAGGGCTCTCATGGTGATTGCCCAATAATCATAGTTTTTCCCATTAAATTGTGGGAGCTGAGCATTACCAATACTCATGCTTGTGCTGGCTCCTGCCATGCCTAACACTCTGAACTATGCTTCAAATACTTGACTATGAATTTATAAAATAAACTGACTGTCTTCAAACAGTAACACAAAAAAAATCTGTCTTGAGAATACCTTGCATTCTTTTTGACTGAGCCTTCACTCTGCTAAAGAAGCTACTGCAAAAAAAAATCCTTCCTTCGGCTTCTTTGACACCTTCAAAGAGCTTGGACTAGCTTTGATACCATGTTGGAATTTCTGAGAATTCCAGAACAATATAGAGAGAATAATACTCTCATTCAAACATGGAGAAATTAAAACAAAAATTTGCTTGCTGGTAGACGGAGTTTGCACACACTTTGAATCCTATTTAATTAATAAAAAACTATTACAAAAATTTGTCTTCCTCCTCGGAGGGATTACAAAATGGACTGCTACACAAACACAGTGCCAAAAAAACTACTTCTCTGTCTCTGTTATAGAATAAATACTCTGTCTATGTAAAAAATTTCCTTCGGGCTTTCACTCTATTTTTGAAAAAAAAGACTCTGTCTTTTTAATACAATGTTGTGTATTCTTTTTCATTAAACATTTACATTAAGCCTTTCGGCTTTTACCTTTGTGACGCAGCACACATAATAAAAAACAAAAACATATAACATATAACTAAAACTAATGTATGTATGGCCCATCGGGCTTACATTGTAAAAAGAGCACATATATAATATGTTAAAACATATATATATGGACTATTACATATATGGACTATTGCAAACCTAAGTCGTGCGATACAAAAAAAATAATATAACGTAAAACCTTAACAAAACTTAACAAAGCATAACATAACTTAACACCAAGCCTTCGCAACCTTCCAGACTTCAAAAAATATAAACCGAACTGCAATAAGAAATCGTGTTACAAAATGAGTCTCATGACGTCAGCTTATGGACGCATGATGAAAACTTAAATCTCGCTCATAAAATCTCATCGGGTCCGGAAACGGGTTTTGGGTATGGGCCCAAAATAAAACCCAAAAAATTTTATATTGTGGTTTACGAAGGGTTTCGGGTCCGGATTTGAGGATGCAGACTGGCTCAAATAAAAACTCAATCCAATGAAATTGCTCCATGCGTCTGTCGAGCTATCAGTGGGTCCAGTGCTGCCATGGCCTGCGGGGACCACTAGACTTTAAACAAAAACAAACTCCCGCATATACAAAAACGAATGCTCTGTTTTCAATTGTGAACTCAGTTTTCAATGTGCAGGGACTGTAAGGACTTCAAGCTCCGAACTTGACTATTCAGTAATTTTAGCAAGCAGCAAGGGCTTTAAAAACCCGAATTGATATTTCATTCAAAATAGAGACCCTGTGGTGTCCTGTTTAAAACTACAGAAACAAAAATAACAAGCGGTGTTTTGTCAAAGTTATTCAAACACAAAATAGCAAGCGGCTGTAGTGCAGGGCAGTTGAAATTAACATTTCAACAACATCCTCTTCTTTTAAGAGTCATTCCATGTAAATTGGAAACACGGTTGTAGGCGGTCACCATGGTATCCTTATCCTCTTTTGAAATGGCAAAAGCATTGCATTGTTTCATGTGATTGACTGCAAGGGTTGTGGTCAAGCCAAATGGAGAAAAAACGTTAACTTTGAAACAAGTGTGTGTTCCATTACCAATGCTCGCCACGGTTGAGGTTGCTTGATACCCATAAAGTTAATATGTCTGCTCACAAACCTGAAACTCCATAGATTAAACTCATTCATCCATTCCCTAATTCGAAGTTCAAATTTTGAATTTTTGTTTAGGTGAGTTTGATAATTCAAATTTAAAATTCAAATGACGCGTTAAATATGAGTATTATTATGTGTAATTATAAGAATGCATACATTGTATATCTTAAATGTGATCAAATATGTAGTGGTGGAAATCAATATCAAACACAGAGACGATCTGATGGATGGTGATGGTATCTCGGGGCTTGTTCCTGCAATCATCCATACTAATTTTCTTGAAATTTTTAGGGTCATACTAATTCTGATGTTGTTTTAGGGCCATACTAATTTTCTTGAAATTTTATTCAATCTCTCATCACTCGAGAGAGTTTAGAATTGGATATATCTAATGATCAAGGAAGAGTCTCTAATGATTATTAATGACTGGAAATTTATGCATTTGTGTGATTGATTCCTTGATACACAACATATGTTTGTGCTAGGCTATTAGAAGCTCTTCTCAAAATCCATGAGTATCTTAATTCTTCTAATTATTTTAGGTCCAAAATAATTCCCCCACTTAGATAATTTAAACTGTATATTAAGTTAATAATAATAACAATTTAATTTTAAAATATGACTTAAATAGATATCATTTTGATATATAAGACTTTTTTTATTTGTGGAATAACTTGACATCCTCTTTACTTAATATAGATAGGTACACATACTCTATCTCTTAAATTTAAACTTGGGATATCTAAAAAAGCAACATATAATTTTTAACCATGCAATATTCATTAAGACAAATAGAATTTATTTAGACTAATTTTTAAATACAACATTACTTCCTATTTCTTTTAATTTTAATAACAAAATTATTTTTTTCCTATAGCCTTTCTTGCATTTTTTACCAAATATAATATTTGATAAAACTGATAAGAATTGAAAACTAATAAACCTATAGCTCTTATGATATCATTTAGAGATTTTTCAACATCACACCAAATACGTTGTAAAATAATTAAAACTAATTATAGTGAATACATAGACCACTATTTGAATTTTTAGTAGAAGTTAAATCACAATATGAGGTAGTATTTGTTTCATGTATAAAACCAAGGTTATATGCTAGTAAAAACACATGATTTCATTGAAGGTAGCCTTGATGTCAAAAGGACGATTAACTTTCTTTTAGATACTATTTAAAATTAAACAACTTTTTAATCATGATTATAATTTAAAATTATTTTTAATTATTTTTTTTGGAATTTGGTTTGTTTGATTTATAATTTGTAAAAAATTACTTTTGGCCATAATCACATGTGATTTTGAATTGTAAAACTAACTAGTGTGGTTCATGTTCAGGACAAGATTACAAATATAGAGAGAGAATTCAATTAGTGGTGTTCATCTTCGGGACAAGATTAAAAAGATGGAGAGAGGATCCAACTAGCGGTTAAGGTATAATAGCTAGTTTGACTAAGAGAGAGAAAATATATAAATGAAATAATTTATTAAATCATTTTATTATTATATTATATTTAATTTAGGAACTAGTTTGACTAAGAGAGGGAGAATATATAAATGAAATAATTTTATTATTATATTATATTTAATTTAGTTTATTAGTTAATAATTGTAATATATGTTATTATTATATTTTAATTTATTAATTAAAAAATATTTGTTAAAGTGGAGTATAAATAATAATGGGAAAATTAGGGTTCTAAGTAGTTATTTTTTATTATTATAGAAATATAATTTTGATCATTAGAATATATATTTATTAATAAAAAAAACTATTGATCAAAGGTGATTAAGAATAATAATAAAATATGAAGAAAATATATATAAAAAGGAAATTATCTAGTAATGATTCTATTATTAGATTTATAATATTGTAACAACGGGCTTAAATGCTAACTGATGATTAAGTTTATTTTTAAGACTTTAAGACATTTACTGTTATTATTTTTAAAATAGTATATTATGAACAAAGATTAAATTTGAATAAATAAAATTAGTTATGGAATTGGTTCCATAAGTGAAAGACGGATGGTAAAAATATTTTATTCCAACTGATAAGTAGTTGAATGGAAATAGTTTAGTCAGATATTCTTCCTCTGTGGATAAAAATAAGATCCTTGTGAGGAAGAGGGGTTTTGACTTGAGTGTTGTGAAAGTGAAGAAAGGAGAGAGAGCATAATTTTCCCAAGATAGTAGAAACTAGTGGAAATACTCTTAGCTATCCTGAACTTCTGGAAGGTGGATTGGACAGAAGTCCTGAGATCCCTTCCTAGCATTGTTTTCTTCTACTTGGCTCAGGAGTGGAGCACCGAGGGGTGGGGTGGGGACCTAATTGCCTCATCCACGGTAGGGAGGACAACCACAGTCTATCACAGATAAGAAAACTATACTGAAATTTTGATAGTAGATGAAGTAGATTCGTACTGATAGATCAGAAAATCAAACTCTGGACCTATGCTGTTTTATTTTAAGAAATTTATTAAAAAGCCTTCAATCATGAAATGAGGAAATTGCTAAATGAGAACTATTAGATTTAATAGTTAAGTAAATTATTCAAGATTTATAGATTAGTAGGAGTAAATATGTTGTTGTAGAATTCCTACCATATTTACTGTTTAAGTTTCTCAACTATCACAACATTTTAATTGCATGGGAAATAAATCTTGTTTTATAGTGTAAAAATAGGGGAAATACAACAGACAGATATAACCATACATCAGGCCTAATGTCAAATAGTAGATGTTGTGAAATAAACAAACTGGGAAAATCTGGAATCGAAAACTTAGATATGGATGGGTAAGGAAACTTTACCGATTCCAGAGCTCAGAGGCTCTGGAATACTGGCTTGTTCCAACTTCATGAGCTATACATAGACTATAAAATAGATACATTCAATCCGGTGGACTTCTACCATATACATAAATAACAGCGGAGAAAACTGTAAGTGGTATGGTCAGCTAATGAAAAGTTGTAAGTCATAACTTATCGACAAAATCACGAACTGCATCACAAACCTTACAGAAACTGTGAAATACAAATCTACTGACAGAATAGGCAATAAGAAAGGAAAAACATTTCTTGAAGAAAACATATATGTTCTGTAAGTCTTTAATTCTGAAGTAATACAGGGACAAGAATTTGTTGCAATTCCTTTAAGGTAAGTAAATAAAATGCTGAGTTAACCATTCATGAGGACAATAGATAGAAAATAAAATTATCTTGCAAGAAAATGGAAACAAGGTAATAACTCTTTAAATGATTCAGGAAGCATCCAAAGAATATTTCAAGAACTCCATTGATATGTTACCAAAAATTACTATATATATATAGTAATATGCAAATATAACTGAAGGTAACTGTCTTTACGGATTTAAACTTAAATAAGAACAAAGTCCAGCAAGAGAGAATATGACTCTTTAACTACGAAATTCTATTCTGTCCTTTCCAAGAATTCCATTACAACAGAGCAAGTTATAACTATAAATTAGGTATATGGTTACAACCACATTATAAATATAATGAACCATATTTCAGCAAATAACCGGATGTTTACATCAGAGTTAAAAAAAAAACAAGGATGGCATGCATCGCTTTGCATAGCCATTTAGAAAATTTATGAACTACAAAGTCTAGCTCGACTATGAACCAGTGAAGGACTAAACCCCAAGTCTAGATTTCGGAATTCCAAGCCTTTACAGGTGGAAGAAACCTGTTTAATCTGAAGGAGAATTAGTTCAGCGATGGCCAAATGAATTTCACCTACAGATGCATCTTTTTTGTACTCCAATTAACTTACCTGCACACAAAACAGGTGAGAGTAAATATGTTATTTCAAGGAAAACACTCAATACCATGGAGGAAAACTTAAGGAAAGGAAAATATGTAACCCTAGTTTACCTGATAGGGTTCATGCTGAGAATGAGGGAATGCCAGCCTGCAAAGGCATGAAAGAGAAATGCATAAAATGGCTGGGTAAAATGAACCAAAAGAATATTGAGAAAAGAAAACAAGAAATGTCGAGATGAAGAAGTTTACCTTATGCCTCTCTCATTCTCATTGCGGTGACAAAGTGGATTCACGTGAACTCCAACTTGAAGAAGGACGAAAATGCCTTACTGTGTCCCAGAAGTGAAGTAGTAACATGTAACACAATCATGAGAAGGAGGTAGAACCTAATAAGGAAGATTATAGTATTCATCAATCTATTAAAAAACTTAAAAGGGTAAAAACTACAATTAACTATTCCTTACAGAGACTGAACCTTGTAAATACCCCAACGCCTTAACAATATTTACCTGTGGGCTATGTGGACTAATTTAACGAGAATGAAACCCAAGCCAGATGATGGTGGAGGCAACAGTATTTTTATTAGAGGAAAAGGAAACGAAATGCCAAGTCCTGCTGAAGGCCGAGGAGGACTGCCGAGAGCTCAAACCTCCAAAGAGACAAAACAGAAAGTCAAAAATGTCAAGGAAGTGGTTAACAAGGCAAGGTCAATACCTTGCAAACCCTAATATTCCTTCACCGTTGGATCTCAGGATAATCATATCTACGACGAAGATCTTAACAACTGTATACAATAATGTGTTCCAGCCTGGAAGCGGATATTCTGAGAACAAAATAAATTTCCACAAATCCCGAATAGTGCTATAAGTGTTAATGAATTAAATGTATTAAAATAGATTTGGATTCGCACTAACATGTGTACAGTTAGGTCATAAAGGCTGTCAGATAACCACGGTACTCACCTCGTGAAGCGGAACAACCACAATACTATTGCATAACTAGAGTTTACGAAATGGTAGCATGTAATAAACATTATAATTGTATGGTTATAAATGAGAAATTACAATTATTAGATATGAATAATTGCAAAACTTAAATGATTAATTTGGATTTTAAGTTGTAAGTGTATGTAAGTAGATGTATAAAGTAAACAAATGTATTTTTTTTTTATGAAGGTAGCTATGACTGTTACAAGTGCTATCAGTGCAGCGTTTGTACGCTGGGACCCTATGGGTCAACTAATGTTTTTAAAGTTTTGTGTATATTGATGCACATAGAAAGAAAAGAAGTATTATAGGAGACATTATGAGAAGGTGTCAAACGCAGCAGCCAGCCCAAAACACTGAAGAAACCCAACCCCGA
>JAXQQM020089455.1:0-34052 GCA_034641835.2 Pinus albicaulis | reverse complement strand
CATATGCCCCGACGACCGAAACCATGTGCTAAGACAGCCAGGCGCTTAACCATCGGCAATAATTTATGACCCGAAAACACCAAAAACCTTTGAAAAAATGCGAAGACGGGTTTATTTTATTCCTCCGCCAAAGAAAATCATATTGAATCTCAACCATTGATATGGCTCAGATCAACGGCGCGGAGTCAATCTTCACCTGGTGGACCCCCCGGTCCCCGGCGCCTGTTTCCAAAAGAAACCGTGGTTTTGTGCCCGCACCGCTTTCCGCGTTAAAACGGTTTCCCCCCGTCGGCCAGCGATTCCACCCGCTGGCCGACACGTGTCTTCCACCTCACTCCAAAACCGCCGGGTCAAGTTTTTTCCCCGCGCATTAAGCTTTGTCCCGTGGCCCCGCAGCGGGATTCATCCCCGCCGCGCATCTAGACCCTCCTATCCGACTCGTCCCTATTTGCCCCTTCCCGCTCACACCTATTAAAAACTCGCCCGCCCGGGAGCACCTTTCCCGCGCATTCGACAGTCGATCCCCAATCGGGCCGATCTCCGAAAGCAGCATCGACTCGCCCTCCTCGTTCTCCGATTCCATTAAAAGTCCACCTTTGTCCCGTATTAGCTTCGGCATTCTTTTCCCGATAGTTGATCGCGACGATCAACGCGTTCCGATTTCTCCATCCACCCGCACACCCTCCGATGCGCCTTGCCCATATAACGCAGATTTCCTCATTTTTTCGTTTCGTGTGTTTTCGCGGTTTTTCCTCGTATTCTACGAAATCTGAAGGATGAGAGTGACGACTCCAATCCTCCCGATTTGTCCAAAGAATTGATCATATGGAGAAGAACAGAGATATTTACAAAGTTTCATGAGCTTTGGTTGCCGCATGTCCCTGCAAAGCTTGAAGAAGGCCGCTAATATCAGAGCTGAGAAAGAGTAGCAGATTAAAGGTAGAATGAACCAGAGCAGTGGTTTTGTGAGAAGATTGGCGGGGATTACGGCTAAGACGGTTATCAAAAGCCTAATCCCCGGCTCAGAACACGGATTAAAGCAAAACCTAAAAGTGTTCAGCATACAGATCGCCTCCACTGCCATACTTCGAGGCGAATTGATTCCTCAACCACCACAGTGCCACCTATTGCCTCAGAAAGCTCAATCAGAGGATGAATTTATTGAACATGATCAGATATTATGCCTCGAACAACCAAAGAAGTTATTACTGCACCGGATTTCAACGACAGAATGTCTGCAGAGTAACCCTAACAGTACGCAGAGCCTCAAAGGTCAATATAAGCTCTCTTCGAGCTTACTTCTTAAGTATAAACACATTAATGCAATGTAACACCTGTAGAATTACTTCATCGAACCTCTCGGGGTCAGGAAGACATTAATTCTGCATTGATTGTGTTTGAGATCTTTTAAAACAGATCTCACCTCCTCATCCTTCTATAAATACTTCAGTAGAAGATGAGTGAGGGGTTGGATTAGTTGGTTGTCAATATAATTGCTGAAGCGCTGTAGCTATTTCTGAGTGGAAAACTCTTTACTGTAAATAGTGGTTTCATGGGCTCTTGGAGCTCTGCTTGTAACAGATAGGTTAGATTGTGAAAAGAGATGGATTAAAACACTGGATTTGAAGATTGTAACCGGTTTGAAGCAATCAATACAAGCTGATTTATGGGATCCTCGTCTATGCTGATGGTGATGTTATTCTCACTGTAACTTGTTATTTTATTTCTGTTTTCAATTTGTTTCATTTTCTACTATAAAGAACAGTTTAAACGGTGTTAGAGTTTTTTGTACACCAGTGACCTTCTCTGGCTGAAAAATCTTTATCCCAATGTTTTCTTCTTATCGTGTTATTTAGAAATGATTTAATTCAGTCTAAGTACAGAGATGCTGGCGTTCCCTCATCTTTTTGTCACTGCTGAATGTTGTTTTTAAATGTTACTTTCATATATGTTGTGTAAGGAATGAATTGAGGAAATCAAAGGTTAGCCCTGAGTCCCTTTCTTGTTTGCTCAACTATTTGTCTGTTTCCCTTAGGATGTGTCAAAAGCTGAATAGTTTCAAAGCACTTATCAGATCTTGGGCCATTCTGTGTTATCTTGGTGATTGTCTTGGAAAGTAACTAAGTAAAGGAGAACTAAGATGAGGAGAAAGGTGAGCCCTGCCCACTAGTTTCTGCTCCAAAGGTTGCCTTTCAAGTTTCCCTTTGTTTTTATTCTGTTTCTATTAGAAGTGTATCAAAGGCTGGATAGTTTCAAAGCACTTACCAGATCCTAGGTTGCTTCTATGTTTCCTTAAGTGCCTGGTCAAAGGCTGGCTAGTTTCAAAGTACTTACCAGATCCTGGGCTGCTCTTTGTTCTGCATCTGTTGATTCCCTTTCTTGTTGTATCACCCCAGTCCATAAATCAAACTTCAAAGAGATCCTTAGGCCTAGATGACTTGCCCCATAGATTAATCTTGAACCTGGTTGTTTCAATTAAATTCCCTTATGACTCCATAGCCCAATGGATTGGAAACTTGCCATCATCCTCCTTTAGAATCAAAACTTATCTTGTTACTTGCAACTTCTCACCTTTGAACCTATTTGCATATATATCTTTCCGTCTCAGACAGCAAATATGCTCAACCATCTAAGAAAACCAAACAAAACCCTTGGCCTTCATAACTAGCCTAATATCATCACCCCAAACTTCAAAGACAATATCCATCTTTGTACATATTGGAGAGATCCCTCTCCGGATTCAGGAGGGCCAGATCCTAGAATCCCAAAGTTGGTTGAAATGATGTTAACTCTGTGATCGGACTTTGCCAATCTTGCTTGTTACAGAGACCTAACATTTCTGGCGACTCCACTGGGGACCTTTTACCTCAGAATCCTCATATAAACATTTTGAGAGTAAAAAGCAGCCTTTTCAAGCACTACCAAAGAATGGTAATCATGATAAAACTTGTGTGAATCCGTGACAAAATAGGTCAACCCTAGGGTTCGTTTGAGTCTTTATCTAACCTTGGAAAATCGGCTAGCTGAGCCACAAGGATAGACTGTCTTTGTTTCTTAGCCGTAGCTAAGTTTTGAGGCAAAGTTAGGACATTCTTTAGAAACCACAAATATAAACAATTCAGAAAATACCAAAAAACATTTCATATTGGTAGTAAAACACTAGTTTTGACCCTTGTATACGTCTTTGATGTGTTTTACCCTATACTCTTAGACAGAGTCTGGAAAGGGCCAGGTAGCCTCTGGGTCTCATCCTCCTTTGGGGTGACATATCTAGTGAATGCCCTCCCAGTCAATCTCTGGTTAGAGTTTGTTGTATTTTGAGATATCCCTGAAAAGAAATGTTCCACAGACACTGTGGTGGACAGGGTGCTTCTGTGAAAACTCTCCGAACCTTCCACCTGGCGATTCCACCATCCTGAGCTAACCTCAAAGACTCCGCTGGGAAGAACCCTCATCATTATAAAATCCTTCAAACTCAGTTAGAAGACTATAAGATGTGAGTTGAGTAAACAAGATTAGTTAACCGTTTGAAGATTGTCATACCTGGTTGAACCTCTCTTGTTTAAAAGTTGGGTCTAAAAAGATAAACATTGTGGCTACTAAAAGGATTCACACCAGAGCCCATCCTGACCCCGATCCTCCTGAGATAGTTGACAACCCAGAAATAATTTTTAGGAGGCCTCCTAAGATACAAGCCTCAACTATCTTCAGACCACCCCTAAGAGCCAATTCAGTCCCTGAAAACCTTTCAGCTCTTCACGAATCACAAATTGACTTATTAAATCCATTCAGAACTAGGTCATTCGGTGATTTAGATCAGTTAGATTCTGAGCCTACCCTTTCATCTCCCGATACCAGTGGGACTCTTGGGAATAGAGAATCAACACCACCCGATTTACATTTCTTACATAATTTAGGTGTCTCTCACCCAAGATCAGCTCAGAGATCTACTACCGTTCCATCCACTTCTATTCATCCTTCATCCACTGTTCGAACCACTCCACTTCAAACCACACCTCCACTTGTAAACCCACCCCCACCACATATCATGGCAGCATGGTATGCTCCCTTAGTCCTTCCTGTACCATTAGTCAATCTTCCACAGGACTATCAGTCCAAAATTCCATTGTATGATGCCCATAATACCATAACAGCGTCTCAACATGTGGACAAAATGACTGACTACTTTGACAGAAATGAAATTGATAATGAGTCTGTCAAAATCAGATTGTTTGCTCAAAGTTTGGGGGGAGATGTGAGAAAATGGTTTAAAGGTTTAACCCCCCCTAGTATCAACGACCTTCAAGCCTTCCATCAAACATTTTTAAACAAATGGGAAGTAAGGAAAAACCCTCTCCAAGTCCTTGCCGACTACAACAATCTCCATAGGAACCCTGGGGAAAGTGTACAAGCTTATTGTACCAGGTTCAACAGTGTGTATAATGCACTTTCCCCTGAACTGAAACCTCCTCAGGGATCAGCCTTAAACAAATTTCCTGAAGGGTTTGACCCAGACATGACATACTCACTCAGAGAAAGAGTCTTTGCAACTCTCGAAGATATGCAAAGAGGTGCCCTTTCTGTAGAGGTGAACCTTATGGAAAAAAGAGCAAGGATGAAAGCTGAAAAGAGAGTATCTTTTAGAGAGGAACCCACCCCTTCTACTTCAAGCTCAAAAATGGAAAGAATGATGGAAGAAATGATGAAGAAAATGAGCATTCTAGAGAGGGCGCAAGCGAGTTTGAATCAAAACGCTCCTCAAAACAGAAACCAAAACCAGAATCAGAATCTTAGAAGAAATCAGCCTCTGAACAGACCCAGGGAAGATGATCAGCAGATCGCCCCTCCCTTTCATCAGAAATTTTTAAGTGAGGTCGAGGAAACAAATGAAATAACAGAGGAAGATGATATAAACTTATTTGGGGTAGATGATGATGACTTTGAGGTTCATTATGACAATAAACAAGGTCTCTATACACCTTATGATGACAGAAGAGATGTTAACCAGGATTACTATCAAAACATGGAAAACGCTGTCATAGAGCCTGTTAAGGAGTATGAACTCAGAAGCAAATCTAAACAACAAACCCCCAACAATAAAACCTCTGACAAACCTTCTCAAAGCAGCGCTGCAACCAAGTCTAAAACAATCAAACAAAGGGACAAAACGGTGGCTGTTGATTCTGGTAAAGAGAAAGAGAAAGACACTCAAAACATCGAAAAACAGAGTGCAAACATTAGTAGTACTAACACCTCAGTTAGTACTCCTGCAAAAGTAATTGTTTCAACTGTAGATGAACCGAATCAGCAAGCTGTTTTTGCTGATAAAGTGGCAGTAAACAAGGCTGAAGTCAGTATTCTGAAAAATCAAAACCTTTTTAGCCTGGAACAAGAAATCTCAAAGATCAAGATGTCTGTTCCTTTGACTGAGTTAACTGCCCAGTATGTATATAGGTCCAAAATTTTGAAGGCTTTGAACTTAGAAAATAATGAAGATACCCTCAATCTTAATGATGACCAACCAGAGCTTATTTTCAGTCCAAAGATTGAAGGAAAATTCCAAGAAGGCCCTGTGCCTCCATTTTATGTAAGCTTAAACATTCATGACAAAATCCTGCATAATGCTATGCATGATTCAGGTGCTTCCCATAATTTAATGCCAAAAGCTGTAATGGAGAGCCTGGGTCTTGAAATTACCAGACCTTACAAAGACCTGTACTCCTTTGAATCAAGTAGGGTTAAGTGTCTAGGATTGATTAAAGATCTCTGTGTTAATCTAGCCCAAATTCCAGCCAAATGTTTGGTCATGGACGTTGTTGTGGCTGATGTTCCCCCAAAGTATGGAATGCTTTTATCAAGATCTTGGGGGGCTAAGTTACAAGGGACTATGCAAATGGACATGGCCTATGCAACCATCCCTGTCTTCAATCAAACCAGGAGACTTTATAGGGAATCTCACATGCAATACACAGTCACAAGCCAGGAGCGGCCTCAAAACTCTCCACTCTATGCTATAAACACGAGCCTTGATTCTTTTATCATGTTCAATAATGAAACACTCGCTGAACAAATTATTTCGAAAGAATCCATGGCTGGGGTTAAAAAGGAGGAAAACGATGCCGAATTTCTAGAACAATATACTGTGTCTGAAAGTCCTAGCAAATTTAACACAGGTCTGGAAATCCTAGTTATCAATCCTGTGAGCTCAAAACTTGACAGTCAGAATGACAGTCCTCAACCTGATGAAAAACTTGGGGAATCGAACAATACAAAGTCCATTCATCAAACTTAAAATCTGCCTCTCTGGACTATGTATTTTGATGGGTCGTGCACCAAAACAAATGCAGGTGCAGGTGTCTGGATCACTAACTCTGAAAACGATCATATAGAATGCATTTCATGCAAACTAAACTTTCAGTGTTCCAATAACATAGCAGAATATGAATCCCTCCTCTTGGGCTTGCATCTTTTAAAAAAACTAGGTGCCAGGAGAATCGATGTATATGGGGATTCTGAATTAATCATTAGGCAAGTCAATGGGGAGTATAATGCAAATCACCCCAGACTTAGGGCCTACAGGAATGATGTCATTGATCTTTTAAAAACATTTAACGAGTACACCTTATCTTTTGTCCCAAGGAAAAGAAACATTGCTGCCCACAATTTAGCCTTTGTTGCTAGAACTTGCCCAATGCTGTATGATGACACCTCTCAAATAAAATTCAGACCAGCTATCCCAGATAACAAGAAATATTGGCAGGTATTTGATGGAGATAAACAAATAGAAAACTTCATGCAATTCAGGAATGAGTTTGAACCCCACAGTTCAGATTCAGACTATGAAACATACTGCAGTGAAGAAAATTTTCTTGGTGAAGAAGAACCGTCTCCACAGCTGGTAGATATAAACCTTCAGACTATCACATCCACACGCCAAGCAGAATTAAGTCCGAAACCTGAAACAGAAGAAATGGAAACTCTGCATTCTAATAATGATAGTCTGCCCAAGGGTTTGGCCCCTCTGGAAGAACTGTTTGATTTCGATGATGTGGCCAACAAACCAAAACTAGAACCTGTGGAAACTGAAGTGGAAGAATGTAATATAGGCAGTGAAGAAAAACCAAGATTCATTAAACTGTCTAAAACTTTACCAGCTCACATTAAACTTCAATATTTGAAGCTGTTTAAAGAATTTTCTGATGTTTTTGCATGGAGTTACGAAGATCTTAAATCGTATGACACTGAAATAATACAGCACAAAATCCCTCTTAAAGAAAACCAAAAACCATTCAAACAAAAACTACGCAGAATCAACCCTGTCCAGTTGCCATTGGTTAAGAAGGAAATCATGAAGATGCACGATGCTGGTATTATTGTCCCTATTAGATATTCTGAGTGGGTATCTAATCTGGTGTCAGTTAGGAAAAAGACTGGAGAAATCAGGCTTTGTATAGACTTCAAGAATTTAAACAAAGCTTCATTAAAGGATAACTACCCTTTGCCCAAGATGGATCATATTTTGCAAAGGGTGGTAGGGTCTAAAAGAATTTCTTTGCTGGATGGCTATTCAGGGTATAACCAAGTCCTAGTCCACCCTGATGATCAATTAAAGACAGCCTTTACTACACCATGGGGCACGTTCATGTATGTGAAAATGCCTTTTGGTTTAATGAATGTTGGAGCAACCTTTCAAAGAGCCATGGACATAGCATTCTCGGAAGAATTAGGCTTCTTCATCATTATATATCTTGATGATGTAACTGTGTTTTCAAAAACAGATGAAGAACACTTAGAACATTTGAGGAAAGTTTTCGAGAAGTGCAGAAGGTTGGGATATCTTTGAACCCTAAGAAGACTTTATTTGGTCTCCAGGAAGGTAAGCTTCTCGGACATATCATTTCAGAACAGGGTATAAAGATAGATCCCATGAGGATTGAAGCCATATTGCAAATCTCCCATCCTCGGAACATTAAAGAGTTGCAGTCTTTCGTAGGAAAGATTAACTTTTTAAGAAGGTTCATCCCCAACTTGGCTGAGCTCCTTAGGAATATCACAAACATGTTGAAAAGGGAGCAAGGGGTGAAATGGACCACAGAAGCAAAGACATCCTTTGAACTGGTTAAACAAGCGTTAACCAAAACACCAATTCTCATAAGTCCCGATTTCTCAAAAGATTTTTATATCTTCTCATTTGCATCAGAACATACTATAGTTGCTGTCCTTTTACAGAAAAATCCACAAGGACAAGAGCAGCCCATTGCATTCTTTAGCAAGGCATTGAGGGATGCCCCTTTGAAGTATAATATTATGGAAAAGCAAGCTTTTGCTTTGGTAAAAGCTTTAAAAGACTTCAGGGTATACATCCTTCACTCACACATCATTGCCTTTGTCCCGAATTCAGTTGTAAAGGACATTTTAACCCAGGATCCAGATGGTAAGAGAGGTAAGTGGATTGTTGTTATTCTTGAATATGACTTAGAGATTAAACCCACAAAGCTTATCAAAGGCCAAGGTCTAGCTAGGTTAATGGCTGAATCAAATTGTGAAGTTCTTAATATTAACATGATTAATGCTTTGGATGACCAAGAAGAATTCTCAACCCCCATTGTTGAAGATTATTTTGCGAATTCTCCTTTGTATGCTGATATTGTTTATGTTTTGCTTAAATTAAACACACCGCCTGGTTTATCCAAAACAAAGGCAAGATTCCTAAAGTTAAAAGCTGTAAACTATTGCATTATTGATAAAGGTCTTTATTGGAAAAATGCTAGTGGTATATTGCTTAAATGTTTGCTTGAGTTTGATGCAGAAAAAATTAAGCAGGAATTCCATGAAGGAGAGTGTGGAGGCCATTTGTACTGGAAGTCAACAGCCAACAAAATTTTAAGGGCTGGTTTCTATTGGCCCACTCTTTTTCCTGATGTGCATAAACTGACAACTACTTGCCATAAATGCCAATTGTTTGAAGGCAAGAGAAAATTACTACCCCTTCCTCTGCATCCTATTACTGTTGAAGCCCCTTTTCAACAGTGGGGATTGGACTTCATAGGAGAAATCCACCCTTCATCCTCTGCCCAACACCGGTGGATCCTCACTGCCACAGAATATTTCACTAAGTGGATAGAAGCCATTCCTTGTAGACAGGCCAATGATTCAGTTATCATAAAATTCATAGAAACCAATATCTTGTCCAGATTTGGCTATCCTACCAAGATCATTACAGATAATGCAGCATCGTTTGGATCTAAGAAAATGGTTGAATTCTGCCATAAGTATCAAATAACATTGGGACACTCCACTGCCTATTACCCTCAAGGTAATGGACTTGCAGAGTCTTCCAACAAAAGCTTAGTGAACATAATAAAGAAACTGTTGGAGGAAAATAAGAAGTCTTGGCACACCAAGCTGATCCATGCACTTTGGGCCGACAGGTTAACATTGAAGAAATCCATTGGTATGTCACCCTTCCAGCTTGTATATGGTACAGATGCAATTTTTCCTAACAGCCTCGGTGTACCAGTTATGAAGTTAGTTCAAGAGCTCCAAACTGAAGAGGATGACATAATCAGAAGAATAAATCAGACCATTCATCTTCAGCAAACCAGAGAGGAAGTGTACAACAAAGCATTACAGAGGCAAGACAATATCAAGAAGATATTTGACAGAAGAACAAAGGCCAACAATTTTGAGATTGGGGACAAAGTTTTAAAGTGGGACTCAAAGAGGGAAGACAAGGGAAAGCATGGTAAATTTTATAATCTATGGCTTGGCCCTTACTACATCCATTCAGTTGCCGGAAATAATGCATTCTTCTTACAAGAACTGAATGGAGCAGAATTGCTTGGGGGTCCTGTCAATGGCAGGATGCTCAAGCATTATCTTTCTTAAAATTATTTCATGTTCTGAAGCCTTTTCACCTTTTTCATTATAAATACTTCATCCATCATTGCATTTAAAGTTATAAAAAATCAAAAATACAAAAACAAAGAAAAAGAAAAGAAAAGAGGGCAGAAACGAAAACAAGAAAGGCAAGGCCCCCATGCCAAAAGGAGAAATAAATCTGAAATTGTGCAAGCTTAAATGCCACTCCTTGAAACACACTCCTAATTGGTCAAACTGTTTAATCTTGACTAATTAGCTTTCAATTTTCTGCTGATAGGATAGCAAATGTGATTTTCCAAACTGTTATAAAGTTGGCTTATCAGTAGATAGAGTAGTGTAGAAATTAAGGTTCAAACAAACTCAAAATCTGAACCAAAGTTTCCAAAGAAATGACTCAAAACTATTTTTAATTCTGAGTCAAAGAATGTGAATACCTGGTTCTAATCAGCTTAAAACCTGAACCAGAAGGAAAGGAAGACACAGCTCAAAGAAAAAGCAAAAACAGAGCTGAAAGAAAAAAAGAAGGCCATAATAAGAAACTTTCAGATCTCAAGCCTTCTGTTTTGATTTAAAATTTTCTGCAAATAATAATCTATGTGCAGCTTGTCTTTATGCCATAGATCATAGCAAGTCACACAGCTCAATCTTGGCTTAGCTATTTTTAAATTTCTGCTGTCGAATTTAGAGAATGAAAGTTTGTTGGACTGTTTAATACCAGCAAACAGTAGAATAGGTAGAGGAATATCCGAACTCAACTGTTTAATCTGAGTTCGGGGAGAAATAAGGAGTAGAAGTAGATTAGATTTACTGCTTTCAAAAGAATAAAATGTTTTGTTAAGAGTTTGCCAATCCAAATGCACTCTGCTGAAGAAAAAATGTTAGATCAGTAGGATCGGGGTAGGTAGAAGTTGTATTGATGTAATTCAGCTTTCTTTCATAACTGACCTTGCTTTGTCCAGAAGAAAAGCAAGAGAGAATGACCAGACATCAGACACCAGTCAGCATCCCAGAGAAATCAAATCTGAATTCTTGACATCTTCAAGAAGACGCCATCCCCAAGTGGAGCCACTGTTAGCCACCTATATTTTTCAAAATATATCAGCTGGTGGCTAAATATTCTTTGCAGCCTCCAAGAAACAAATTCAAGCCTGAAATTGTTGGTGCTTGAAGTCTGATTGGCAAGATCATGAACCGCTGGGTTGGTTCCTTATACTTTCCCCATCTTTGCCTCTGTTGTTCCATAAAAATCCAAGTGAAATATTGCTGCATCCTCCTCCTTTTTCTCTCCCCTTCTTCCATCTTTTCCTCATTTCTTCAAGTCTCCTTTCATCCATAAAAACCCCATCAAACCCTTTTTCCTCCATTAATCTCATTTCCTAAGGTTAAAACCCACTTTTTAACCTATCGGAACCTTTCTCCTCTTGCAAAAATCATTCAAAAACCATAGAAAAACATGCGTTTCTATGCGTTAGGCTTTAGCCCCTCAGGCTAAGCCCCTTTCCGTTTCTCCCTCCATATGCCCCGACGCCAGAACCGTGTGCTAAGACCGCCAGGCAACAACCACATCGGCAATAATTTATTAAAAACACCAAAAACTATTTGAAAAAATGCGAAAACGGGTTTATTTTATTCCTCATGAAAGAAGATCATATTGAATCTCAACCATTGATATGGCCAGAATAACGTCGCGGTCAATCTTCACTGGTGGACCCCCCCCGGTCCACCGGCGCTTTGTTTCCAAAAAACCTTAGTGGTTTTGTGCACCGCCAAGCTTTCCGCGTTAAACGGTTTCCCCCCCCGGCCCAGCCATTCACTGCATTTGGCCCGGGGCATGTGTCTTCCCACCTCACTCCAAAACCGTAGTGTCAAGTTTTTTTCCCCACGTTAAGCTTTGTCCGAAGTGACATGACCAGGATTCATCTGGCAAGTCGGATCTCGACCCTCCTATCCGACGGTCCCTATTTGCCCTTTCCCGCTCACCTATTAACAAACTCGCCCGCCCGATAATTCTTTTCTTGCCCATTCGATAGCCGATCCCCACCGTCGATCTCCGCAGATCGACGGCTCTCCTTTGTTCTCCTGATTCCATTGAAAGGTCCACCTCTGTCCCATTGACTCTTCAAAATTGCTCCCGACCGTTGATCGCAATACGATCAACGGTCCCGATCTCTCCATCCACTCGCACGCCCTCCGATGCAGTCTGTCCATATAACGCAGGATTTCCTCATTTTTCTTGTTTTTTGCAGGTTTTCAAAGGTTTTTCTTCGTATTCTACGAAATCTGAAGGATGTGAGTGACGACTCCAATCCTCCCGGTTTGTCCAGAGAATTGATCATACGGAGAAGAACAGAGATATTTACAAAGTTTCATGAGCACGGTTACCGCAAATCACTGCCATGACTTGAAGATGGCAAAAAATCGGAAGCGAGAAAGAGTATCGGGTTAAAGATAAAATGAACCGAATAGGTGGTTTGTGAGCAGATTGAGGATTCTTGCTAAGGCAATTATCAAAAGCCACAATTAAACTCGAACACGGTTAAGCAAAACCTAAAAGCGTTCATCGGTCAGATCGCTTCACTAGCCATGCTTTGGGCCGTTGATTCCTCGGCCTACAGTGTACACAGCCTCGAAAGCTCGTGAGAGGATTAGATTGTTGAACGAGGAAAAGATATTATGCCTCGAATAACAAAAGGATTATTGTTACTTGGGATTTCCGTGGCGGCTCTGCGGTGGCCTAATCTGCTGAGAACACCTCAGGTCAATATAAGCTCTTCGAGCTTACTTCTTAAATATAAACACTGCCCAATGCAATGTAACACACATGGAATTTCCTTTGTCAAACCTCTCGGGGTCAGGAATACATTAATTCTGCATTGATTGTGTTTGAGATCTTTTAATTAGATCTCACCTCCTCATCCGTCTATAAATACCTCAATAGAAGATGAGTGAGGGGTTGGATTGGTTGGTTGTCAATGTAATTGCTGAAGCGCTGTAGCTATTTCTGAGTGGAAAACTCTTGACTGTAAATAGTGGTTTCATGGGCTCTTGGAGCTCTGCTTGTAGCAGATAGGTTAGATTGTGAAAAGAGATGGATTAAAACATTGGATTTGAAGATAGTAACCGGCTTGAAGCAATCAATACAAGCTGATTTATGGGATCCTGGTCTATGCTGATGGTGATGTTATTCTCACTGTAACTTGTTATTTTATCTCTGTTTTCAATTTGTTTCATTTTCCACTATAAGAAGCAGGTTTAAAACATTATTCAGATTTCTTGTACACGGTGACCTTCTCACAAATTTGAAAAATCTTTATCCCAATGTTTTCTTCTAATTGTGTTATTTAGAAATGATTTAATTCAGTCTAAGCACAGAGATGCTGGCGTTCCCTCATCTTTTCATCACTGCTGAATGTTATTTTTAAATGTTACTTTCATATATGTTGTGTAAGGAATGAATTGAGGAAATCAAAGGTTAGCCCTGAGTCCCTTTCTTGTTTGCTCAACTATTTGTCTGTTTCCCTTAGGATGTGTCAAAAGCTGAATAGTTTCAAAGCACTTATCAGATCTTAGGCCATTCTGTGTTATCTTGGTGATTGTCTTGGAAAGTAACTAAGTAAAGGAGAACTAAGATGAGGAGAAAGGTGAGCCCTACCCACTAGTTTCTGCTCCAAAGGTTGCCTTTCAAGTTTCCCTTTGTTTTTAATCTATTTTCTAGCGGAAGTATATCAAAGGCTGGATAGTTTCAAAGTACTTACCAGATCCTAGGTTGCTTCTATGTTTTCTTAAGTGCCTGGTCAAAGGCTGGCTAGTTTCAAAGTACTTACCAGATCCTGGACTGCTCTTTGTTCTGCATCTGTTGATTCCCTCTCTTATTGTATCACCCCATTCCATAAATCAAACTTCAAAGAGATCCTTAGGCCTAGATGACTTGCCCCATAGATTAATCTTGAACCTGGTTGTTTCAATTAAATTCCCTTATGACTCCATAGCCCAATGGATTGGAAACTTGCCATCATCCTCCTTTAGAATCAAAACTTATCTTGTTACTTGCAACTTCTAACCTTTGAACCTATTTGCATATATATCTTCCAGTCGAACTGACAGCTATGCTCAGCCATCTCGGAAAACCAGAAAAACCAAAACGCTGTGGCGCCCTTAACCCAGCCTGTATCATCACCCAAACTTCAAGACAACATCCCCATCTAGAGTCTACATATTGGAGAGATCCCTCTCCGGATTCAGGAGGGCTAGATCCTAGAATCCCAAAGTTGGTTGAAATGATGTTAACTCTGTGATTGGACTTTGCCAATCTTGCTTGTTACAGAGACCTAACAGGTGCAAACCCCCACTGCAGACTAACTCTGAAATAACGCAGTCTATGGAAGGGACTGCGCTGATGAAGATGAGAGAAAGCTTGGCCTACTGCCAAAATCTACAAATGAGCTCAATAACACTCAATGATATCTCCTCTAAATGGAGACTCCTTTCTCTGGAAATCAAGTCCCGAAGTGATGTGGTGGAAGCCTCCACTACAACCCCAGTAAAAAAATGCCTTCTTGCTACAAGAATAACGATGTGATGGAAGAGAATGCTTTGGCATTGAGCCAAGATGTTGAGAAATCTGAAGATCAATTCCTCAAGAGGCCTCTCATGAGGAGGAAGGAATCCTAAACAGGAAATCCCCTAGCAACTCTGCTGAATAGCAGGAGTATGCTTCTTGTCTCTCAAGACAATGGAATCAATAATCCATTTCATGAGCTAAAATGGTTGTCTTGCCCTCCTCTTATATAATAGTGAGCTCCCTCTCCATGGGCCCCACTTCATTAGGGTTTTCCTTCTCAAGGAATGTAATATCCCAAATATGGAAATCTCTGCTCCATCGGGAATATATTAAGATATTCTAGAATTCCTTCTATAGAAAGACCACAAGTCCATTCCAGAGATTGACTATTGGGGCATTTACCGGATATGTCACCTTCATAAGGAAGTGTGAGATCCAAAAGCTAGCTGGCCCTTCATAGACTCTGTCTATGGATATGCAATATTTCCACTTCGGGAATTTTTTGCCATAGGGTCCTTGAGGACGCTGTATAAGGAATCCTCTACAAAAATCAAGAAAACCACTATTGGGATGCCCTAGGAAACATCTAATACAACTCCCTTGCAGAAAATAAGCTTAAAGAAATGCATCTAGATGCGTTATTCATATCTCCCCAATCTAGGTCTCTAAAACAATGCTCAAAGACTGAGCTACTGTAATACATGAACATGAAAATTAAATCTGCAAATATGAAATAATTCATAAGATGGAAATGGAACAACCATCATTATATTATGATTTCGGCATGACTATACAAGAAATAATTGAGGGGACAAGCCTCTCAAACCTTTAGAACCAACTCCAATGAATATACAATGCAATGCCGAAGTAGTTGCAGCTACACAGAATGCCAGGAAACCATAATTTGCGTAGTCTCTATAAGAAATGTAGTTTTTGAATACATACAAATGATAATATAGCTAAATGAATACAAAGAAAATGGCCCAAGAGAGGAAAATGGGCTCAATATGAGATTTCTAGCCAATCTCCGGGAAATTGCTAGAAATGCCGGATAAAATACAATATGACAAACAAAATGTCACTGAAACTAAAACCAATGAACATGAGGCTATGGGTGATCTGAAATGATTATTCCCTCCTCTGATAATGTCTTCAAGGGAAAGGGGCTGATCCCCTTTACTCAAAAACACTCCACCTGATGAGCTCAAGAATCCCTCACAACATTGTCGTCATGGAATAACGCAGTTTCTCCAGGTGACTACACAGTGGGAGTCGGTGAATGAGTGGACTGATGTCACAGATCTGAAATATATTCCATGATCCCTCTCTACAGCTCGTCCAATGAAGAGATCACTCTTCCACTGAAAAGGAAAGTAAAGAATGTCTCTATGAGTTCCTATGTTGTTGCCCCAGCTACATAGCACCATCCTGCTACAGGAATAACGTTGCAACTGAAGGAGTGAGCTTGGCCAAATGTTAGAATGAGGAAATTCAGATCAAATCCTCTCCTCCCATGAGGAAGAGGTTGGGGATCCGCACCCGAGAACACCCCCAGTGCTCAAGAGCACTGCAATCTTACTAAACAGCGTGGATGTGCAAGTCCTTGGCTTCACCATGAAATTTCTGAATCAAAAGCATCAACATATGAGATGCTATCTTCTCTCTTATAAATAAAATGAACTCTCTCTCACCATAGGTCCCACAATTAGGGTTTCCATTCACTTTTGAATGTTTTCCCTCCAAAAATTGCGTTGTCTTTTGAAGCAAACCACCCCTCTAAGGCAGTGTTGTTGACTTGGTGAAATATAGCCAACTCAAGGTGATCCTCATCATGTTCACACCATTAGGTGTTTATTTCAGCTGCTTATTTATCCTCCTTCCTCATAAGGAGTGTTATTTATCTATCACCAATGGTTAAGGGGTCTCCTTACCCATTTTTTTAAGAAAAAATAAAATATGCCACTATAATGTTCCATTTTAGCTTGAGGCTAAAATTGGGAACATTACAGTCCTCCCCTCCCACATGTTTCTTGACTCAAGCAACTGCATAGAGAGAAAAAAAATTCTCCCCATTCTTCTCTTGTGGCCTCCTCATCAACAATCTCCACCACTGCTCAAGATATGTTGCAATACAACAGTCCTCCAATGCCTCCTCCCAATTATGCAAACCAGAATGGTGTACCTTATGGAAAGATAGAAGGTGTAGGTGGAAATATCCTTGCTAAACCATGGCCTCCTTGAGGTAGGAGTGATGACATGCATGGGAAAATATAATCCCACTGGTGATCCCCTCACCCATGCTATCATCAAAATGAAAATCTTGCCCCCAGTTCTGTGCAATGTAATGGGGCTGAACGGAGAGTATTGTTGCTTCATCCCAATAAGCTCTCCTCTCCCTGTGTAGTACATATGGGGCTGCCTTTGTCCTTGGGCTGAAATTATATGGCCTGCAAGAGTGGCCCAAGCTACCCCATCAAAATATTCAGCCATGAAATGCCTCTACAAATCCTCCAAGTGGTTTTCCCCACAAGAAGAGAAAAGTAATAGTATGGCAATCATGGTTTGCCCATGGTATCTCCTAAAATATAGAAAATGTTTAATGGGGAGAATAGTGCTCCAAATGGACTGTCCCAACATATAATTCACTCTCCAAATAGTGATCCCTGTGAATAAATAAGCATCAGCAATACAAGGTATCATAATACAATGAAAACAAGCTGTCACAAGAAAACTAGAGAGTGGGTCACTACTCCTCTCATGGGACCAATGCAGTGAGCCTCCTGCCTTCATCAAGGATATACATGAAAATTGATTTTCCCAGCCACTTTTTTTCTGCCACGCACCTTTCAAAAGATAGGAACATGAAAATATAAATTGGTGCCAATGGTGCACACCAAAGAGCATGTGGCTTCCTCCACAAACCACCATAAGAATGGTCCATTATTCTGCCACAAAAGCCAACAAATCAATCCTTGTACATTATGTAAGAAGGAATAAACTCTTCTTGACTCATCATGTTGCTCAAACAATGAAGGAGAGTACAATATAAAATGTGAGATTATACCTTCTCCAATTTGTACTTGAGCTCTTGAGCTGAAATGGCCCAACTGATAATTTCCCTCTACCTCCAATGAGTAGGGAAGTGGTTGTGAGGTTATCTCCACGATAAAAAAGCGGGCTATGCATCTCTCCCTATGCTGATAGGTGCCATGATTAATTCCCTCCTGAGTGAACTCCTCTAGCCAATCAAGGTATGCATCCAAATGCATAGCGAGGAAGTCCTCACATGCTGCATGCAAAGAATTTCTCCTTGAGACTAGAAAATCTAGTCAAGAAGAGCCTGCCATGATGACAAATGATCATGTCATCCCCTGAGCATTTTCCATCCCCATCAAGGCCATCCAAGAATCATGCATGCATCAAGATCCTGGGGAATACTCAACCAAAGCTAAGTCCTCCATCCTGGATCAATCCTCCACATAGACAGTGCTGGTATTCTGCAATGTGGTGCTCCATCATGCTGCTGCTTGCTACCTTGACATCCCCTCATGCCAAATTAATCCTCCAATTTTCTTCCATGCCATCATGAAGATGCTCATGCTCAAAAGAAATGATGATCTCTGAAAATAAGCCTCCCATGAGAATATCCAAAGAAACCTCCAAAGAATCTCCCGATCCTAGGTAATGTAAGCATGAGTGGCCTCCATCTACTCCAAAGAATGAAAGAGTTCTTCCCTAAAGAAAGTAATCTATCTCTATTCATCCAAATCCTTGGATAAGCCATCCTCCACCATGAAGATGATATCCTCCTACCATGAAGCAAATCTATCAGCGAAGTAAAGCTGATGAAGATGGGTGATACTGAAACTGAGAGAGTATAGCTCTCCTCCTCAAGTTTACCACAAACCCTCAGTGCTGTGTTGGATCCCTCTAGTGTCTCCACCCCTATGGAATCCATGAGTGGTGAACCAAATGGAATGATGCCTCTCATCAAATCTAATCAAGTGGCCTCCTAGGTGGAATTCCCCCATAAAGTGAGACATCATGCTCTGAAATAGACTGCATGTATGAGTGGACTGATTTGTCCCTCTCTCCTCTGTGTAGTGCAGTCTCTTTCCCTTGTTTAGAAATTTTCTGAAATGGATATGGGTGAATGCCCATAATCCCTCCATGCTAATCCTTCTCTTCCCCTTCCATCTCACAATCCCCATCAAATGCTCCATAGGGCTCCAGAATTGTGCCTTGGTTCGCACATGCAAAAATATTTGGAACTCCTTCCAAAGATACAAGGCCTCCTCTAGTGGAAGCAATAGTTCCCTTCTCACCTCCATGTGGTGATGGATGTTCTCCCAAATGTGACAGTGTTGTTGGTTCCTTCCAGTGCATGCAAAGTTTTTATGTTTATGTCACAATTAATTTCACCATGCTCTTCTGTCAAACCCCTAGTGAATGATTCATGTGTTTTTTCATTTGCATGGAAATGTAAAATGGGACTTTCAAACCAACAAACATGAGACATAACTTTGAGTTGTAGCATTGCTTCTATAATGGCCTCATCTCCTTCCTCTATCATTTAAAATGGATAAAGAACTACATTGTGGATTTGCAAGTGTGGTGAATGCTCACACCCATCATGAAAAAACTAGGGTTTTCTCCATCCACAACCCTTTTCAGAAAATCTTCCCACTGTTCCCTTTCATCAAGATTTTCAATGATGTCCTCAATGTTCTGGAAAAGAAGAAGGGAAACCTCCTCTTCCATCATTCTTCTTTCCTTGACTCCTTTGAAAATATCCTCTCCTTGGAGAGAAGCTCCTCTTTCTAATAGCATTGGATCTTGGGCACAAGATGAGCCAAGATCATGCTCTGATACCACTGCAATATCCCAAATCTGGAAATCTCTGCTCCATCGGGAATATATTAAGATATTCTGGAATTCATTCTATAGAAAGACCACAAGTACATTCCAGAGATTGACCATTGGGGAATTTACCGAATATGTCACCTTCACAAGGAAGTGTGAGATCCAGAAGCTAGCTGGCCCTTCACAGACTCTGTCTATGGATATGCAATATTTCCACTTCAGGAATGTTCTTCCATAGGGTCCTTGAGGACATTGTATAAGGAATCCTCTGCAAAAATAAGGAAAACCACTACTGGGATGCCCAAGGACACATCTAATAAAACTCCCTTGCAGAAAATGAGCTTAAAGAAATGCATCTAGATGGGTTATTCAGATCTCCCCAATCTAGGTCTCTAAAACAATGCTCAAAGAGTGAGCTACAAAAATACATGAACATGAACATTAAATCTACAAATCTGAAATATTTCATAAGAGGGAAATGGAAAAAAAATCATTATATTATTATTTCAGCATGAATATACCAGAAATAATTGAGGGGACAAGCTTCTCAAACCTCTATAACCAACTCCAATGAATATACAATACAATGTCGGAGTAGCTGCAGCTACATAGAATGTCGGGAAACCATAATCCACATAGTCTCTATAAGAGATGCAGCTGCTGAATACATACAAATGATAATGTAGCTAAAGGAATACAAAGAAAATGGCCCAAGAGAGGAAAATGGGCTCAATATGGGATTTCTAGCCAATCTCTGGAAAATTGCTAGAAATGCCGGATAAAATACAAAGTGACAAACAAAATGTCACTGCAACTGAAACCAATGAACATGAGGGTATGGCTAATATGAAATGATGATGCCATACTCTAATAATTTCTTCAAGGGAAAGGGTCTGATCCCCTTTACTCAAAAACACTCCACCTGATGAGCTCAAGAACCTCTCACAACACTGCCCTCATGGAATAACGTAGTTTCTCCAAGTGACTGCATAGTGGGAGTTGGTGAATGAGTGGCCTGATGCCACATATCTAAAATATAGTCCGTGAGCCCTCTCTACAAAGAGATCACTCTTTCATTGAAAAGGAAAGTAAATAAAGACTCTATGAGTTCCTCTACTGCTGCCCCAGCTACACAACACCATCCTACTACAGGAATAACGATGCAACTAAAGGAGTGAGCTTGGCCAAATGTCAGAATGAGGAAATATAGCTCAAATCCTCTCCTCCCATGAGGAAGAGGTGGGGATCCCTGCCCGGGAACACCCATAGTGCTCAAGAGAACTGTAATCCTGCTAAATAGCCTAGATGTGCAAGTCCTTGGCTTCACCACGAAATTTCTGAATCAAAAGCATCAACATATGAGCTGCTATATTCTCTCTTATAAAGAAAATGAACTCTCTCTCACCATAGGTCCCACAATTAGGGTTTCCATTCACTTTTGAATTCTTTCCCTCCAAAAACTGCATTGTCTTCTCAAGCAAGCCACCCCTCTAAGGCAGCGCTATTGACTTGGTCAAATATGGCCAATTCAAGGTGATCCTCATCATGTTAACACCATTAGGTGTTTATTTCAGTTTCTTATTTATCCTCCTTCCTCATAAGGAGTGTTATTTATCTATCACCAATGGTTAAGGGGTCTCCTTACCCATTTTATTAAGCAAAAATAAAATATGCCACTATAATGTTCCATTTTAGCTTGAGGCTAAAATTGGGAAAATTACAAGGAATCTTCCCTCCCTCTCTATTGCATTGTACCACAATGTGCTTTCCACCTCATAGTCTGTGCAGTTTGACTTTGTTCAACTTGACCTAGCCACTTTGCAAAATAACCTCTTTTCACCCATGGAGGTGTGAAACTAAACTCAAAATGATCCCTTCTCATAATATGAGGGATTTTATTGTGATTTTCATTATTCATGGGTCTCTTTACCCATTTATTCTCCTCCTATGTGAAATTAGCAAAACTTAATGTTCCAATTATCTGCATGAAAATTTTGGAACATTACACGTAGATATATGGTTGAATCTATTAGAAGGATATTTCTCGGTTCATGAATTTTCTGACTGGGAGAAGATTATTTTTTCACTCCTCAAAGATACCCCCCATGTCAAGGACTGGTGGGAAACCTACTGTGAAAAAAATGATGTGACAGAACCCTCTCTATTCTTAGCCGTACCCACTTGGAACTATTTCCAAGATGCCATCAAGGAATAATACTATCCCATGGGGAGCTATGAGGACAAGTATATACAATGGACCACGCTGCGACAACGAAGGGATCAAGATGTGCATGAGATGACGAATTTGTTCCATACCTTGTGCACAAAGTTGGGTATCAAATATACAGAGAAAAATTTGGTGCTTAAGTATCACATCTGTCTACACAGATACATACAGGAGGAAATGGATTTCCTCGACAACTCCTCACTTGGTATGGCATACCGGTATGCTGCCAAGATCGATCAGAAATTCAAGCAGAAGAAGTGAGACTTTGGATCTACGAATCAAAAGCAAGGGAAAGGTGCCCCCAAACTGCAGAACAAAGGACAAAGCCAAGGCATGGAAGCCCAAGAAAACCTGCTAAAGCCAAAACCAAAGAAAAACACCATGAAGCCAAAGAAGGACATGGGAAAGTGGTGTGAGTTCCATAAGAGCTCCACTCACAATACAAGTGAGTGTCAGGCCAAGTAATTGCTTGTGGCTGAAATGAGGGCTTCTTAATCAGATGCATGCTCTTAATCTGAATCAGAACCTGACAAGGGGAATGACAAAGGGAAATAGATTATTGATGCAGAGCCCAACACCACTATTGCCACTACGAAGATCCAGAAGGAGGAACCGAAAGATCCAGAGGAGGGAAAGCGTTTCTTCCACTCCAAAATGTAGGTAAAGGGTTCCCCACGATAGTTCATTATCGAAAATGGGAGCCAAAAGAACCTCTTTTTAGTAGATGTCGTGAAGTGGTTGTGCTTTCCAACCACAGTGCACCCACAACCATACACAATTGAGTGGCTTCACCAAGGATGGGATCTCTGTGTCAGCCAGCAGTTCCGCCTTCCCTATAGCATCAAGCCCTTCACGGATGAGGTATTATGTGACATTGCTCCTCTTGATTTTTCTGATGTATTATTAGGCCAACCATACTTGTGGAAGCGACATGCTGTGTATGAGTCACGACATCGCGTTGTTATTGTTACTTTGGGAAATAAGCTATACAGGATACCAGAGGTACCACCGCCTACCACTATCTCTCTGGTTACTGCAAAACAATACAGTAAGCTCATTTCCCAAACCAGGAAATTTGTTTTCCTAATGATCCACCCCCAGGGAAAGAAGAAGACTATGGCCAAGACCTCCAGACATGGCTCCTCTGCACAAAAACAACAAATGGACAAGGTTGTAGAGGAGTAGGGGGACATTTTCACCTCACCCACATGGGTGTCTCTGCACTGTCAGGTCAAGCACCCCATTGATCCGACCCCAAGTGTGCCACTACCCAATGGACCAATCTATCAGCTCTCTGTTCTCGAGAATGATGAAATCAAGAGGCAGATTAAGGAGTTGTTTTAGAAAGGTCACATTCGGCCAATTTCATTGCCCTTTGGGAGCCTGATCGTGTTAGTAAAGAAGAAGGACGAGACTTGGAGAATTTGTATTGACTATCGGGTGCTGAACAAGATCACTGTCTAGAATAGGTACCTGATCCCATGGATTGATGACCTTCTAGACCAACTCAAAGGGGTGAAATATTTCAACAAGATCGACTTGAAGTCTGGGTATCACCAGGTACCAATCGAACCCTCCAATGTGTGGAAGACTGCCTTCAAATCCAAGGAGGGCCTTTTTGAATGGATGGTCATGCATTTCGGGTTCACAAATGCTCCCGCAACCTTCATGAGGTTGATGGATGACATCTTGTAGCTATTCACCAACTCATTTGTAGTGGTGTACTTAGATGACATTCTGATCTTCAACCATACTTGGGAAGAGCACCTCCACCATATCCAACAAGTCCTCCAAACACTATGACAACACAAGTTGTGTTCCAATTTGGAGAAGTGCACTTTTGGCATGACCCAGGTTCAATATCTAGTATACATTATTGATGAAAGGGGGGTGCATGTGGATCCAACCAAGATCCAAGTCATTCGGGATTGGCCAACCCCAACCACTCTAACAAAGCTTCACAACTTTTTGGGACTTGATAATTTCTACCACAGGTTCGTGTTGGGATTCTCTCATATCACTTGGCCCTTGATTCAAGTCACCAAGGGAGGAGCGAAAGGAAAATTCTTTTGGTCAGAATCTCAACAGAAGACGTTCATAGAATTGAAACATTGCCGCTATTCTGCCCCTATGCTCACATCACCAGAATTTCAACAACCATTTGAGATCGAGATAGATGCCTCTAACTATGCTATTGGGGCACTTCTTACTCAACAAGGGCATCCAGTGGCATATCACAGTGAGAAATTGTCTGACACAGTTCGAAAATATCCCAATTATGACAAAGAAATGTATTCCATTATACATTATTGTCGACAATGGAAGCATTAAATTTTGGGGAAGGAAATAATCATTCATATAGACCACCGACCCTTGCAGTTCCTACAGACACAAGGGAAGTTGCAGAATGATCACCATCAGAAGTGGTCCACATATCTGCAACAATTTCATTTGAACATCAAGTACAAGAAGGGTAGCAGCAATAATGTTGCAGATTGCCTCAGCCAACCACCGATCGTGGCACCAACCACTGTTCTCAACTCTTGTGGGCACGATACTTCTGATTGGCCACTTCTTTACAAGAGTGATCCAGAATTTGGCCACACATACAAGGAAATCTTGGGGGGTATGCAAGTTCCAAAATTTCACCTCCAAGATGCATTGTTATGTCACCTAGGACACCTTTGTGTTCCTTCAAGAGAGAGTGAAAAGATGATATTTGACGCACACTACAGTTGAGTCGCTGGGTATTTCAGGGTCGAGAAAATAGTGGTAGTACTGCAAAAGTATTTCTATTGGTTGAACCTTCGACATGATTTCGGGAAGTACATCAGATCCTGCACTGCTTGTGCCATTTCCAAACCGACCATCAAGAAGCAAGGCCTCTATACTCTACTACCTACCCCTAATCGACCTTAGGAAATTATATCCATGGATTACATGTCAGGCCTTCCTTCTACTAAGCATGGAAACGATTGTGTTTCCATGGTCATCAAAATATTCTCTAATATGGCCATTATGGAGGTCTGTGAGAAGAATATCACAGTAGAAGCCACTACTAAAATCTTCTTTGAACGAGTGTGGGTGCACTTTGGGATCCCACAATCTATTATATCAGATCACGATAGTAGGTTCCTTAGCACATTTTGGTCTAGCATTTGCTCAATTTTGGACACCAATCTCACCAACTCCACAACTTTCCATCCCCAAACTGATGGCCAGACATAGGTTGTCAATAGGATGATTGTACACATTATGCGCATGTACAATTCAAAGCATCTGTTAGCCACCTATAAATTTTTGACATAGCAAATAGGTGGCTAAAAATGTTTCTGAGCCTTCAAGAAGAACATTTCCGTTGAAAATATTTCATTCCTAAAGCCTCCATGTGTCTTCTATCCTTTGAAGAGTCTTCACTACTATTTCCATTGAAAACCTGCTGTTCTGTTATGAAGAAATTGCTGTCAAAGAGGCCTCCATTTCCTCCATTTCATCACTACAAAATCCCCCACGTTTCACCCTTATCCCCTTTACAAATTTCCTCTCTAACCCTCTATTTAACCTCTAAACCATCCTAAATCCCCTTTTAAATCTCATATTTCCCTTTATCTTGTTTAAAAATCCCTTCTTTCCTCTACTAGAACCCCCCATTTGGCCTTAAAAACACTGATTTTGGCCCAAAAAGCACCCTTTTTACACTATGGTAGGCTTAAGCCCCCGAGGGCTTATTTAGCTTATGCCTTTCTTCATAGACCCATAGCCCCGCAATTGGGCACTAAAATCCCCAAAAAATCCCTTTAAAAAGCATGAAAACATGTTTTCTGCTCTATTGAAGGTTAAGCCCCCGAGGGCTTAAAATCACTGCTAGCCTCGATCCTTTCTATCCATGGGGCCACGTATGAGCGCTCAGCACTAAGCCCCCTTCCCCCCATTTTCCTCCGCGAAAGCCTTCCTCCCTTTGTTTTTATTTTTCCCCTACAAGATGGCATGGAATGAATACAGGCCATCGATCTACACAGATCGACGGTCACCAAGCCTTATTCCACTGCTTATACTCTCTTCCTCTTCCACAAATCCCAACCGTCCAATAAAATGATCGAAAAGCTAGGATCTATGTTGCACACCATATAACTTTCCTCCCCTTTGTAAAACCTTCTGCCTCATCGTCACATCACGACTGTCCAAACCTGAAGATCTACGGTCCACAATCAACCCGATGGTTTCACCTCCGCTTGTGCATCTTTCCCCATCGTGCTTTCATTCCCACCATTAGATCTCTCCACCCTCCATCCAATGACTGAGGTACATATCCTATTATTTTAGTGTCTGGGCGTTAATGTTTTAAAATTGCGCCACGTAAGTGGTTTTGTTTTGCCACATGGCGCGCGATGAGTTGAATCGCGTGAATTTCTTGAATACTATTTACCACCTCTGACCCCACGCGGAAACCACTCTGGTTTTCTGCTTACCACCCTCCATAGTGAAACTTCATGATAGATCACGACCGTCCATTTGCATGATCCAATGGTCCTAATCCAACCTCGCCTTCACTCATCGATCTTTCGCCTTTCCTCCCCAGTGACCCTATCGGTGAAGCTTGACCGTAGATTGCCATGGTTTGATATAATCAGACGGTGTAGAATTCACGATACAACAAACCTTCATTAGACCATTTTTCCTCCTTCCGCCATGATTTTCACCAGTTTCTTCGCTGCGACCACTATTTTTCATTGCTTCTCTCCATCCTCTACGGGCCTCTGAAATAGTTCCCCTCACTCCCTCAAGCTTGTTTTTAATGATTTTATTGGTTTTGTAGGTTTTTTTAAAGGACTGTGAATGTGCTCTGTCTCGCAGTCACAAACAAGGTTATCTAGAACACAGAATATCAGTTCCAGGGCCAGAAGTAGCAGAGGAAGGCACCAGAGAGGGTTCATAGCATGTTTTAATCAATAATCAGCGTCACTAACCCTGATTCGAAACCTCCAGTGCCATTAAAACCTGTACATTCTGTTAGTATGAATCCTTCGTCGAAGTGTACGAAAAAGGACCACTTTAGCTACGCATAACTAATAGCCCTAACAACAAAAGTGGCTGCCAATATCTTCAGATCTGCGATTAGTTAGACAAGAAAATAGCTGCAAAACACCAGATCTATGTATGGAAAGACATTAAGCAGTAAAATAAAGGGTTTGCTCCATGCATCCAATAGACAAGACAAGAACACGATTTTGAAAGAATTTTTATATTACAGGGCACCTGGGAGGAAAACAAGAAGGTGTATCCAGCTCTCCTCAATGGGATGGGTTCTTTGTAGTCCTCAACACTTCAGATCTAAGCTTTCTCTCTCTTGTAGGTGTAGAAAACCCAATGCAGAAAATAGAGCTCAATGGGAGCAAATGGTGAAAAATGGGACCAAGTGTATAGATCCAGAGTGATCTAATAGGCAAAAAAAGGTGAGGAATGATGGGGAAGAACCCTCCTATTTATAACAAAATATTGGGTCATTCTAGATCTTGGTGCATGATTAAAATAATGTTAACCAAATCTAGATCCATCTTTATGGAATATTTTATTATATTTGTTGGAGGGAAAGGGTGTTTGACTTGGGTCAAATCCCTTGATTAATGAAAAATAAATAAATAAATGATTTATTTATCTTTTTAAGGAAGTGGTTGGGATATAATCAAATAAATAATGATTTATTTGATTAATGGTGGGTGATTTGGTCATATTTAACAAGGAATATTATCTAAATAAGATTTAAATAATTATTCCTAGAAAATAATAAGATAACTAAGGTTTTATCTCATTAATTTCTTTGTTTTTGGGTTAAACATGACTGGGAATAATAATTAAATTATGGTTTAATTAATTATTCCATGAGAAAAATCAAACAAATATAGGTTTGTTTAATATTTCCTTTTGGGGTTTCCTATTTTAACATAGTGAAAGTAGTTTTACTTATGGTAAAACTGGTCTTACATGGTGTACTTGGGTCCATCTAATGATGAAAGGTTAGATGACCAAAAAATGGTGTAACAGATTGCCCCCCAGCGTGCGAGTGTCGGGAGCAAATCGTATGACCGAAGTACGTTGTAAGAACACAATCACTAGACAACAAAAAGGGGTGTCAGAGAGAGAACTGTGAGGTAGATAGTGTGCTGAAGGACTAGACCCTGAGGAGACGAGACTCGCAGGTGCAACAAGTCTCTTTTTATGAGAGGGTACATGTGCTGAAGGCGGCGGGGGAGGCATACCTATGCCCGCCGAGACAAAGTACAAAAGAATAGTGTGTCCAGTAAACAAGGGACCGAACCATAGAGTATAGCTGGCATAATCAGGAGCCAGATAAAAATACAATGAGGAATCCCACATACATGTTGTGCCTGGGATAACAGCCAGGACTTATACAATAATATCTGAGTACATGAGATACAAATACAACCCAAAATGCCCCCTATAAATGGGGAAGGGCTCACAAAATCTGACTGATACATGCAAATCAAAGAGGCGCTGCAAGTGGCGACGGCCAACATCATCAAATATCTGGAGCTGCATCGAAGGCTGCAAGGAGGAGGTCATGCGGGCATGTGGGGGGCTACCTGCAGGGCCACCCCCTCATGAGGGTTGAGACATCTCACACACACCCGGGAATCATCAAGAGCTGCTGCTGGATCGCTGGACCATCGAGTATACGGATCTCGATCGTGCTGAAAGGAGCTGGAGAAACAATCAAGTCAAAGGGCAAGGAGAGGTCCCTTTGCCTGATCCGAGGCACCGAACAAGAGTGGAAGCTGGAACCAAGGTACACCGCCCTCTAGACCTGGCTTCTGGAATGAATGAGCTGATGTCGACAGAAGGAGGTCCGCCATAGGTGAGGCAATGAGAGAACCTCAACGAAGGCACGAGAGAAAAGAGTAGAGCGACGGACAGACTGACACTAATGACGATAGTGGAAATGGGAAGGACTGAGTAGTGAATGGACGACTGCCCTGGTTAGAGCATAAAGAGCATGGATGACACGGCAGCGACTGACACAAGATCATGAGGGATAGGGGACAGTGAGACTGACGGTCATAATGTGCGACACAAGAGAGAGACCAAGCAATGAAGGATGGAGGGCTATAGCGGGGTGCAAAGGGACGCGGAATAGACTCCATGGATGCAATGATGACTCAACTTGGATGCTCTAAACAAGGGCGACTCGATGGTGCTGCCACACAGTAAAGGCCCCAATGGGGGACCGTGGAGACATGAGTACAAGGTGGGCACTCATGACGAAAATCGACACAAACATGGACGGGTATGGAGGCCAAGTGATGCCCCACATACAGGTGTTGTAAGTGAGGAAATTCGATATAGAGCGGAGGTGAAGTGGCCCTTCTTGGAAAAAATAGGTCCTGGTGAAGCAGCAAATCATAAAAAGGGATGCTGGCTATCGGAAAGAAAATAAAACATGCATTTCAAAAGGGAAATGCTAAGGGTAATATTTCTTAAGATAGAGTGCATTGCGAGGATTAGGAAGGGGGTGGCCTTCAAAATCCTCTAAGAGGTATGCCCCCTTACCGAGATCTTTACTGATGATATAAGGACCTAGCCATAATGAGTCAAACTTTCCGTGACCAAGGTCATCATGGGCCTGGTCATAGACTAGAACAAGGTCGCCTTCGTGAAAAGTGCGAGGCTGGACTTTTCGGTCATACTGAGCTTTGGTGCGCTTTTTGGCCGCTTCCATGGTTTGCAAGGCAACACGACGGTTTTCGGAAGCGCGCTCAAGCATGATAAGTCGTTGGTCTAGCGGTTGGGTATCAGGGAGAAGTTCAACGGCTAGATGAAGAGAAGGAATTTTACACTCGATTGATAAGACAGCCTCCTCTCCAAAAACGAGGTGAGGAGGGTTATGGTTGAGGGGCATAGGTGCCCCCGAGCATGGTGTGGTCATGCCAAAATGTATTTAGAAAAAGGGGAATCTAAACACATTTTAATGATGTTGTGTGCCATTTGGTCTCGTTATGGTTATGCAGTTTGAGAAAGGAAATGGAGGATTACCAATCTCTTTTGGTACTGCATATAGGGATCAAATGGACTTTAAGTGTCCAAGTTGGCATACCTGGTGTCACTATCCCAAAAATAGGATTTGGAGATAGTGAACTGATGCTCTCGTAGAAAAGCTATAGGTTGGTCAACAATAATGTCTAAGAGACTGGGTTGTTGATGTAAGATGAGGGGACGATAAGGGGTATCATCCCTAGAGTGATCTGAAGTGATATGGGACTCTAGAGGTTCTTCGAAATGTGGAAGAATACTGGGACTAAAGTCAACACGACCAGATCCACTAGGAGAGTGGTGGAGAATTGCTTCTCTTGGTCTCTCAAATGTGGGTGCCCCCTTACCCAAACAGTGAGTTTCAATGTAATGGCCACAAGGTGGATGTGGTGTGAACGCATGGGTTCGATGTAAGGGGGAATAGATAACGTCAGGGGTGGGGATTTTTTCCATAACGTCATCATCGCAATAGAAGATGGGGTGAGTGGTGGAAGAAAGACCACCTGACGTGGTGAAGTGACCGGAATCATCATCATGAGAAGAGAGGTTCACATGTGCAGCGTCACAAGGGGTGACCGAAGAGTAAGTAGATAAAGGATCTACCGATGTTGAGCCCAAGATGATCGCTGAAGGAAGGTCAAGCGAAACAACAGGGGAGGATTTAGATGGAATGTTCCCCGAGGGTCTCATGGATGATGATAGGTAAAAAATGTTGGATGAAGGCTCCGTCATCTCGACATCAGGAGGGGGAATGTCAATGGGAGCAGTCATATCTGGTAGTTCTGCTGAAGCAGAATGCGCAAATAGGAGAGAGGTGGACTCATTGCGCTTGGCCTTGAATTGGTGGACCGCAGCGATAGAGGTGCGGAAGTCCGTGAGGCGGGGACAAAGATGGGTGGAATGGCCATGGAGATCACACAAAGCACAGGGGTGGTTGGTGTGAATAGTCTTGGGGTTCGTGGCCGCGGTCGCGGAAGGAACAGAGGCTTCTGGGACCGCGGACTTGGGGAACGTGACATTAACCATGGGCTTGAGATGAAGTAATTCAGGACAGGTATGGGAGGCGTGACCGAAAACATCACACAAAGCACCCTGGATGGTATGCTTTGGAGGCTGAGGAGGAGCAGGGTTTGTCGAGGCAGCCTTGTCCTTTGATGCCCCCTTGCGAGCTTTGCCCTTCTTACCCGAAGCGGTCGCAACAGGAGGTGGTTCCTGTTGAAGTGACTGAGGCACTGATGCAACGGGAGAAGCCATGGGGGCCGGTTGAACCGGGGTCAAAGCGATATAAGGTTTGGGTTGACCAGGCAAGGTGGGGGCTGGAGGATCAAGGCACCAAACGGGAATCCCAAGTGTCAAGTTAGGAAGAGGGAGGGTGGCCATGACTGGTACCGTGTACACTCCTGGTGGGGGAGCTAGGAACGGTATCTGACCAGAGGGGGCATGGCCAGGTGGGATGGCTCCTAAATGGCTAAGGCCTGGAGGAACCGTGCCAGGGGGATAAAGGGGCTCATGACTACCAACTGCAGGTGACATGGGCTTGAGATGAAGTAATTCAGGACAGGTATGGGAGGCGTGACCGACAACATCACACAAAGCACACTGGATGGTATGCTTTGGAGGTTAAGGGGGAGCAGAGTTTGTCGGGGCAGCCTTGTCCTTTGATGCCCCCTTGCGAGCTTTTCCCTTCTTACCCGAAGCGGTCACAACAGGAGGTGGTTCCTGTTGAGGTGACTGAGGCACTGATGTTGCGGGAGAAGTCATGGGGACCGGTTGAACCGGGGTCAAAGCAATATAAGGTTGAGGCTGACCAGGCAAGGTGGGGGCTGGAGGATCAAGGTACCAAACGGGAATCCCAAGGGTCAAGTTAGGAAGAGAGAGGGTGGCCATGACTGGTACCGTGTACACTCCTGGTGGGGGAGCTAGGAACGGTATCTGACCAGAGGGGTAATGGCTAGGTGGGATGGCTCCTAAATGGCTAAGGCCTGGAGGAACCGTGCCAGGGGGATAAAGGGGTGCATGACTACCAACTGCAGGTGAAGGGCTAGGAGCAGGTTGCGAAGGGCAAGGTTGCTGACTAGCCGAAGCAGGTTGCTTGAGAGCAGCCCGAGACGATTGCATCATGCAAACATTCGATGAGCTGGAGTCAGAGATAGGAGGAGGGGGAAGATTAGGAAAATTTCCAAGCAGGGAGGAATCTTTGTAAACGCCGGGGGAGACACTGGTCAAGGAATCGACGGTTTGCTTGTTGGCTACAGAAGAGATGGTCGTCTCAGGTGAGGTCTGAGATTTTGGCTCATGATATGTCAATTGGTCAATGGTGACTATCTTTCCATTATGGGGGAAAGACATCTTGCGGAAAACCGCGGATGGGACAGCAGACATAGCATAGGTGTAGCTTCGCCCCAATAGAATGTTGTAGTCTAGCGGGGCGTCGATGACTTCGACGTCAACACAAACAGTCTTCCCGGCAAGGGTAATAGGACAATTACGGAAGAGGCCAATGGGCTGGGAGGCGTGGCCGTCCCACGCTCGAAGGGTGATCGTGGAAGGGGCCAGCTCAGGGGATCCGAGTTGCTTCCAAACCGAAGCGGACATCACACAGGTGGATGCCCCCTCATCAATTACACACCGGGAAACGTTGGCGTTCCGGATTTTGACTGGGATTTGGAAGGCGAAAGAAGGAGGGAGAGGAGGATGGTCCGATTGAGTGGCGTCGAAAACAATCATTTGGTCGTCAGCAGGATCTACAACGCCCACGGAAGATAGTATAGCCTTCTTTTGGGAAGGGCATGACTGGAGGAGTTCCAGTGTGGAAATGGCGGCAGGAGATTGCGCCAAATCATCTACTATGCTATACGAATGGGCAGCTGGACTGGGAGCAGCATTTCGACATAGTGGGCCCTTAGGTATCTTGGTATGAACCTCAAATTTTGGTTGAGGGATATGTAAGGGGCCACTAGGTGACGAAAGAGGCTCTGTAGAACCTGAAGAAGGAGGCTCGGAGGCAAACTGAGCAGGAGGCTTGGGGTACTGGCGAGACCGAGTTTGAAGGTGAAGGTCGACAGTCGGGGAAGGATCGGAGTTCATCATGAGGATCTGGTAATTGGAGGAACCAGAATGGGAAGGTTGAGGGGCCACCTGTCCGTCAGGTGGTTGGGTAGCCATGAATCCCTGTTGTGCATTCACCTGCTCTTGAGGGGGCGGTGACTGTTGTTGTAGGGGTTGAGAAGGCAAGGGAGGCGAAAACGCATATGCTGGAGGAGCTGGCGCACCAAGCTACGGATAAGGGTAATGGTTAGGTTGGGTAACATTGAGGTAAGCAGGAGGTTGGGCAAAAGGATGAGGCATGTCGTATCCTGGATGCGTGCTACTGGGAGGGGGAGAAGTGCAGGAAGTGGTGCCCCCTCCCCCAGGAAAACCATAGCTCATGAGAGGTTGAGCGGATGGATGAGAGATAGATCCAACGATACTGTTGGCGGCATGAGGTGCCCCCGGTGTATGGGCATCACCGGGTCTGGGGAGATCAGGTAGGACAGTATGATCATAACCTGTCTGAGCTTTGATCAGGTCATAGTTTAACGCAATTTGGAGGGCATCTTCTTCGGTTTGAGGAAAATGTGATGCGACATCTTTCCCGATAGGGGACAAGAGAGATCTAAGGAACCAGTCCATGTAGACACGGTCTTCGAAGGTAGGAGATTGACATAGGCTCCGTCTTCTTCGCCATTCCTGGACATGGGTAGAAAGGCGGGTCGAAGAGGTTTGCTTGAAGGAAGTCAAGAGTTCGATACCAGTGTCATAACGAAGGGGAAGTTGGAAGTAAGATAAAAAAGCCCGGGCAAGAGTTGCAAAGGTGGTATGGGAGGAAGTGGGCTGATCAACATACCACTTAGAAGCTTCGCCTGTAAGCGTGCGTTGGAACAATCTAAGACGAACAGAGTCATCAGTAATGGAGGTAGATGAACACCACATGTGGAAAGATCGAACATGATTGGAAGGATCTTCTCCAGCACGACCTTCAAACTTTGGGATGTCGGAAGGGAGCTTTGTCGGCATAGCAGGCCAACTAGCATCATGGTGTATAGGGTCGTTTATTAACCGGTCCAAATTGGGGATGCTGAGGCCTGCCAAGAAGGGGAGCACGGGTGAAGCCGAGGTAGTTCCTGTGGTGGTTCCGCTAGTAGTAGGGCCGGCATTAGGGCCGGGAGAACCGCTAGCGTTAGGCCCTGGACCAGACATAGTGAAGGTTACAGGGGGAGAACCAAGAGGAGAAGGAGGACCCAATGAATCAGGAGAGGAGTCAGAGTGCAGACTTGAAGGTGGACTGGCTCGACGACGGCGGGGCGGAGCAGGTCGATCGACCGGAAACTGAGGATGAAGGCCAAGAAGTCTCCGGGATAAGCGCCTTGGGGGCGCAATGATGACAGGAAGAAGGAAACCGACAGGGGCAGAAAGGGACAGAATCAATTAAGG
>JAXQQM020070640.1:0-10998 GCA_034641835.2 Pinus albicaulis | reverse complement strand
AGGAAGTTCAGGAGGTGGAAGAAACCACCCATGTAGCGCCAACCATCAGAGGGCGCATGCGCACTACAGAAGCTGAGCGACTGGCTCGAGATGCAGAGAAGGTTGTAGGACCACCTACAGCACAGCGCAGACAGAGGAAGTCACCGGATCGGTACACTGGATACATGGCTCTTGTGAGTCAATGTGTTGTGACGGAGCCATCCTCTTTTGAGGAAGCTGTGGAGGAACCCGCATGGGTTGATGCCATGATCGAAGAATATGATTCGATCGTCAGGAACAGTGCATGGGAGATTGTCCCAAGACCGGTGGGAAATCAGTGGTGGGTTCGCGATGGATCTACAAAGTGAAGCAGGCGGCTGACGGGAGTGTGGAGAAGTACAAGGCGAGATTTGTCGCCCGTGGTTTTTCACAGATCGAGGGGATTGACTATGAGGAGACTTTTGCACCTGTCGCAAGGTACTCTTCCATACGGACGATCCTTGCTCTCTCAGCGCAGATGGGGTGGCACATTCATCAGATGGATGTGAAGACTGCGTTCCTCAATGGAGTTATTGAGGAGGTGTACATAGAGCAGCCTGAAGGTTTCGAGATCTTCAGCAGTGAGTCGCATGTGTGCCGACTCAAGAGAGCACTGTACGGGCTGAAGCAAGCACCTCGTGCTTGGTACACTCGGATAGACATCTACTTCACCGGGCTTGGATTCTCCAAGAGTGAGGCAGATCCAAACCTGTACCAGATTGTGGTGGAGGGGAAGCTGTTGATCATCGTATTGTATGTAGATGATCTGATTTTGACTGGCGATGAGCAGTTGATACTTTCATGCAAGGAGGATATTGCACGAGAGTTTGAGATGAAGGACTTGGGCATCCTTCATTATTTCCTAGGATTGGAGATTTGGCAGCGCAGCGGAGGACTGTTTGTTTCTCAGGGAAAGTATGCCCGGGAGATTCTGGAGAGGTTCAACATGCAAGGCTGCAAGCCTGTTGACACTCCTCTTCCCGGTGGTTGGAGGAAGGAGGATGCTACTTCAGCGGAGGTAGTGGATGCCACTGTCTATCGACAGTTGGTGGGGTCGCTTATGTATCTGGTCAATACATGACCCGATATATGCTATGCAGTTAACCAGCTTTCGCAAGCTATGGTTAAGCCTACGAAGCTCTTTTGGAAGGTGGGCAAGCATGTATTGCGCTATATCAGAGGAACATCGGGATATGGTCTATGGTACAGACAGGAGGATGGAGCGAAGCTTTCCGGCTTCACCGGATGCGTACTGGGCAGGGAGGCTCAACCACTTAAGAGCACATCCAGAGAGTTTTCGCATTGGGTTGACAAACAGCTCTCCGGCAATAAAGCAGTAGTTGCAGATCCGTGGCACCTGGGCCTGGGCGAGAGGCCGAGCACAGGCTACTAATAAAGCATCGTACGAGGCTATTTGGATGAGGAAGATCCTCGTTGGATTGTTCGGGTTGCATTTGGAGCCTACTGTGATTTATTGTGATAACCAGAGTTGCATTAAACTCTTGGCTAATCCAGTATTTCATGATAGATCCAAACACATCGACATCAGGTACCATCATATCAAATATTGTGTTCAACGGAGAATCATGATGCTTTCATATGTTCCCACGGAGGATCAGGATGCCGACATCCTGACGAAGGCGCTCACCAGGAGCAAGTTCGAATTCCACAGAGGCAGGATAGGGGTTGTAGATAATCCATATCTTGCTAAGAGGGAGTGTTGAAAATGCAGCAAGATGATGGAGCTTAGTGAAATGAAGTCGCCTTCACTAAGTGGGCCCGTAGGCAAATTCTAGAGCAAAATCTATTTTTAGACTATGTCTATTTTTAGACATATGGAGCATGGTCCGGGGATTGCAGTATGTTATTCTTGGAGTATTGGTCATGTTGGTAAAAAATATATGGGACTCTATTTTTTGGACCTATAGGTCGAAGTCTATTTTTAGACTGCCTCTCCTTAAAATAGGGAAGTCAAATATTATTTACCCTTAATAATATTTAGACTATAAACTTCATTTTACTCTCTTGGAGCACTTCAGTTCGAGCCTTGGAAGTGGCTCATGCATCTGACAGAGGAATTACGCTATTCCCAAGGGTTTGATGGCATCATGCATGGTTGACTTCAGTTAGGACTTCAGTGGCAGAAGTTTGGTGGAGTTAATGAGACAGATAGTGGAGTTGTGTTCTGCTTATTTTAGTTGAACTAGTTGAGATTAGTTTAACTAGCTAATCAATTAGTTATGAGTGGAGTGAATTAAATATTATTTAATTCATTAATTAGTAACTCATTATTCAACTCAAGAACACATCAGTTCACTATAGTGCATGATCAGTTCAGTGGAGACCAGTGAAAGTGGTAGATGAAAGGGTGGAGTTAGCTATCAGTGGCGACATCAGTTGTGCGTGAGATTTGCACCACACTTGGAGGATTTTTCCATGACAATTGCGCAGTCAAGCCAAGGAGATTCGAACCTTGGATCTCTATATAGACAGGCCTGGATTGCGTAATAGAGGCAAGGCAATTGGCGGTGAGTTTTGAACCAGTAACCTGTTCAAAACTGAGCTAGATTGTGGGTAACTGTATGAGAAAGTACTGAGTACTTGTGAGGAGTATTGTACTGATTTTGTTACTTGATTTCTCCATTATAATATACACAATAGCTGCGGGGTTTTCAGCTATAAGCTTTCCCCATACATACTGTGTTAATGTGTATGATGATTTGATGTGTTATCGCTTGATTTTATTTCCGCATGTGTGATGATCTGAGTTGATCTGAGAGTGGAAGAGATTATGTGTTGCATATAAATTCAAATTGTATGTGATCGATTGTCTCTGTGATAATTAATCATTATTCAAAGAAGTTTCTACAAGTTTCAAATATTTTCTTCTTCTACTAATTTTTCAGAGAAATAAAAAATCTCTATCAATTCTTGAAAACTGAACCTCCTTCTTTTTCAATTTCTAAAAAAAAAAGACAAACCCCAACTATTACTTCTCACAATAAAAAACCTTCAAAAAACTATTCTCCCTTTCTTCTTAAATTTCTGTTCAAAAACCCTTCAACCAATTTTTGTTCAAAAAACAACCCTTTTCAACAAACGCTGATTGCTTGACTTAAATTTTTTTCTTTAAAAAAACAAAGAATAGCTCTGTTTAAAATTACCCTTTCACTCCAGACGTTCACTCCAGATTCTCAGTGCTTTGGCTGGAAATTGTTTCTGGGCTTCTCTCCTTGTCAATGTCTGGCAGATTCTCCTTTTTTCAAGGAAACGGTTTCTCCAGCACCGACCCACAACAGGCTTCTTCACCAGCACTTCAGCCTCAGGCTCTCCAGCGCGCAGACAAACTCGAGCAAATCTCTGGAACTTCTTTTGAGCATTCTTTTTCCAGACACGTCTCGTGGCTTCCTCTTTGCGGCGGACGGTCAACCCAGCACAAGGGTCTGCCGATTCACTCAGCCGTATATGTCTCGTGGCTTCCTCTTTGCGGCGGACAACTCCTCTTCTCCAACAGCGTTTTGTTTGCACGGCTTGCTTCGTACAGTCGACAGTGGACTCAATCTTCAGACAACCTCTCTCGATTAGCTCTGATATCACTTGTTGGGGAAAACAAGAAATGAGAAAAGATAATAAGAGAAATTGAATTGGAAACTGAAAGAACTGAAGGATAAAAAACACTTGAAACTTTATTGATAAATTCTCCGTGTCATTACAAACCTCTCGGGCCATCTTATTAAACCTAGATACATTTCGTTACTCTAACTACATCTCATTATTTCGTTATTTCAACTACCTAAATAATTAGTAAATTTACAATATTTGTTGTCACATTTAACAAATGCACAATGATAAATTGGTCGTTGCTTACTGCTTCTACACAGGAGCTTGGAAGAAAACCTCTGCCATCTCCCTTTCCTTCCTCAAAGAAAATGTATACCGTGATGATAGTCCAGTTGTTAATTTCTGTGTCTCGGGGATAGGCTTGGTCTTAGTGACAACCGTAGTGACAATTGATCGAACACTTTATTAACAATCAATTGTTTGTACTGTCTGCAATCCTCTGACAAGAACTTTCATAGAACTCCCTCCCATGACATCCATAAGATCAATCAGAGCGAGAGGCATCGTGGCAGGGGAGGGTGACCATCCAGAGACATACAAAGTGTTCGCTATGGGCTTGGACAGTGATTACGAGGGGGTAGTCGAAATTTTTGATTCTACTAAGCAGTCGTAGGAGATTGCACCACATAGGCCGTTGAATTTGCGTATTTTCTTAACTTCTCGCTGTGAATTTCTTTTCTGCAGCGGTTTCTTCTACTGTTTGGCGTGTTATCGTGGGATTTGGGAAATTATGGGTTTCGGCATGACAGATGGGATCTCCGTTTCTAAATAGTTGCCAAGGATCGTTGAAGGCTTTAAGAGTCGCCCCTACTTGGTTGTCTGTGGGTCGCAGCTCCTAGTTGTGGGTGCCATAGTCCAAGAGGGAAAGCTGCAGAAGGTCATCATTTGGGAGTTTGAGAAGGTGAACGTGAACTCTTCCTCCTCATCCTCATCCTCGCAGTGGGAGTTGAAGTTGAAGGAGAGTGTTACAATGCCTTCATCCTTGTGTGAGGGTGGAAACAGATTTCCTATGAAGTAACCCTACCCAACTATGACGTGCAAAGGAGTTAAGGATTGTGCCTGCCTTATATTCAATCGCAATCGGGATGAGAGAGAGCTGGAGATGGTTACTTACAATATAAGAGAAAAGACCTGGACTAAACTTCCCAGCTGTCCTTTAGATTTCGAAAGTGGATACTGTATCGATGTCTTTGAACCAAGGCCTGACATGAAGGCTCAGTAAAACCGTGGTACGCATTCTTTTGCCTTTCACATAAACGTTGAATATTTTTAATAGATACAGCTGCATCCCTTGAAAGTTTACTGTGTGATTTTCTATATGTATACAAAGGGTTGGGTGTAGATAGGAATTTAACAATTCAGTAATTTAGTAATATTATGTTGACAGACTCTTGAAAATGATTAAAATCCATGACATTTTGGTGCTTCAAATCAGGATAGGAATTTTGATAAACATTCATACAATGGTTATGAACACAACTTTATAACTTTATTAGTTTCAATCAAAATATTTATTTCTATATTTGAAAATGGTTAAAATCCATAACATTTTGGTGCTTCAAATCAGCATAGGAATTTTGATAACATTTTGGTGCTTCAAATCAGGATAGGAATTTTGATAAACATTCATACAATGGTTATGAAGACAAAAACTTTATAACGTTATTAGTTTCAATCAAAATATTTATTTCCATATTTTGTAATTTGTGAGTAGCTTGTTATTGTTATTTTTTAATAACTTGAATTTTAAGCTTTGAATGGTATTGAGTAATAACATATAACATACTGCAATGATTTCTTTCAGAGCATTTATATGTATACAGCTTTCACATCACTGATTTTAGGAAATTTTAGGGCATTAATATGCATACAGCATGCTCACATCACAGATTTTAGGACATTTAAGGGCATTTTTATGCATACAACTTACTCACATCAAAAGTAATACCAACATTTTGATTTTGATATTCAAAAAATATCTATTTCTGATTAAAAATTTATATTATAAAAATGGGGTGGCAGTAGCCCACTTATCCCCTTTTTTTTTCCATTGTGATTTAGGAATGAACTTCACATTTTTTATATATGATATATTGATCATCTTTATAACAGCAGAATTATATACAGTATTTCTTTCAGAACATTTATATGTATACAGCTTTCACATCACTGATTTTAGGAAATTTTAGGGCATTTATATGCCTACAACGTACTCACATCACATATTTTAGGAGATTTAAGGACACTTTTATGCCTACAACTTCACATCAAAAGTGATACCAACATTTTGATTTTGATATTAAAAAAAGGTATTTATTTCTGATTAAAAATTTATGTTACAAAAATTCAAATTCAAATTCTCTTCTTGATAATTACTTGTGAGGTTACTTGAGTTATTTATGTCTTTCCTTTGTTAGCTTATTTAATCTTTCATCAAATCAATTATCAGAATACACAAGACATAAGAATTAGGCTCCTAGAGCTAGGGCAAAACCTCTCTCTCTTGGAGAGGAAAACCAATGAGAAATTCTTCTTATAGATTTTCAGATGACAAGTACCATGACCAAGAATTAGACCCTTGACCTATATATGCTTCAAGACCTTGACTTTTCTTCTTTGATGTCCTTCAATGCTGATCTTTCTTCTTTTCACCAAGTTGCACTGTTCTGCACCAACACTTCCTTCTTCAGATACTTGAGATATATATCAGCTGCAGTTAGGAAAGTAAATCCTGTAAATTTTTGTAGATGTTCTATGCTTGATGCAACTTTACTTTTCTTACAACAATCACACAAATAGTTAAGTAAAATGCTGATAGAACATATCAGTGGATCTTATAGAAGACAAACCAGAAACAGAAAAATGTGATGGTGCGTTATGGCGGTCAACAGGATGCTTCAACCAGCAAAGTCTCCTTGATCAGCCAACCCAGAATGTGTCACAACAATCCTCAAATCAGTCACTGAGTCAACACAAGTCAACTCCAGAAAAGTCAACGCTGTCCAAAAAAGTCAACGCAGGGCAGCAACATAAAAGTCAACGCAGCTCCAAGTTCGGTCAACCTTTTGACCTCAGTTTTTGTGCCAATGTGTACGGCCTCCTAAAATCGAAGTCTCCAACAAATTTCAGCCCTTTTGGACCATGCGTTGACCAAAGTCAACGCTGGTCAAACTTCCTTGGAAACCCTAGCTGCAGCAATTGCGTCCTTCTTCTTGGCTGTACAAACTCGTCCTTCTTCCCACGTGTGAGCTGAAATCGTCCTCCAAGGAGCTCGTACTAAATCAGAGAAGAGAAGAAGATGTGTGATGAGTGAGTGTGAAATGCTCTCCAACTTTGACTGTATTTATATACATCATTGAGGTGTGTGACACATCCGCTGGGGGTGTAAAACCTTAAGGCCGACCTGCACATATAATTTATTATAAATAATAAATTCAAAATAAATGTTCTGCTCATCGGATTAAGATATATTTTATATGGATTTTACACCTCTCCGAAAGAGGAATCCAACAAAAATATTAGCATCTTAATCCGAGCATCACAACATGGAGTTTGGACCTAGTTGTCCAATTTTAACACTCCCTCTCAACTAGGGAGAACTCCATCCATCAGTGCAATCAAACATCGTGCGTCATCCCGCCGTAACTTGCTTGTCGGCTCTCTTATTTCGGCATCGTAAGGGTCACCAAAGATCATCCCCGCCCGTATTATTCACCTCCCGCAGGTTCAAAACCCTATCGTACTGAAGAGTCTCCAACCAACCCGAAGTTGGTTCATCCGACCCGAAGTCAGCAAGAGGTCCTACCCGTACTCACTAAACTTGACTACCTGATCCCACATCAAGTGGTTGGACCGTGCCATCCTAGATAGAGAGTACAGCAATCTCTGATGCGTCCATCAGTCTTTGCTACTAGTCTCTAGCTTTTCCCACCTCATTGGCCAAATGAGAGGTACTTCCCATGAGCCCTGAACTCAATGGGTAGGATGCATACGGGGCTCAGATAATGAGAGGTGAATCAACTCAATAATCACAACGGTGGGGCAGAAGCACCACAAGGTTCGGCAAGCCTAGCCCTGTGAGTGCTTATAGCTCCGAGAAGCTATCCCAAAGCCCCCCAGAGCTCCTAGAGCTCATCGTCCAATGGGACCCACATCATAGGGTCGTTCCACGATACCAAGACTCTCACGGAAGGTTAGGAACTTGACCTTCCCCAGGGGCTTAGTGAGAATATTCGCGACCTGCTCATCAGTTCCTATATGATCGAGCCTTACGGCGCCTCGCTGTACCATATCCCGGATAAAGTGGTACCTGATATCAATATGCTTGGATCAGTCGTGGAACACAGGATTCTCAGTCATACGAATCCCACTCTGATTATCACAGAGTATCACAGTGGTATCTAGCACATGTCCAAACAGCTCACTAAAGAGCTTTCGCAACCAAATTGCTTCACAACAGGCCATACTAGCAGCAATGTATTCGGCCTCCGCGGTGCTCAAAGCCACCGACTTCTGCTTCCTTCTCATCCATGAGATCGAAGCAGAACCAAGATTGAAGCAACGTCCCGATGTGCTCTTACGATCCACCACACTGCCAGCCCAATCGACATCAGTATATCCACGGAGTATCACACTCCCGGCAGTGTATCTCAGCCCATGGTTTATCGTGCCCCGAAGATATCTCAGAAGATTCTTGGCACCAACCTAGTGAAAGTGATGAGGCTCAACCATCTGTTGACTCAAAGTGTTCACTGCAAAACATATATCTGGTCGGGTGTTCACTAAGAACATCAAAGCTCCTATGAGTTGACGGTACTCAGTAGGATTGGCCAAGATAGGCCCAGCAGTGCTGCCACTCAACTTCTTGAAGTTGAGTTCCATTGGTGTTGACACGGACTTGCAGTCCACCATACCAAATCTCTCTAGAAGTTTCACAATGTATTTTCCTTGAGAAAGGAAAATCTCTCCAGGTCTTTGCCAGACCTCCAGGCCTAGGAAGTAGTGCATCAGTCCTAGGTCCTTCATCTCGAACTCAGCAGCGAGCTCCCTCTTGCATTGATGAATGAGAGGGTCAGCACCTGTCAGGAAGAGGTCGTCCACATACAGCACCAGAGTGAGAGGCTTCCCCTGGACAACCTTGAAGTAAAGGTTCGGATCAGCATTACTTCGAGTGAAGCCCAGCTTCATCAAGTAGCTATCCATCCTCTCGTACCAAGCTCTAGGTGCTTGCTTCAACCCATAGAGGGCTTTCTTCAACCTGCAGACATGAGTGTCCCTATCCTGAACTTCAAACCCCAGAGGTTGTTCTACATACACCTCTTCTTTTATTGCACCATGCAGAAAAGCGGTCTTGACATCCATCTGATGAAGACTCCATCCTTGCGTAGCAGCAAGGGCTGTGATTGATCGAATGGTGGTATATCGTGCCACAGGTGCAAATATTTCATCATAATCTATACCTTCTTTTTGAGAGAAGCCACGGACAACAAATCTTGCCTTGAACTTTTCAGCACTCCCGTCAGATCCATGTTTGATCTTGTAGAGCCATTTCGCGGTGACAACTGATTTGTCCTTCGGCCTCGGAACCACATCCCAGACATCATTCTTCATTATGGATTCATATTCTTCGTGCATAGCATCCTTCTAGACTTGATGCTTTACGGCTTCCTCAAAAGATCCAGGTTCAGATTGTACAATAGTACTCATGGCAGCTAGATACCCTTGGTATCTACACGGCTTCTTGCTTTCTCGGAATGTCCCCCTTGGGGCAGCATGACCCTCAGCATCTTCGAGGGTGTCCCCGAGCCATGATGGTCTCTTTCCCAGTGAAGGAGATGGATCGATAGGGTCCATTGGTCCTTCAATATCAGGCATTGTCTCATCCTGCGGTTCTTCTTGATTTCCAAGCCTTTCTTCATGATTTTCTTCAGATCTTGGAAGATCTACTACTTTCTTCAGGGAAGCATCTTCGTCAAAAGTGACATCATGGCTTATCTCTACTTCCCTTTGACCAGGTACATAGACTTTATAGGCCTTAGAAGTCTCACTGTAGCCCACAAACATTCCTTTCTTCCCAGAAGCATCTAGCTTACTTCTCTTTTCTTTCGGCACATGAAAATAGACAGGACATCCAAAAATTCTAAAATGTGAGACATTAGGTTTCTTACCAGAGAAAACCTCTTCGGGAGTTTTGGAGTCCAAAGCGGAATGAGGGCATCGGTTTTGAATGTACACAGCAGTATTTGCAGCTTCTCCCCACAGAAACTTTGGTAGACCCTCGTCACATAGCATGGCACGGGCAGCTTCCACAATAGTCCTATTCTTGCGTTCAGCAACACCATTCTGCTCAGGAGTATATGCAGTGGTAGTCTCCCTCTTAATGCCAGCTTCTCTGCAAAAGTCTTTGAACTCATTTGACTCATATTCGGTGCCATTGTCAGTCCTCAAAATCTTGATCTTCTTTCCGGTCATATTTTCCACCAAGGCTTTGAAGGTACGGAACCACATGAAAGCCTCATCCTTCTTCTTCAAGAAGTATATCCAGGTTTTGCGAGAGAAGTCATCAGTAAATGTCATGTAGTAAGAACATCCTCCCAGGGATGTCACGGGCAATATACCAGATAGATCAGAATGGACCAGTTGCAATATATCAGATGTCTTTGTGACACTAGAGGGGAAAGGTCCCCTTGTATGTTTTCCTTCAGCACAGCCCTTACATACACCTTCATGATTATTTCCAAAGTCAGGCATCCCTGTCACCACCTTCCTTGCTTCGGGAAGGGCCTTGTAATGAAGGTGTCCAACCCTTCGGTGCCATAGTTCGGTTTGTCGGATAGTATCACATGTCATTGCTCCCAGCGGACTTCCTCCAACCTGGTAGAGTGTGCCAACTCTAAACCCAATCGAGATAGCTTCCTTGAAGCTCTTCTTCCACATGAGCACCTTTCCATCAGTGAATGTTACATTGAACCCTTTATCTTCCATGGCTGATATAGACACAAGGTTCTTCTTCAATTTTGGTACATAGAGTACATCTTGCAAATGTAGGACTTGTCCTTGAGACAAGTGGAGGGTCACAGTCCCTGTCCCTTTCACGGGATATGTGGCATTATTTCCAAGGATAATTTCTAGATTAGTATCCCTCTTAATCATGTCAGAGAGTGCTTCCTTGAATCCAGTGATGTGTCTTGAGGCACCATTATCTATCAGCCAGACATCCATAGTGTCGGGCGGAGATGCAGCAGAGAGAGCAGATACAAGAATATATTCATTTCTTTTATCAGTTCAGCATTAGACTCCTCATACCTGGAGTTTCTAGACCTTTTAGAAGGTTGATTGTTTCCACCAGAGGGAGCCTTC
>JAXQQM020071034.1:0-81749 GCA_034641835.2 Pinus albicaulis | reverse complement strand
CCCAGGGGTGAGTTATGGAGAGAGAACTCTATGGTTGGGAGGCATCTAGTTAGAGAAAATTGGTACGCACATGTTATTGAACCTATACTGGGTTTATAATTAGATGTTGTAGCCATGTAATATGAAAAGTTTGAATTTAAAGCTATGTTGGAGGTTAGTAGAACTAGTAGTTACATGTTCCAGTTGCTGGTCTATACATTTAACAGAGATTACTATAGCAGGAATAGTAAACTTTGTCTTGTTGGATAGATGTGATGCTATAGATGACCAACTCTAAAACTGTCTAAGCCCAATGATGGTTTTAGATCTGAGGTTAGGTACCTCACAGAAAATTTATATTTCAGTATGTTAGTTTATTTAGTATATATATATATTTTTAAATGGGTGTATGGAATTTAAAATGACATTCTGGAACACAAAATAACATGCAAAATGGGAATAAGTATGTGATGTATTATTAAATAGGTACTATGCTATAACCTTAAATCATCTTGTTTTGAAGAGAGGAAAACTCAAGAAGAAAACTTTAAAAATTAAAGGAATATCTGAAAGTGTTGGTATTAAAGTATAAGGGTTCAGGAATATTCCTAAATAGAAATATATATATATATATATATATATATATATATATATATATATATATATATAGGTATAGAATTCAAAGTGTTGCAAGTAAGCTTTAAGTACAGATATGAAATAAATAACTTCCTTATAGTATGATTCTATTCTACTTTATCTTTTAATGATAAGAATATTTCTTAGCCAAGAAAATTTTACTTTGAATATCACAGTCTATCCTTATATCATGCTGTACCAACCCCATACTTGAACACAATCTTTGCAACAAAACTGCTTCCTTGCTTGCATCAGTGGCTCCTATGTATTCTACCTATCTAGTTGAAAGAGCCACTACAGAATGTCTTTTACTCATCCAACTGACTACGCCTCCAAATAGGCTAAGCACATACCGACTTGTAGATCTTCTCTGGTCCAGATCTCTAGCCCAGTCTGCATCGACAAAGCCACAAATGTCCAACATTCTTTCCAATCCTCGTCTTCCCTGGTAGCACAAGCCATAATCACGAGTGCCATGTAAGTATCTGAAAACCCACTTCACTGTTGTCCAATGATCCTTCCCTAGGTTTGACATAAACCTGCTCAATACTCCCACTGAATGTGTAATGTCTAGTCCAGTACAGACCATTGCATACATCAGGCTACCCACTACACTTGCATATGGAACACGGGACATATCCTCCTCTTCTTCTTGTGCCTTGGGACACTGTTCAGCAGATAGCTTTACACCTAAATGAATAGGAACATTCACCGGTTTACTATCCTGCATATTGAACCTCTGCAATATAGTCTCGACATACTTCTTCTGGTTTAACCAGAGCTTCCTCTTTGCCCGATCTCTCTTAATTTCCATGCCCAAAATATAGTTTGCAGCACCAAGATCCTTCATGTCGAATTTGGAGAACAGTTGGGTCTTCAGATCTTGGATAATTTCTTTGTCATTTCCAATCAACAACATATCATCCACATACAAGATCAAATAAATAACAGGGTCACCAATTATTTTAAAATGAACACAGTGATCCTCCTTGCTTCTGGTGAAGCCAAGTCCCCGTATATAGGTATCAAATTTCTGATACCACATCCTTGGTGACTATTTTAACCCATACAAATACTTCTTCAACCTGCATACTAGTTCTTTCTTACCCTTCACCATAAAGCCTTCAGGTTGCTTCATGTAGATCTCCTCTTCTAGATCCCCATGAAGAAATTATGTCTTCACATCCATCTGTTCTATCTCAAAATCATATGCAGCAGCAACAGATAAAAGTAATCTAATAGAAGTAAATTTGGCAATAGGAGAAAAAATATCACCAAAATCAATTCCCAACACCTGGGAATAACCTTTTTCTACTAACCGAGTTTTGTATTTCTCCACCTTTCCTTCTACATTCATATTCTTTTTAAACACCCATTTGCTCTCTATGGGCTTCCTTCCAGCCGGAAACTCCACCAGATCCCATGCCTCATTTCTATGCAAGGATGCCATTTCATCAACCATGGCCTCCTTCCAAAGTTTTCCATCCTCTGAATCTACTGCCTCCCTAACAGTTTTGGGATCATCATCAGTTATAGCTAAGGAAAAACCTGAACAGAAAGTAGATGGCCTATACCTTTCTAGTTTCCTTCTTTCTCGAGTTGATCTTCTCACAGCTGGAGTTTGTGGCTCTTCCTCTTCTGAGTCTTCTTCTGTTGTAGAGTCTGATTCATCCTCCTTTAGCTCAAACTCTATCTTCTCAGGTTCCTTTGGTATGAGTCCATGTTTAACAACATCTTTCACCTCTCTAAACACCACATCTCGACTGTACACAACCTTCCTTGTTTCCGGGTTCCAAAGCTTATAACCTTTTAAACCATCCTTATACCCAATAAAGATGTCCTTCCATGATCTATGCCTTGATGTCTCCTTACTTGAAGGAATTCCACCAAGGAGTTCCCATGATGAGCAGAAGAGCAAAGTGTTCCCTCAACCTTTTGTATCATTGTCATCTCTTTCTAAGAGGGAAGCCAACAAAACATTTGAGACATTGGGTAAGAAGCATGCTTATGCAAATCACATATTATTTCATTATTGCATGTATTCTCATACTTTACATTTGTAGGCTATTACTCCTAAAGGGAGTGTTCTACCTTACAAGCTTCATGGCCAACTATGGGCCAAGATTATTTTCAAATATGGCCACTCCCTTGATGGGATAAGGGATGTGTTACAACATGATGGGTGCTTCGCTAAGGCACCAAATATACATTTCACTTTCAGCCATGGCGAAATGATAAGGGAAGCAAGTAAGTGGCATGCAAACCACTTACCATATCTAGATCTGAAGTAGGGAGGAGATCACCTGCGCTGGTTCCTATTCGGTGAGTTTGGGTACCACCCAAGGTTTTTGAATTTCTTGTCTCATGCCTTCTATTTCAAGAAAATAATGCATAAGAAGAAGGCATGTTTGTTTTGGTTTATGAGAAGAGAGTATGGACACCCCATGATGAATTCCATGTCCTTACATCTACTTGTATCCATGATATATGTACATGCATTTCTATTTAGAATGAATATCACAATCATGTATGTACTTTGGGTTGGGAGAATATGTAGCCTTCTCATGGGATGGCATAAGGGAGCATGTTTGTATCATGATGTTAAAAATGCTCCAATATTTATTGTAAACATGAGAGGAGGAAAGGTACAATGCGTGAAGGTATCCATTGGGAATGCAATCTCCCAAATTCATTTGTATTTCAAGGAGAGGAAGAACCTTATATGGCCGTTGCATTATATATTGTGTTTTCTTATGCAAAAGGTCATATATTGGGCTTATGTCATGAGAAGGGATCTCTCACAAGGGAGAACTTGGAGAAAGACATGTGTTGCTTGAATCATTTTCAACCAACACCTATTATCCTCCATTATTTACAAGCTTTGAAGAAGCTTATGGCAGTAAAAAGGTGGTGGGATGGCCACTTATTGTATCATGATTTGAGGCAGCTAGAGGATGGACAAAGTTGGTCTCAAAGGAGGGACTTGGGTCACCATCCAATGAGACTTAGTCCATATTTCTGTTGGAGCACCTATGGTAAAAATGATTTGTTCACTATATGCATAGGAGGTTGGGAAAGAAGGCTCACTAGAATCCATGAAGAGAATCATGAAGGTCCAAGCTCCTCTTGGCTTCATGTGAACTACACTTTTGCAGCCCAGGATCAACAGCTCCGCATCCATCAACAATGGGAAGAGGGATAGTGTGAGTTGAGTATATCTATCTCTCATTTCCAGCCTTATAGCCCCTACTCAATGCACATGATGGGGATTAATGATTGTTTCTATGAGCTATCAAGAACGGCTCCTTTTATTTGGATGGTAGCATGGAGAGTACATGCTCTTAAATGGGTTGAAGTACCCTATATTTACAATCTCTCATGCCTTGAGAAGACCAATGGATAGCTTGTAATTCTTCCTTTGTATCTCCCAATTCTTCATGATGATAGCTATATGGTTCATTTCGGGGAGAAGAAAATTCCATTGGAAATTTTGCAGCACTCACCTTGCAGTTGCTTGAGGACAAGCAACAATTTTGGAGGGGGGGACTGTAATATTCCTAATTAGCCTAAGCTAATAGGAATATTTCATTTTGTTTCCTTTTTATTATTAACCAATCTGTATTCCATTTCAGATCTGATCTACTATGTATCATGTTCTTCATAAATTTCTGAATTTTACTACAGATCCACGGTGTAGATATCAGATCTACTCATTGTTATTCATATTCTGCTGAGATCCCCAAGGGGAATGTACTGAAAAGATCTTTTGCATATAGATCACATTATGATCTATGATTTTGTATTCAGATCTGTTATTGATCCAAAATATAATGGAGCACTGCTTCAGTCCCCTATAAATTATGTTGTTCAGCTCTTCTGTCTCATTCCATGGTTGCAGCACCTCATTTTGAGGCCTCTCTCTATGTAAATCTCTATTTTTCCTAATGTAAATCATTTGAGTCATATTCTAAGTTTCCATACTAATTTTCTAGCATTATTTCAGTTAAAACCCTCAGAAATTATGCTATCCATGCTTCAGCAAATTTCTGCATAACCTAAGCCATGGGAAATTAGAGTTTTCTAGCCTAGTTAGGAAGGGATGAATTGTTTAACATATAAAAACTCTTTTTTTTTCTTTTTTTTCTTTTTTTTTTATTCTTTTTATTTTTTTCTGAAATTTGACATGGGAGTCCCCCATAACCCTAGCTATCATATCCAACTAGTTTCCCATCTTATTTTTACACAGATATCTGACTACATTCGTTTTAGGGCCTAAATCATCACTTTTCCCCACCTTTTGGTTTATAAATGTTGTATAAAGTTGCTGCTGCATATTTTATTGAAAGTTAAGTGGTTTGACATCATTTATTAGTCATATTTATGCATATCCAACTCTGGAATACCTTAGGGTATTCTCATTGTTGTAGAAATTCCATATTTTTCACATTACAGCTAAAGGCCCAACCAATACACCAAAAGCACGGACTGTTAGTGAGGGAAAAATACTAGGGTGTTAACAGTGGGGTCTTAAGTACCATCGGAGCATCTGAGGGTGGCAGCTAAACAACCCCTTATTACACAGAGCCCAGACACATGGCAGGGCCCACCCTAAACAAGGCTGCCCTAAATAGGGATATTACAGCCCACCACGCTCCATGAGTCTCGACCTTGAGAGCTTTGATCTTATACCACTACACCAAAAGCCTGAAATTTTAGTGAGGGCAGCATCGAAGGGTGTTAAGGGTGGGGTCTTAAGGCCCATCGGAGCATCCGAGGGCAACAACTAAACAAACCCTCATTACGCAGACCCTGGACATGTGGTAGGCCCCACCCTAAACAGGGCTACCGTAAACAAGGATATTACAGTGTGTCCTTGCACATTTGTCCCTCAAAAATGCATGCAATGGGGACGCCTCTTTTCCTAGATTGCCTGTCCAATCTAGGGGAAAAATTCCCTTTGAGGCCATACAAACCCAATTTGTATGGCCCCTGACACCATCAGACTGAAAAAATTATAATGCAGGACGTCATGAAAGTTACCTTGGCATAGTATCATTAATCCCTGGTACACAGGTTGATCGCAATAGCAAGAAAGGATTTGCGTTCACCTCTGATCCCCCAAAACTCAGCAAGTACAAATGAATAGGATTAAGGCCATAATCCCATATTTATCACCCTTTTCCAAAACCTCGGAGGTCCATAACAGGAGATCAGAAGGTCCATTCCGCAAATCGTAAGTTGTACCACCATCATTATGCCATGACAAACAAAAGCGATGCCACACATTCGCTTTCTAGAAAAATATTTTTTCAGCGCCAGCAGGTATGCACCCTCCCATCTTCCTTTCCAAAGTTCATTTCTTTCAATAATATTTTATGAATAGAAGATGTTTTCACTTGAGGTATTTTTTTTTGCAAGTAGAAACCATAAACTGTTTGCAACACCATTCACTGAAAGGTTCGGAGCAGGTATCATTCTACCCTCAGCATCATATAGTCCCAATTTTTTTTTCATATCTTGGCATCATTTCTCCATCAGAAATAAACTGTAGGGTCCTCATACCTAACCACATTTATCATCACCTCACACTGCATATGATAAATGCCTGCATTGGTCGGTAGAGCCTCCCCTCCATGGCGATCGTCACCCAAAGTCGACCGTATATCACCACACAAGTGACGCCATGGCCATGCCATTTCAGTCCAGGAAGCACCTCATGCCTATCCATATATCATGCATAAGGTCTAGTTTACCATTCAAACTCACCCCCCCCCCCTCTCGGATTAGTAGTTTGTACAAGAAGATTGAAAGCGCACCTCCACGAATCGCATTTGGCCCACCATACCTCCATCAGCATAATCCCGTCTACAACATCTTTTGCTTCAACAACCCCACATAGGAGACCAACCAATGGGACCCCTACCCCCAACCAAACACTGTCCTCACACCTTCAGTGAGTGACCCTCTTTCATGTTTTGGGGTACCCGTCTCTGTGTTTTGTACAAATGAAACCCCATTATTTTATTCTTTTGTTAAGTGTACAAAGACCGCAAACGATGCCCTTTGCCACTTCGCCCTCATATTTTATCTTTTCCCCCATGGAAGTAGTCCCCCATTTCCCTTGGTCGAATAATTTTACCCCCATGCATGCACCATCATGACATTCATAGCCGGTTCACACCCGCCTTGGAAGTCCTACCGACTCCAGGGATTTTCCCTTCAGAAATAACTATGACTGCTACCAAGCTACTAAATTATACTTTGACCTTGGGCCACTAAATCCCACCATCCATTTTTAGTCACCACTCACTAGCATGCCTAGATTGAACTCATGACATCAAGGTCCCCGACCCCTCAAGTCAGCGACCTATGGTTCAGTTAAGTCTTCCTTTTTGTCGACCTCAACACCTCTTTTCCAAGAAGGAAGTGACACGTTGGATGAATCCTCCCCATGCAAAGGGGTATCCTCAGGTGGCACTATGGGTGACATCATTGTCCACAGATGTAATCGTTCCTCTTGAAATTCGACCGCCGTAAAAGATTTCATGTCACGATGGTATCGTACCCTACAACCATTGCACTTTGATTAGATCCGTCAAAGACTCGTGCCTCCATAAGCGCCTCTGACAACAATGCTTACATGGGAAGGTCCTAGCTAGTACGTATCCATACATAGAATAGTGATATGCCATACCAATATTATTCATATGGGTACCACATGCCCCCTATCGTCAAAGAAAAAATTCTCCTGAGGGCGTTAGCAGTTATCGTCAACAACCACCACCACCACTACCACAGTAGTGGCATAGACAACACATGTATCTGTCGATTTTGTTTAACTAGCCATAGCATCACGAGCATGGGACATGCCCGCCTCATTGAAATTTTGTAAATATGTTGTATATGTTTATCTGCTTGCAGGGGGCCCCTTAGGCCATGGTTATCTTGAAAACGGTGCAAGGTGTTGTCCATTCGAAAAAACACGTAGGCCTCTCTCTCTCTCTCTCTCTCTCTCTCTCTCTCTCTCTCTCTGCGTATGATACAGAAAAGAAAATATAATGTATTTTGGCTATATATATTTATTCCTAGACCTCATACATTAGGGGGAAAATGGTATCACTGGAAAATTGTACAGCAGAAGACGACATCAATTAATGTCAAGCCTAAGGATTTATAGGGCAGGAACACATTATGGAATCAAGAAGTATTTAAAATATATAAGGTTTTGAGAGAATCATATTTGAACTAGTCATAAATGTTGGATTGTGTGCTTTATTCTTCGATAAGAGTGCCTTCTGCACGCCTTTTGGCTCAATAAGCGTGCATTCTTGGAAATGGAAAAAATTCGCTTTTCGAGACAACACCAAGCAAAGGAAAGTTACTCCTTGTGTGGAGGACGCCTAAGGACAGCCACCGACACCTCCTTAGACAAAATGTGACCACACAAAAGAATATTTGAGCACACAATGGAATAACACCTCTCCCTTCAGTCATTATCCATCATGTACCAAGGGAGGGAAGGAAGATTTGAAACTCACCTATATAAACCCACCAAGAGATGAAGAAATGATGATCACATTGTTATGTTGGCCAAAGTTTCCCAAGAAACACCAGCACTGTTTGTGATCCAGAGCTAGAGCTAAAGAGGACTTGATAGTTGGCCACCCAACACCTTAGTCCACCAAAGAAAAGAGAAATAGGGAGACTGCATCAGAGGTAGAGCTTGGAAGGCAACATCCTTGCATTGGGACCTACATCCATTGCCTATGGGCCTTTTGGCAAGTGGGTAAAATTTCTTCTCACTTTAAACATTTAATAAGAAGAGGCCATTGAGCCATCGTTTGCATTATTATCATTTTGACTCTCTATATAGCTTTTGTATATTTGTGTTTTAGTTTTTAGTTAACCAAAGCATACTTTAGCATACTATTTACATTAAGATTTATGCTTTTGAGCTCCTCCACTTTCTTCATGTTACCAATAGTTTAAAGAGTAGACCACACTCTTTAAGCTGGTGCAATTTCGTACACCCGTGCGAATAATCCACCACAACACTATCCATGCCTTAATTTTAATTAAAAATAATTAATTTGCAGCTTAGATGGAAGAAAAAGGGCTAAGAGGGCTAATAGGGGGTTTAACACATCAAATGAGGTTTGGAAGTGGAAAGAGGGGGTTAAACCCTTAGAAAAATTTATGATGGCATGAGAAATGGATTTGGAGTGGACAAAAGGGGTTAAACTCTTACGAAACCTTATTATAATGCAAGAAATCACTTTGGAGTGAGAAGAAATCAGAAATGTGATGGCGGAATGCGATGGATAACAAAATTTGCGATGTACGATGTCACAATCGCAACTTTGTAAGTTTAAACGGATGGAAGTAAGGACTTAACGGAATGAACTAAATGGTGTGTAGTGCAAAGTGCGAAGAGTGATGTGGTGGGTCACGAATCACAATATTGCAAGTTTACAATGATAACAATAAGGGTTAATGGGAATAAAATAAATGATGAGTATTGCGATGTGTGAAGAGTGATGTGGTGGGTCACGAATCGCAATATCGTAAGTTTACAATGATAGCGATAAGGATTAACAGGAATAAACTAAAACATGTGAAATGTGGTTTGTGTTGTGGTAAAGGTTGCGGGTGGCGATTTGTGATGTGATAAGTTCCATGAGATGCGATTTGTGATGTGGTAAGTTCTGCGAGATGCGATCTGCGATGTGGTAAGTTTCGTGGGATGCGATGTGCAATGGGGATGACATGGTAGCAGAAAAAGCTAAGAGTTGTGATTTGCGATTTTGCAATCACAAATAATGAGTGGTGAGTGTTAACAGTAGAAGGTAACTGATGCGAAGTGCGATTTGCGATTTCACAATATCAAAATCACAAGGAATGGGCTATAGGTGTTAAGGTAATCGTTAAATTTTGGGATTGTGAAGTGAGACATATGGTGGTGGGAGTCTTGAGAAGAAAAGGATAAGGTTTGGTTTTCGGTTGTGCTATATGGTTTTTCATGTGTTTTTTGTAAGAAGGGTAAGGTGGCCGTGAATGGAGAAAAATAGAGAACTAAGGCTAAATAGCTTAAGGGTGTTTGAAAGAAGGTAAGTGTAGCGCTAAGGTGAGAAGTAAAGGAGGGAAATGTAAGCATAAGAGTAGCGCTTAGAAGTGCAGTACACCTACGGATTCATGTACAAGAAATATACAGAAATGCAGGATGAAATAGTGAAGGAAAGGCTTGGAATTGGTAAAAAAAATTCTTCCCCGAACTTGAACAGCAAGCAATTTTTGCCTGTGTAAAGGTCTTCCCCTACTCGAACTCTATTGACAAAAATGAGAGGGGGGAGAATCAACAAATTTTTTGGAGTTTTTCCTCTATTTCACTATGCATAATAAATTAAAACTACAGTAGCACAAAAACTAAATAGAAATGAAAATTATTAGAAGCATATCTAACCTAAATGACAGAGACAAAAATAGGTAAATGAAAGAAAGGAAAAGATAATAACCACAGAGAAGTTGAGGCACATGGATGGTTCCCTAACCCACGAGCCTAGCCCTTTGAACTTAAATCAATCAAATGAGATATTTCTACTCATTTCATAAAATAATAACTCCATACATATCTAAAAGTTTTGATCACTGAATAAAACAAAAAGCTTCAATAGTTCACAACAATATTTCTGAATGGAAGTGTGACTACAATAGACTAACTGTTCCTAGTGTTACACCATTTTTTTATCATTTAACCTTTTACTATTAGATAGATGAAAGTACACCATATAAGACCAATCCTGCCCTAGTAGAATTTCTTTCACTTTGAAAATAACTTAGTAATCCTTAATTTATTAAGTTGTTTATGGTGTAAATAGGAAACCCCATGAGGAATAATTGAATGAATCACTATTTATTTAATTATTACTGAACCACATTCTCAAAATAATAAATAAATAAATTTATTTATTTATTATTTACAAATAAAGGGATTGGACCAAATTTAAATTCTTTTTTCCCTCTAACAAATATAATAAAATATTCCATAAAAATTGGATTTGGATTTGGTTAATAATATTTTAATTATGCACTAATATCTAGACTAACACAATATTCTATTATAAATACAAAGGTTTTTCCATTCACTCGCTACCCTTTGTTGCCTAAATATCACTCTGGATCTATACTTTTGGTCTGACTTTGATCCTCCATCATTGTCATATTTTTTCCATCTTTTTGCTTGAGAGATCCCTTTGAGTTCCATTTTTGTCTGGTGGTTTTTCTGCATCACCAAGGGAGAGATATCTTAAATATGAAGCCATTAGGACATACAAGATCCCATACCATTGAGGGGGAATGGTAACATCTTTCTATTTTCCCTTCCCAGGTGTCATAAATAAAAGTTTCTTTAAATATATTCTTGTCTTGTCTATTGGATACATGGAGCAACTATTGCTTTTATTTGAATTTTAATGTCTCTAACTGCATAGATCTGTATTTTTTAGCATTTTTATTGGTAAAATAACTATGGATCTGAAGAAATTGATAACCATCTTTGAAGTTAGGGCTGTTTTTTATGCAAAGATAAGGTGAGATTTTTTTCGTACGCTTGCGATTAGAATTCATACTAACAACTAGTGACTCCACAAGGGTTTATAATTACGACCACTTTCATTTTTCAGATCCCTACATGATCATCTACTTCAAACTTTAGGGTTTTTATTCATCTTCTTGTTTTTCTTTTCTTGATGTTGTTTTCAACCTTTAAAACTATAAAACAGTAAAAATTCTAACTTCCGTGTGTTTCTGGGCCTATTGCACAGGTGACAGGCATTAGCCACAGCTGAGATGAATTTTTTTTATAAAAACTACTCCCAAAAGTGTAGGAAGTGTAGGTCACACTTTTTGGGCCAAAACCTATGACCTCAATCTTCACGATGCAGAAAATAGCCTCAAACCTAAGACCTCTGCAGAAATCAGGTCAGAAACTGGGGCCTATACTTTTTGTGAGATTTTTTATGGGTTTGTCTGGGCTACTATTCAGGGTTGTCTGACCTCCATCTCCATCTCTTTTGGACCTGTAGTTGACATGTTTTACTCATCGAAGTAGGAACCTAGCCCCCTATGGCTTCAGTACGATTCCACCTTTCTTGTAGGAGTTTAGCTAAAGCAGGTCATCTGAGATTTCAGTGTGTTCAACCATTTTTTAGATCTGATCCTGTACCTTACGATCCATTTCAGATTAGTTATTTAGCCATCCAAAACAACTATTTTCAGTTTGGTCCTCCTCTAGGGTTCCATCTGTTTCCCTTCAGGTTGTAGCCTTTCGCCACCTCAATTGCAGCACTTTCCCCTCCGATTTTTTATTTTTTTCTGCACCTATTTCCAGCAGATCTTACCTTTATATCATTTTCCATCCAAACTTTAGATTCATTGGCTATTTTTGTGTGTTTTGACTAGATTTTTTCCCACCCATAGACTAGTTGTTGAGAAGCCCACCTCCTTGGGTTTAGATTGATGCATCTTTAGCTGTTTAATTTTTGTTATATTCAGTTTATTTTAATTTTCTTTGTAGATTTGTTTACAGTTATACAACAAACTTTTTATTTTTTCTCTACACACTCCTGGCTTTAAAAATTAAAATTAACACACTTAACACACACACCCTAAGTGAAGAGCGTCTGGTTTACATCGCCAGGCCAAGAATATAACATTGTAATCATTTGATCTCGCACCCCTTTGCCCTTGTTTTGACATTGTAATCATTTGATCCTACACCTCCTTACCCTTGTTGGTATCTCTCCCTTTCTTGATCCATGTTTTTTCTTCCATAATTGCACCCCCAAGGCATTTATCCAGGAGAATTATTGGCTTTCATCCTTAGTTTACATTAGGAAGACTTACTCCTCCACGTAGAATTTGAGTTAGTCCTCCCCCGAGTCCCCATTTTCACTCTGCTTCTGGTTCGTTGGGTTCCCCTTCTAGTTCTATTCCTAGTTCATCCCCTATAACCTTCACCATCTCTGGTTCAGGACCTAATGTTGGTGGTAGTCCCAGCCCTAATGCTCAGAATACTACTAGTGGGACTGCAATAGGAAGTATCTCCGCTGCTCCCTTGGTCCTTTATATGGAAAGTCTTAGTATTGCCGATTTTAACTAGTTTATCAATGACCCCATGCACCATGATCCTGGTTTTCCTTCTCTCGCAACCAAGATCCCTTCTGACATCCCCAAGTTTGAAGGTCTTGCCTGATAAGATCCTAGAAACCATGTTCGATCTATCCACATGTGGTGTTCGTCTAACTCCATCATCGATGAATTTATCTGTCTTCTATTGTTCCAGCATAGGCACAGTGGAGAATATTCTAAGTGGTATGTTGACCAGGCCTCCTCCTCTCATACTACTTCTGTGACTCTTGCCCAGGATTTTCTATCTTACTTCTAGCTTTCCCTTCGTTATGACACTCGTATCGAACTTTTGACTTCTTTCCGGCAATCATCTACAAACCGCCTATCAAATCATGTCCTGGAATGGCAGAGAAGAAAGAGCCTATGTGGAGCCCCTACATTCGAAGACCGTGTCTACATGGCATGGTTTCTTAGATCCCGTTTTCCTACTATCGGCAAAGATGTCGCATCTCATTTTCCTCAGACCGAAGAAGCTTCTCTCGAGATTGTGCTAAAATATAACCCGATCTACGCACAGTCTAGTTTTGTTTATACCATCTTACCTGATCTCCCTAGACCTGGCGGTGCCAACGCACCAGGGGCATCCCATGCTGTTGACGGTATTGTTGGAGCCCTTTCTCATCCGTACACTCATCCTCCCATGGGTTATTGTTTCCCTCAAGGAGGGGCAACTCCTCCAGCACTTTTCCCACACTCTGTAGCATGTATCTAGGATACGGCATGCCTCCTCCTTTTGCCCAACATGTCTACCATAATGTTTCCCAACCTCCTTATTATTCGTATCGACAGCCTGGTGTTCCAGCTCCTCCAGCATTAGCATCCCCGCCTCCCTTACCTTCTCAACCCCCGCAGAAGCAACCACCACCCCCCGAGGGGTAGGTATATGCACAACAGGGTGCAACAAATCCTCCTACTTCCAAAAATAAGAGGAAAGGCACCCAAAACAAATTTTTCCTAGGTAATCCAGGACCTAATCCCCAAGGAAATGCACCTAACACTGCTAACCAGCAATAGGGCACTCAGCCCAAGCAGGATAGGCCTACCCATATGAATAAGTCTTGTTATTTTTGTGGTGTCTATAATCACTACAGCAATGATTCTCCTATTTTGCCTTAGATGCATTAGATGTGGGAGACTCAAGCAGCATCGTGAGGACATCAAGCCTCCCCTTCGGTTCCTCACAATGTTGCACCTATCTAGCCTGTTTTGTTTACCAATCATTTCCCCCAGTAAGGATTTGTGGATACCCAACCCTGTGAAGGTCAGGTGGAGACTTAACCTCCTCCATAATGTACCTCTAATTACCATATTCTCATGATCAACTCTGACCAGCCCATTACCATTGACCTCAACCTTCAGACTCGGTCCCAACAGTACAAGAAGCCTCCTGCTACGTCTGCCCCCGAACCCCCTTCTTTAGGTTCCACAGAGCCTCTTTCGACAACCAATGGTCCTTTACAGATCCCTTGGCCTAAGGCATAGGTTCATCCCAAGATCCCCAAATGTCCATTATGCTAAAACGATGCTTCTAGAAAAGCTGGCCATTCATATAGTATAGTACATGATTTGGTGCAATCTCCTACTGTTATCTCAATGCTGGAACTCCTCCAGTCTTGCCCTTCACAACTAAAATATCTACTAACTTCCATGGCCAGTGTGGATTATTCAGATGATCATTTGATCATCTTTGATGTTGACCGGTTGGAACATCCTCCCCTTCCTTCTTCCGTCGCCTTCCAAATCTCGGTCAAGATCCGGAATCCCAACATCTCGTATTGTATCATTGATGAGGGGGCATCCACTTGTCTAATGTCTGCTTCGGTTTGAAAGAAACTCAGATCTCATAAGTTGGCCCCTTCCACTATCACCCTCTGAGTGTGGGATGGCCACTCTTCTGAGCCCATAGGTCTATTCTGCAATTGTCCTATTACTCTTACGGGCAACACATCTTGTGTTGATGTAGAAGTCATTGATGCCTCCTTAGATTAAAACATTCTATTGGGTTGTAGCTACACTTATGCGATGTCTACTGTCCCATCTATGGTTCATCATAATATGTGCTTTCCTTGTAACGAAAATATAGTTACCATCGACCAGTTGAGATATTACGAACCGAAGTCTCAAACCTCCCCTAAGTCCATCATCTCTTCAATGGCCAACAAACAAATAGTCGAACCTTTTACCAGTGTTTCACTCGGATTCTACAAAGAGTTCTCTTTTCTTGGTTCATTCCCTGGTCTTTATCCTCCTATCTCTAATCCCATCGCATTGAATGTTTGCATGATGCAACCATCCCGGTCCAACCTCAAGCAGCCTGCTTCGACTAGTTAATAGCCCCACCCTCTGCAACCTACTCCTAGCAAATCAAATTAGCCTTCAGGACCCCCTCCTCAAGGCCCCTCATCTGCAGCTAGTATCCATGAGCCTCTCTACCCTCCCGACATGGTTACTCCTGGCCTTAACCATCTCGAAGCTATCCCGCCTAGCCATTACCCCTTCAGTTAGATACCATTCCTAGCTCCCCCTCCTGGAGTATTTTTGGTACCTGTTATGGCTTCCTTATCCCTTCCTAACCTGACCCTAGGGATATGAGTCTTGTACATTGATCCCCCAACCACTATCCCTCCTAGTCAGCCCAAACCTTATCCTGCTTTGACCCCAGTTCAACCAATCCCCATGACCCCTCCCTTGGCTACCGAGCCTCAGCTACCTCAACAGGAACCTACTCCTATTACGAAAGCTTCGGGTAAAGGGAGTGAAGTTCGCAAGAAGGCACCTAAAGACAAAGCTGCCTCAACAAACCCTTCTCCTCCTCAACCTCCGAAGTGTACCCCCCTTGTGTGCTTTTTGTGATGTTGTCAGTCATGGCACCCATAATTGTCATGAATTGCCTTGTCTCAAGCCCATGGTCAATGAAGCATTTCCTAAAACTGATATCCCAGAGTCCATGTTACTTTACCTGATTCAGCCTTGAAACTCAAGACATTGTGCACAAATCACCCATGTACTTTCTTTGATTTCCATGGCCATTATACTTAACTTTTTCCATGCCTCGAAGAGTACCATTCCTCTTTGGAAGTGGTTTGCCAATTCAAGGCCCAGCACGATGATTTCACCGCTCCCTTATTTGCACGTTTTGCTTCAGCAGAACCAAAGGACACATCCACTCCCATAGAAATTCCCCCTTCAAATGTTAAAATTACAGAGTCTTCGGCCACTTTCCACTACTTATCATCATCTATGAGATCCACGGTGGAAGAACCCCCTGGGAGTTCCCCTTATGTTTTTCCTAACCTCCCTTTAGCGATCACCTTGGGCTCAACATCGGTGGATCCTTTATCTACTTGTTTTTCAGTCACCCTCTGTGATGATGCACATGTGAACCTTTCTTCTCATAATGATGATTCAAGTAGCTTCACCACAGCGCGTGGTATTTCTTCCACCAGTCACCCCATGTTCTATTTTGATGACAAAACTATGTAAGTAGTCACCACCCCTGACTGTATCTATCCCCCCTTACATTGAACCCATGCATTCGATCCACATACATCTTGTGGTCATTACATTGACACCTAATGTTTTGGTAAGGGGGCACCCATATTTTAGAGGCTAGGAAAAGAAATTCTCCACAACTCTCCTAGTGCATCTGGTCATAGTGACTCTAGTACCATCATTATTCCCTATTTAGAAGAACCTATAGAGTCCCATATCACTTCAGGTCACTCTAGGGATGATCCTGCTCATTATTTTGTCCTCTTACATCAACAACCCAGTCCCCTAGACATTGTTGTTGAAGAACTTATGGGTTTTCTAGATGAGCACTAGATCATTATATCCAAATCCATTCTTTGGGATAGTGGCACCATGTATGCCAACCTAGAAACTTAGTCCATTTGCTTCATATATGCCTTAGCAAAATAGATTGGTAATCCTCCATTTCCTTTCTCGAACTTCATAACTATAACGAAAATAAATGGCACACCACATTAAAAAAATGTGTTTAGATTCCCTTTTTCTAAGTACATTTGCGCATGACCATAATATGCTTGGGGGCACCTATGCCCATCAACCATAAAAATCCTATCTCTCAGCCAAAAACAACACTAAAACTCCTTTATCTGATAGGTCACACCTTTCGAGTAATTTCCTTGGACAGGTTGCATTTTTCTGCCCAGTACCTACTACCTAGGTCGTAACACAGACCCCAAAAAGTGCGACCTGGATTTTTCATGAGTTGTAGGTGCCTAAAATGTAATTTTGATCCCCTTTATTGAAATAGCAAGGTTATTCCTCTTACCTGCAACTAACAGATCTCGATTCCAATGGTCCATTTGTCTGCTACGATCGACATAAGATTTAGGGCCTTTTATCCTCTCTATATTCACCTCACCTACAAATACAAATGAGCGAATTTGGAGGGAAAATGCCTTAGTAAAAGAGAAACCCTAGATTTTTCTTTTGCCCGCTACGACCAAACTGTTGATTAGTTTGAAAAACCATCCATACTGTTGGAAATCTCTCACGAAGCTCTAAAATGGGTATCCATTAGTTTTTATGATTTGATACTTAACCTAGACAAACGTTTTCCAAGAAGGGTAACTTCACCACTCCTCAAAATCGAATTTCTTCACTCACAACATTTGTACTTGGGGCATCACATATCCTTCATACTTTTCCATGCTCGTGTCAATTTTTGTCATGAGTAACCATCTTGTACTCATGCTTTTCTGGTCCCCACTAGGCCTACTTTGTGTGACAGCATCATTGAGTCGCTCTTGTTTAGAGCATCTGAGTTGAGTCATCATCGCATTCATGGAGTCTATACCGAGTCCCTTTGTATCCTGCTATAGTCCTCCATCCTTCATCACTTTTTCCCTCACTCATGCTGCACATTTTTTTCCTTCAGTGATACTGTCGCCTATCCCCTCCGGTGTTGTAATGTTCCCAGTTAGCCTTAGCTAAGAGGAACATTCAATTTTGTTTTAATTTATGTTTCATGAATAAATGAATAAAGGAGGACATGTAGAACTCCTAAAAAGTCTGAATAAATTAATGCCCATTTGAACAAAGAGAAATCAGGGCTATGTAAATAATCACTTGCAAGTGTGAAAGAGGTTTGAGCTAAAGACTGGGTCAACCTTGACCAAATCAACACCGCTATCTAGGTTCATTGCATCTCCAAAAGCGACAATGCAGTTCTAGAAGGGAGCCTCTAGTGTGAAAAGGGCTAACTCATCAAAGTGGTTTAGGGCTTGCAAGATCTTTCTTATCTTATAAAAGGAAAAGGAGGGTAGCAAGGGAAGGTTTTTGATAGATCATATTTCTGATTATTTGTCTACTTAGACAAATACCATTCTCTGTTGTTGAGTGGAGGATTGTATCTAGAATTCCTATGCAGGAGTTTCATATCTTCCTTTGATGACTCAAGGAGGAAATTTTGCTGAAATGAACCACTATCAGGCTTCATGCCAAGCTCCTACTTACATTGGCAACACTGATGCATTGAGGGTTTTTCTGTCTCTGCAAGCTGCAGCAAGTGGTGATCTAGATCTGCAGAGATCTAGTGTATTTTGAGATCCTATCTCCATGGAATGGGTCTTTTGACCTCCTGGAAGCGTGTATCATTTCTTGTACTTTAGATCTACAGTTATTCAGTATTTTTCTATGTCTCTTGAGCTACAGCGTTTTCCAACTGGGAAAACTGCGTTATTTATGTATGAGGGTTTGCAGGTTGTCTTGCTCATAGTTTAGATCAGAGATATCTTGTGTTGGGCTTTTCCTTCCACTTGGTGATCCATGGATTGGCTTGCTGATATATGTTATATTTATATCTAATCCATGGTAATGAAATGATATATTCATAAATTTACTGCAGCAGTTTCTAGATCTGCAACTTGTTTCTCAGATCTACTCTTATTCATGCATGCTTTTGTCAAAATTCCAAGTGGATATTGTAGAGAAAATTATAGAGTTTCCAGATCTGATATAAATCTGATATTTTTTCCATAGATCTTCTCTAGATCTAATTTTTAACTTACATCTACTAAACCTCCTGAAAAATTACGCTATTTTAGCATTTTTGCAAACTTACATGTGCTCCTGCACTCTTTTCTTAAGATTTATTGTTGTACTAGATCGTGCTTTATATTGTATAATGAAAGGGCTTTATCATGATGATTATTTGATGTTGTAATACTAAGATATCAGTTCTCTTTCTGATCTCCACTGAACATTAGCTAAAACTATGCAATTCCTGAAGCAGTGCTTGCATTTGACTGCAGCCTTCCCCTTTGGGTGCTTTTTAGCTAGTCTACTTCTTTGGATATCTGTTTAATGCGCCTAAAATGATTTTTTTCTGATGAAATTCCATATATAAGTTATATACAGCATAAATGAGGGGAACCGAGCCCTGATCTGTGTTATTTTTGCGCATTTTTACTTATACAACGTTTTCCTTGAACACCTTGTTAAAAGTCCTGAAAAAGGGGTTATTCCAAGTTCTATAGATAGAGTCTACAGTTGGCCAGGTAGCCTCTGGATATCATCCTTTATTTTAAATGTGACATATCTATTAAATTCCTCTATATTCCATCTATGAAATAGAATCTTGAGAATCCTGAAAAAGGATCATTACAGTGGTATCGGAGCTCCACTCTTGGCACAACCTGTGCTAGCATTGGAGCACCAGTCATGCTGCATTCCAAAGATGAAGATCCTCTTTCTGAGAGGGAGAGGAGATATCAGAATGGAATTCATAAAAATTATGACTATACTACTATTCTTCTTGACAAGGGTCAAGACAAGGGGAAATCCCCTAAATCTGTGAATGATAAAGTTAAGGAAGCAAAGGAGTTTGCAAAAAATATCTTGGAGGATATGCAAGATCTGTCCAAGGAGATAAAGGAGATAAGGATAGATAGAATGAGGGAGTCCCTTGGGATATTCCATCAAGGAGAAATTTCTAAGATGTCTCAATTTGAGACTGCTCAACCTGTGAGCTTGCCACAAGCTCCACAGGCCTCACAACGCTCTATAATGTCTACCTTCTTGGCTGTAGAGAATGAAGGGTTATAAGAGCCAACCTCTTTGGAAGGTTACTTTGTATAATATGACTCACAAATTTAGAGGTTCAAGGATAACTTGAGCTTTCAAGACTTTTTCCATTTCAAGGACTGGAGGAGGCCATGGCAGTAGTACAGAGATGGAGGTTTCCTTCATGGGAGGCACCACAATATGGGCAGGTTCTTCTTGCCTAAGTTTTATGGATCACCCTCTTGTTCTGCCAAAGCATGGGTGGAAAATTTGGACATCTATTTCCAGTTGAATAAAGTTCCCGAAGTAGAAGCCATCAAGATTTCTACCTTGCATTTTGAGGGTGAAGCCCACAACTGGTGGTTTCATGGTCTATCTACATTGGGACACAACAAGGTGCCTACATATGATGAACTCACTAGGATACTAGTGGAGAGATTTGATCGGAAAGATCCAAAGGCCCCTTTCATAAGCTTGGTAAAGCTTAAGCAAACAGGAGATGCAAAGGCCTATATATCTGAATTCCTAAGGTTGTCTATAATGGTCCCTAATATGTTAGTAGCAAGGACAGTCTACATATTCATTGATGGCTAGGAGCAACATTTGCATGGGTTGGTTAAGTCTACGAAGCCCATCACTTTGCATGATGCCATTGAGAGAGCTAGGGATCTCCAATATGCCTTTCCAAGAGCAAAGGCAACCTTCCAGAGTAGAACCCCTCACTCTTCTAAAGGGAAAGAAGGGAAAGCTACTCCATATAAGGAGATCTCAATGAAGAAACCTCTTGAAAATGATCTCCATAGGGAGTTGAGGAAAAAGAGATTATGTTTGACTTTTCAAGAGCCATGGGTACCGGGACATAGATGTCTTGCTGGAAGAACACATTATATTGAAGTCTTCTCTGATTTTGAGGAGGAAGAGGGAGATTATGGACCTAGGAGAGGTCACAGTGCTGGTCATGATGAGGAGGAGGATCAATCACCATCCAGAGAGGAAGAAGGAGACTTTTCTCCGACAAGTGGGACTCTTGCTTCTTTGAGAGGAGTGCCCACATACTTGACCCTCAGAGTGCAAGGTTCAGTTATGAACCAAAGAGTGTTTATTCTAACTGACAGTTGGGAAACCCACAACTTTATTGATGCTCATCTTGTGCAGAGGAGACAAATCCCCACTGATACTTTTGACTGGTTCTCTGTTTTGGTTTTGGGAGATAGAAATATGTAGTGCATGCAGTATGTTCTATCACTTTCTGTGACTATGGGAACCTACAACTTGGTGGACCATTTCTTTGTAGGTTACATACTAGACACCAAAATCATCTTGGGTGTATAGTGGTTGATTACCTTGGGAAAATTCACCACTTATTGGAAGGCCTTGTAGATGGAGTGGGTGGATTTGAAGAGTGGGAAACAAAAAATCATTCAAGGCATGCACACCTATCCTTCACTTGATGTTTCCACCCAAACAACAAAGATGGAATTGTGCATTGGGGGCAAGGACCTCACAGTTACTTCTCTCATGTTTATGAGAATTCATCAAGGAACATTCCTACATCATGGCAAGCCACTTGGAATGCCATTAGATTCTGATCATGTGGGGGAAGCCTCACCAAGTGCTGAAAAAATGGAAGAGAAAGCCACAGCACTGTGGGAGGAAGCAAGGGGGAGGATCAACCTTTCCACAAACAATTTTGGCATGTATAATTCCAAAGAAACAATTAGCAACAAGGAAAGCACCACCATAGATGCATCAACAACACTGTCCTTGTTGAGCTATGTAGATCCTTATTGGAGATCTCAACTCCTTGTGGAGTACTCCAAATATCTGCACAATGGGATGATATTAGATGGCATGAAACGAGGAGGCTATTTGGTCCATGACGGGCTCATCTATCATCTTGGTAAACTATTCTTGTCTCAAGCCTTCAAGCTTAAGCAAGAGATACTACAAAGAGCACACAAAGAGTTCCTTTCCAGCTATATGCAGTCACCAAAGATCTACTCCCTAATATTGAGGAGTTTTGATTGGGAGGGTATGAAGGAAGAACTACATCAGCACTATGATTGGGAGGAAATACATCAGCACTTACAAGACTGCAATAGTTATGAGGAGATGGGGCAGCCAAAGGATCCTATGCAGGAGACATTTCACCCATCTATTCCTTCTCTTAAAAGATGAGAAATTCCCATGCCTAACTCCATGTTTGTGGAAGACATGAATGGTAAAGAATCTGATCTTATGGAGCATGTTTATTTTTCTGATTTGACACATTCTCTTACCATATATATGTAGGCCATGGCTCCTACAAGGAGTGATATTACATGCAGATCTCATGGCATTGATGTGGCGAATAAAAATTCCAAATCTAGCCACTCCCTTGAGGTGCAAAGGGAGATTATCTATCATGATGGGTGCTTCCCAAAGGCACCTAACTAGGGCCTCACTTTCAGCCATGTCAAAGTGACCCATGCAGCAAATATGTGGTGGTAGTCCCACCTACCACACTCAGATCTACTCAAAACAAGGAGTGCACTACGTTGGTACCTTATGTGGGATTGTGACCCACCTCCTCAAGTGCAAATTTCAGTTTGCATATATGTGATTTTTCTTCCATACATAGATGATATATTGGTATTTTTTATGGGTTTGTGCGGACAAAATGTGGGTAGTGTACTCAAATCAACAGCGCTGTCTAGGTTCATTGCATCTCCAAAAGTGACAATGCAGTTCTAGAAGGGAGCCTCTAGTGTGAAAAGGGCTAACTCATCAAAGTGGTTTAGGGTTTGCAAGAGCTTTCTCATCTTATAAAAGGAAAAGGATGGCAACAAGAGAATTTTTCTGATAGATCATATTTTTGAGTATTTGTCTTCTTAGACAAATACCATTCTCTGCTATTGAGTGGAGGATTGTATCTGGAATTCTTATGCAGGAGTCTCTTCTCTTCCTTTGATGATTCAAGCAGAAATTTTTTCTGAAATGAACCACTATCAGGCTTGAGGCCAAGCTCCTACTTACATTGGCAGCGCTGATCCATTGAGGGTTTTTTTGTCTCTGCAAGCTGCAGCAAGTGGTGATCTAGATCTGCAGAGATCTACTATATTTTGAGAGCCTCTCTCCATGGAGTGGGTCGTTTGACCTCCTGGAAGAGTGCATCATTTATTGTACTTCAGATCTACAATTATTCAACATTTTTCTGTGTCTCTTGAGCTACGGCATTGTCCCACTGGGAAAACTGTGTTATTTATGTATGAGGGTTTGCAGGTTGTCTTGCTCATAGTTTAGATTAGAGATCTCTTGTGTTGGGCTTTGCCTTCCACTTGGTGATCCATGGATTGGCTTGCTAATATATGTTCTGTTTAGATCTGATCCATTGTAATGAAATGATATATTCATAAATTTACTGTAGCAGTTTCTAGATCTGCAACTTGTTTCTCAGATCTACTCTTATTCATGCATGCTTTTGTCAAAATTCCAAGTGGATCTTGTAGACAAAACTATAGAGTTTCCAGATCTGATATAGATCTGATATTATTTCCATATATGTGCTCTAGATCTAAGTTGTAACTTACATCTACTGAACCTCCTAAAAAATTACGCTGTTGAAGCATTTCTACAAATTTACATGTGCTCCTACTCTCTTTTCTGAAGATTTATTGTTGTATTGGCTCATGCTTTCTACTGTATAATTAAAGGTCTTTATCGTAATGATTATTTGCTTCTATAATACTAATATATCAGTTCTCTTGTTGATATCCACTGAACATTAGATAAAACTACGCAATTCCTAAAGCAATGCTTGCATTTGACTGCAGCCTTCCCCTTTGGGTGCTTTTTAGCTAGTATACTTTTTGGGAGATCTGTTTAGTGGGCCTAGACTGATTTTTTTCTGATGAAATTCCATATATAAGTCACATACAACATAGATTATGGGAACCAATCCCTGATAACTGTTATTTTTGCACAATTTTACTTATACAACGTTTTCCTTGAACACCTTGTTAAAAGTCCTGAAAATGGGTTATTCCAAGTTCTATAGAAAAATTCCACAGTTGGCCAGGTAGCCTTTGGATCTCATCCTTTATTTGAAAGGTAACATATCCAGTAAATTCATTTGTAGTCCATCTCTAAAATATAATCTTGAGAATCATAAAAAAGGATCATTACAAGTGTTGAGTCAGTACTGTCAGGTCATTAATGCGATTTGTGCTCTAACAAGAGAAATCATCTGCCTGCTACTTAGTACCCACCATTCCACCATCATCCATGGTGTTATTCTATCAATTCCTCTACTATTATCTCTCGTGTCTTAGTTGAGGACCCCTTATTGCCTCACCTATGGCGGATCTCCTTCTGTTGACATCATCTCATCCATTCTAGAAGACATGTCTAGAGGGTGATATACCTTGGTTCTAGCTTCCACTCTTTTTTGGTCCCTCAGATCAGGAAAAGGGACTCTTTATTACCCTTTGACTTGATTGTTTCTCAACTCGAGCTCCTTACAACATGGTTAAGATCCATATAATTGATGGTTCAATGATGCAGTAGATTGTACGAGTGATTTCCTCGGTGTGTGTGAGATGTTTCAGACCTCATTAGTGGGTGGCCCTTCAGGTAGCCCCCCACATGCCTGGATGACCTCTCTATTACAGCCTTGGATTTATCTCAATAGATTTCAAAGTGCGACATATGGTGGCGGGCGTCTTGAGGAGAAGAGGAAGAGGTTTGGTTTTTGGTTGTTCTATATGGTTTTTCACGTGTTTTTCATAAGAAGGATAAGGCGGCCATGAACAGAGAAAAATAAAGAAGTAAGGCTGAAGAGATTAATGGTGTTTGAAAGAAGGTAAGTGTAGCACTAAGGTGAGAAGTAAAGGAGGGAAATGCAAGCATAAGAGCAGTGCTCAGAAGTGAAGCACACCTGCATATTCATGTACGGGAAATAGATAGAAATGCAAGATGAAATATGGAAATAAAGTCTTGGACATGGTAATATAAATTCTTCCCTGAACTCAAACAGAAAGAAATTTTGGCCTGTTGGAATGTCTACCCCTAATCGCACTCTATTGACAAAGATTAGAGGGGGGAGACTCGACCACGGTTTTAGATTTTTTCCTCTATTTTACTATGCATACGAAATTAAAACTGTAGTAGTGAAAAAACTAAATAGCAATGAAAATTATCAGAAGAATATCTAACTTAAACGACAGAGGAAAAACTAGCTAAATGACGTAAAAGAAAAGATAATAACTGCAGAGAATCTGAGGCACATGGATTGGGCCCTAACCCATGAGCCTAGTCCTCTAAACTTAAATAAATCAAATGAAATATCTCTGCTCATTTCATAAAAGAATAACTCCATACATCTCTTAAATTTTCGATCCATGAATAAAACAGAAAGCTTCAATAGTTCACAACTATAATTCTGAATGGAAGCGAGACTATGATAGAATAACTCTTCCTAATGTTACACCAATTTTTGGTCATATAACCTGTGACTATTAGATGGACCAACGTACACCATGTAAGACCAATTCTACCGGAGTAGAATTTCTTTCTCTATGAAAAATAACTTAGTAATCCCTAATTTCTTAAGTTGTTTATTGTCTAAATAGGAAACCCCGTGAGTAAGAATTGAATAAATCCTTATTTGTTTGATTTTCCTCAAGGAATAATTAGTAAACAATAGTTTAATTAATATTATTGGTCATGTTTAACCCAAAATAGGAAAAATATTAGATAAATCATTATTTATCTTATTATTTTCTAGGAATAATTATTTAAAAATTATTTAAATAATATTCCTTGTTAAATTTGACTAAATCATTTAAAAATAATTGAATAAATCACTATTTATTTTATTATTACTCAACCACATTCTTAAAATAATAAATAAATCATTTATTTATTTATTATTTACAAATAAAGGGATTTGACAAAATTCAAATTGTTTTTCCCTCCAACAAATATAATAAAATATGTCGTAAAAGTTGGATCTCGATTTGGTTAATAATATTTTAACTATGCACCAATATCTATACAAACTCAATATTTTGTTATAAATCGAAGGGTTTTTCCATTAACCCACTACCTTTTGTTTCCTAAATATCACTCTAGATCTATACTTTTGGTATGACTTTGATCCTCCATCATTGTCAAAATTTTCTATCTTTTTGCTTGTGATCTCCCTTTGAGTTCCATTTTTGTCTAGGTTTTCTACACCATCAAGAGAGAGAGATCTTCGATCTGAATCATCGAGGAAATAAAATAACCCATCCCATTGAGGGGGACTGGTAACATCTTTCTATCTTCCCTTCCCAGGCGTCATAAATACAAAATTCTTTAAAAATATTCTTGTCTTGTCCATTGGATACATGGAGCAACTCTTGATTTTATTTGTTGTTTAATTTCTTTAACTGTACATATATGGATTTTGTAGCATTTTTCTTGGTCAACTAACTTCAAATCTAAAGAAACTGATAACCATATTTGATGTTGTTATCACTCTAGTAATTCTAAAGTTGTGAGATTTTTGGTTTTTAGTCAAAGAACAGTAGAGGTAACCACAAACCAACTTCAAACTCTAGGATCTAGCCTTCCTAGGGTTTAGAGAGGGCTCTATCTTTAAGTTTTAACTTTGTTTGATTGGTAAAATATTAGGCTAGTTGTGAATGTGCAACTTTGGTTTGGTTTTGGTAGATTTGGTGGGAAAAATCACTTGAAAATATGGATAGTGGGAAATCTATTTGTCCTTTGGGCTAAGCAGTCAAAATAAAGCAAATAGAACTGGGATCAAGGCCAAAAGTCAAATGTTTTCAGAGAAAGATAGATAACCTTTGAAGATCTTAGAAAGTTGTTTTTATGAGGTGGTATGACCCGGATAAAGGGAAATTGAGAAACCTTTGATCCGGAAAAGGAAGTAGTACGAAGAGGTCAAGTGAGAGAGGGAGAAATTAAGGGTTCCCTGCACTCGAAATCAGAGGAAAACATAGAAACGATAACTAGTTAAAAACAGGGTGCTCTTAACAAATCCTGTAGTAATACTCCTAGTTATTCATTCAAATCTAGAACAAACATAGATGGATGCACGTAACAAAGAAATATAAAAATGACAAGTAAGGAAAGACTTCACTCCAAATAGCTCATCACAGGAATCCTGAAGTATGATTCCAATTCGTTTGATCCAATGTGCTACTCAAAATTTGACACACAAAAGCTTTCAATTCCAACAAAAATGACTATAACAATCTCCAGCAATTTTATTCCACACAAAATTCTTCTAAAGATGAAAACTTTATACATAGTTTTTTATAAAATATCCTGGAATTCTTCTACGAATTATCTAAGAGAAATAAAATATCTTTACAACAATAATAAAGACAATTTCTTAACAAATCAGCAAGCTGCCCTATTTATCCAAAAGAAATAGGAACCGCTTTGAGGATAAGATGCAACTGGCTGCCTTGGTGTCCTCCTCGCTGGCTTTAGATATTTAAATTTGTTTTCTTGGAATCTGATCTGCCTTGTCTGATACTCTTTCTATGATTCTCTTTATTCACTGATACTCTTTAACCATAGTAAAAACTGTTTACTGTTGTAAAATCTATTTTGACTATAAATCAATAAACAATTTTTCCTCCTTTCATCTGTCTGTCTTTTATCCTTCATAATAAATATGTGAGTGACTATCAATCCTCATCTTTAGGAGTTTGTATCTTCTTTAATTTCCTGAATTTTTCATTAGCTTCATTGTATCTAGAAAAATTTGGCTTGATGACAAACAAGTGTCTTATCTCGCGTTGTAAATAGAATAAGTCTTCAAAACTTTTGAGTAAGACTTTTCCTATTGAAATGCCTTGTATTGGTGGTTTATTTACCTTTTCCTTTGTAAATTCTCTGATATTCTTATCATAGTCATTTTGAGGCATCAATTTATCATTAATGACCATAATGTTAGGCAGTCCTTTTTGTCTCAAATTTGTAAACTTGACCGTAAACCTAGTTATGGCAGTATTCATATTCTCACACTTTTCTTCCAATTGCGTCATCAAATTCTTCTTTGCAATAAATTTCCTAATTTCTAGGATAGTTTCAGTCCTATCAGTAATCTTGAGTTCTTCTAACTCTTGTCTGTTTTTACTATTAAGGAATGTGATCAACTTTAAAGCTTGCTCTGGTTTGTTAGGCAGTTCACTTTGAGTTTTCTGAATTTCTGTTTGGGCTTTTAGTAATAACTCTCTCTGTTGAAAGATTACCTAAATTGAAGGCCATACATCATGGATGGCTTCAATGACATTGTTCCAAATATAGATTTTGATAGATGACATTTGTTCCTTCAATGTAAATTCCTTTTGCAATTTCTTCAATTCTTTATTTAGTCTGATGGCATTTTTCTCATTTGTTTTTACATTTATCTAAGCCAATTTGTTTGATTTCTCAAGATTTTTTACCACCTGTTTCAATCTAATGATTTCATTTGTATTAAGAGACATTTTCTCCATAGCTTTTACCAATTTGTTGGCTTCATCTGTATGGTGAACTGCTGTTGTAGATGATTCAGTAGCTGAGGTTGTCGAAGAAGTTATTGGCACTGCAATAGCTAGTGGTTCTTTGGGTGATAAATTTACAGCTAAAGTTGAAGGCAATGTTGTAGTGATTACATGAATAACTGTAGGAATCTCTGGTATTTTTGGTGTTTTTCTCTCCCGCACAAGCTTGTCCATCTGTATTTCCATTTCCTTAATTTGAACTGTCAACTGAAAAATCAAATTCATCATGTCATATTTTTCTTCCAGTCCTTCTATTATTTCTTTTGTTTGAGGATGTTCACTTTGAGGAAGTTTAAGTTGTTTCCTCAAAGCTCCTATATCTTCATTCTTCTTTTTCACCAATAACTCTGCTGCTTTGATATTAGTAGAGTCATATCCCACCTACAAAACTAGTTCTTCTAAGGCTTTAATCCTGAGATCCTATCATATAAAGATGCCTTATCCGTTTTCATTTGATCTTGCATGTTGGAGATGGTGTTTTTGAGTCTTTGAGCACTCATGGCTTTAGTTGTGACAGTAGAGTATACCATTTCTGAAGTCTATATATGGAACTCAATTTGATCAAGAGCATGAATCTTATCTGCCTGGACTTCCAAATCAACCTTCTTATAATCCACCATTGTCTTAGGGGATTTAACTGTGGGCTACAACACTGACATAATTAGCTTTTGATTTCAATAATAAAATGTAGACAGAAGTCTATTTTGCACACTTGGTGTCTGTTTGAGATATTGAGAATAAATGTTGGTTTTTATCTCTTCATTCTTTAGCTTGATCTGTTTGTATTTCTCTTTGATGTCTACATCTTTCTCCTAAGTTTCCTATGATAAAGAGGCTTCCATGATATGTTTCTTTATATCAACTATGCATCTTCATTGTTGACTTGTTCTTCGTTCTTATTCTTATTAGTTGGCTCATTGATGATCACAGTAGCAACATTTGTTTCTGGCAAATTAGTGTTGGTATCTATAAGCTTTGTTTCTTACACATCAATTGTTACCTTTCCTTTACCTATTGAATCTAACTTGGGCCTTTTGTTATATATTAGCTTGAAATTACCTTGAGTTGTAGTTTCTGTAACATAGGCTCCTTCTTCCCTTACTCTTGTGGTGGAATTCTCTGGTTGTTCTGCAGTCTCTAAAGTATGACTAGTATTAGTTTTATTTACTGCATCTGTTAAGGTATTTTGAGTCCACTCAATCTGATTTGCAATTTTTTCTATCTCTGGTTTTGTTTTGTGAATGAAAGGGGTTAAATTTCATTTAACCCTTAATTTACTCAGGATCCCTTGTGGATCATAATTCCAAGGAAAACTTTCTTAAATTTGAATTCCAATAATTTCTTTGCTGCTTATTTCTCTGCATCCCTATGATTGCAGATGAATGGACCTATCTGATTCTTTAGTTTGAATTGAGTTTTCTTCTTTGCTGCCATGAATTTTATAGAATTAGAGTTTAGGATCTGCCTGATATACTCCAAGGCAAAGATCCTCATTGAACCGTACTTGGGTAACTTGTAAGGTAACAAATTTGACCCAAAGACTCTGATCTTTGTAAGCTTTCTATATAAATACCAGTCACCAACCTTATTATTCTCTGACAACTGCAATATATTTTTCATTTTTTCATTTATCCTTGGCTGCTCTGTTTTTGTTAACATTGTGATCACTGGATGTGGGAATAACTCTGGAAATTCTGCATAAGTGAAATCTACACATTCTTTCCTGAGAAAACATGACTAGAAAATGACAGAAAGATGATTTCCATCTATGTCAAGATTTTGGAGAGTAACTGGAAAATTATTTGATCGAAAGTATAAAAAAACATGGAAAAGGAAGGAAGTATATCCTAATACTCCTTCAATTGGAAAATTGATCAATTTATAATGAATACTATCTGCAATGAAACCGTCACAATCAAAGATTACTGATGGGGGTTTCCTTGGGGACAAAGTGGATAAGAACCCCAACATGGACTCATCTATGTGTTCATTAGTAAAATATCCAAGGATAAAGTAAAGCATGGAAATCACATGTCTTGAACCTTCTGGGAATTTGGCAGTAGAATATGGGGGATTTAGTTTAGGAATTTCTACATGTGAGGGCATGAATGTTTGGAAAATCATGAATCTCTTGGGAAAATCTACGACAATATACAGCTTGGTAGTGGCCTCTATGGATAAAGGGACTGTTTGAGGATCAGGATGAAGTTGTAGCGTCTAGTTAATTGCTTCAGTAGTAACGGTAAAAAACACTTATTTATTGGAATTTACAATGGCTCTTTGCTCAGGCACATAGTACTGTTGACATAACCTAATAAATTATTGGCATCAATGAGTTAATGGGACAACATACTTAGGCAAATGGGATTCCAAATATGGACTTATTCTTCATTATCTAAGGATTTCTCATAGCACAAGTTATGAATATATAGCAGGTTAAATTCAACAATGGGATCTACTATCTTGTAATCAACATCAGCCAATGGAATATGTTCAATGTCTATGACTCGGGTTTGTAAAGGATTGACAATAATAGAAGTCTTAGAAGTCATGGAAGGGATTGGTTTATGCACTTTGGAAGCTTCAGGTTTACTAGAGCTCCACTTTTTAGGAATTTTGAGCTACTTTTACAAGTTTATACAGTTTGTAGAAATATTTTTACTTTTTAGCAGAGACTTATTGGATAAACAGGAAAAGTATGGTATTTTCTTTTCAATTAGGATCTTCAATAGGATTTATAGGCTTTTGAATTGGTTTTAAACAAGAAACAAGGGTTTCCTGAGTATTTGATTGATGAATTGGGCTTAAAAAGTATTTTGAAACTGAGCACAGAGGCTTAGGATACCTTCATAGGCTTTCTGGCTTAATTCAGAGCTTAAAATAGTTCATCAAACTGTAAAAACCGACAATTTTCCTCCAAAATTGTGCGCAACAGTAAAATAGGGTTTCCAGAAAAAATTGACAGCATTTGGCTTGTTTTTGGAGTATTTGGACAAGTTTCTTAAGATATTTTTAGATATATGAATGGAATTTTTCTTTTTAAAAAGGCTTTTCAAATTGAAAACAAGCTTAATTTGAGAAGAAAACCTATTATTTGAAGGTCTAGGCTTTTGAAAACAGTTTCTAAAATCTTTGTACAAGTTATGCAGGTCCTTATTGATCTTTGGAGCAAAGCAGAGCTTCTCAATGATCTTCGATTGGCTGTTGGTTGAAATTTGAGGTCTTTTAACAAGAAAATGGCAGAAAAATATTTTTTTTAACATTTAGGAGGCTTTGTGTAGGGTTAACGCGCAAAAGTATATGAAATAAATGCATTTTCATAAGTTTATTATACATTTTTGGTTACCCTAACTCTGCATTGAATGATGGTCACATCGGGTTGGAGAAATGGTTTGGGACTCAAAGGGTTGAAACAGTAAGTGGTTATCACATAGTATTTGGGTGGTAAATGGTTTCGGGTGTAACCTACATGATCCAACAAGAATCGACCACGTGGCAGAGAGATAAAATCATAAAATCACCCATTTTGCGCAGAAGTGAGTTGGGAGTGACCGCGCATGTTTTCTATGCGATATTAGTTTATATCCGTCAAATCTAGGGTTTGAATCCAAATGGACCAGATTGGCTAGGAAGTTGTGTCAGAATGGAGGAGTGGGACCGGGGTTTATTAATGTGGGATGGGTTATAAACTCTAGAAATAAACGTTTAATACGTTCAAACCTTAGTTTTTATGATGGCAGGGCTAAGTTTCATGTGTTATTTAAATAAGTTCCAATGTTTTAATTATACATATGGGCACAAATTTTCTTTTATTATATAGTTTTCAACCTTTTTGACAGTTTTAAAAACTATAGGGGGCGGGATATTTATTTAAATGATATGTTAAACCAATGGGATAAGGGCGGCATTTATATTTCACACATGGGATATTAAACATTGGTTTTAACTTTAAAATAGTGGGTTTAGAGGGTTAAAAAATGATTTAATACTATAGAGGTATGTGCATTTAGGGATTTACTAGAATAAGTTAGAAGTTAATATTAATAAAGGTGTAGTGAAATGAATGAAAATACCATGTTTAACTCTAAGTAAAGTGCAAAAACAAAGCATTGATTGTCTTTATTGTATGACTTCACACTTTAACTTAGGAGAAATGTATTTTTAGTGTTTATGAATTACTTTGAAAGGGAATGAATTTAATTATTTAAGTTTTTACTTTCACTAAGTAAAAATGGGTTTTACTTAGGAAAAAGGGTTTATGATTTTATGAATGAAGGGTAAATGCTGATGAATATGGGTATAGTGTGGGAATTCAATATTTTAACTAATCAGTCATCAAGCATTGGGTCCGGTCCCAACAAAAGTCAGAGAAACACTCTGAGCCTTTTTAACTGATAGTTTAGAATACTGAATATTTGAAGGTGAGGGAAACTAGTGATTTTTGCCCAATGATGCTTTATTACATGATTTCTCAACTGATTTCTACCTACCCATCTTTACTTCCAACATTTTTACTTCATTTTCATGGGTGATTTTTTGTTTGCAACCCTAAAACATTATTCTTTCAAAGCATAAAACTATCTAAGTCTACCTTGTTTCATCAGAGGGCTCAAATTAAACTGTTGAGATCCTCATTATTCTATACCTATCTACTGATTTGTCAAGTTTAAACTATTTGACATATATTTATTCCCTATCTAAAACATGAAATTGAAAGCATGAAAATTTAAGATTAAATTATTTAACTGATCATAGATTATGGCATTTTTTGACACTGCTCATAATCATTATTCTTGCATTAAAATTAAAAGTAGTGGCATTTGTACTTGCTCACTTTCAGGTCTTATTTTATCTCTTATTTTATTTTGGGGTCTATATTTTCTAAGTCCTTTGATCTTTATTTTAGGACTTTTTACCCTCTTTTTGGCTTTTTATTATTTTTCATCTTTTCAAAATATGGGAAAACAACTTGCAAAAAGTAAGGTATGTACATATTTACAAGACTATCAAAGTAAATTCAAAATTTATGAACCCTATTATTATAGGACCCTAACAGATGTTAGTGTTGTCTGTTATGCACAAAAAAAGTGAGTTTTTTTCGTATGCTTGCGATTAGAATTAACACTAACAACTAGCGACTCCATAAGAGTTTATAATTATGACCACTATCATTTTTCATATCCCTACATGACCAGCTACTTCAAACCATAGGGTTTTTCTTTAGCTTCTTTTTTTTCTTTTCTTGATGTTGTTTTTAACCTTTAAAACCATAAAATAATAAAATTTCTAACTTCCATATGTTTCTGGGCCTATTGTGCAGGTGACAAGCATCTGCCGCAGGTGAGACGAAAGTTTTTTTTGAAACCTACTCTTGAGAGTGCGAGAAGTGCAGGTCACACTTTTTGGGCCAAAACCTGTGACCTCAACCTTCAGGACACAGAAAACAACCTCAAACCTGCAACCTTTGCAGAATTCAGGTCAAAAACTACGACTTGTAGTTTTTACAGGAATTTTCTGGGTTTGTCTGGGTTACTGTTCAAGGTTTTCTAACCTCCGTCTCTACCCGTTTTGGACCTGTAATTGATTTATTTTACTCATTGAAGTAGGAACCAAGCCCCCTAGGGCTTCAATACGCTTCCACCTTTCTTGGAGGATTTTAGCTGAAGCACGTCGTCTAAGATTTCAGTGTGTTCAACCATTTTTCATATCAGATCATGTACCTTTAGATCCATTTTAGATTGGTTATTTATCCATCCAAAACACCTCTTTTCAGTTTTTTTTGGTCCTCCTCTAGGGTTCCCTCCATTTCCCTTCAGGTTGTGGCATTTCACCACGTCATTTGTAGCACTTTTCCCTTTCGCTTTTTGTTGTTTTCTGCACCTATTTCTAGCAAATATGACCTTTAGATCATTGTCCCTCGCAAATTTAGATCCATTTCCTATTTTTGTGTGTTTTGACTAAATTTTTTCCCACCCATAGACTAGTTGTTCAAAAGCCCTCCTCCTTGGGTTTAGATTGATGCATATTTAGCTGTTTAATTTATGTTATATTCATTTTACTTTACTGTTATTTTAAGATTTATTTACAGCTATGTTGGCTTGAGGGGTCCTAACCCAGGTTCGGAGTTCAAATTTTTCCAACAAACCCCTATACTACTAGCCCTTTCGGCAATAACCTGCTTGCACAGGTCAAAGTCTCACCCGAAGTAGTATGGGTGGGTGTTGGAACTAGGTTTCCGCACCCTGAGAAAGGATAGGTAAGATAGACAGAGCTGCATTTGGCCCTGTGATACCCAGATCGCCTCTTTCTACACAGGGTCAATAGGTCTCTATTCGCATCCACGTGCGCTAGATCTATAATTATAAAATTTATGATAGTAGCACAATATTGCATAAAACAGAACAGAATAGATCTAGATATAGAAAACACACTTACACAGATCTTTCACAGCTTGAATACCAAACGTGCATAATGCAGTGATTACCAATGATTCACACAAACAATACACATATATTCAGTTCTTTATCAGCCTTTCTTATTCATCAATTCATCAGTTCCTTCTTACAATACCCTTCCTAGCCCGCGGACACAGCAGCACGGTCCTCACACAGCTAGACTCTGGATCTCTGCGCACACAGCCAACAGGAGTCCTTTCTCCAAAAACCCAAACAGATATCTTAAATCACAATTTGCATCAATAACTCTTCATCTTCTACCTTACAATACAAAATGTTCCTCTATTTATAATAATCTAGCCTAAAGTTTCTTATGGTCTGCAAACCGTGGTTTCCAGACCCCTGGTTTACCCTTTTTCCCATTACAATGCTTTCAGGGCTTTGAAGCACCACAAAACCCCTGTGCTAGGCTAAATATAATCAAGAGTATTCTAAATTGGAATAGTTTCACAGCTCGTAGGAGACCCTGCTCCAAAATTCCCCCAACACAATCTTCTGACTCGTCCCAAGTCACTGTGGCCGTGGGTTTGCCAAGCGCCTCTATAGTGATTGGATGATGAGCACACGTATCCCTTAGGCGTGTCAGTGGCCTCTCCCTGGTAGGTCGATCGTGCCTAAGCAAATTATTCCGACCATATAGTCATTTAGCCCTATATGGCTTGAGTCGACCACCATTGACAAATACAGATAACATGTCACCGCACAGGGTACCTAGCCAGATTGCTCCACCATTTGTGATTTCGTTAACAGTGTAGAGACCAAGCCAGTACTGCCAGAATTTCCCTGGGTGTTTCACAAATTGGCTATCATATAAGAGGATGAGATCGCCTTCTACGAATGTCATTTGGTGAATATTTTGATCATGCCAGGCTTTATCATGAGCCTTCTGACCCTGTTGATAAAATTTAGCAATAAAGTGATCTTCTTCCAAAGCCAAAAGTTGTGCAAGTTACTCCTCTGTGATATACGGTTCTGCCATATTTGTAAATGTTGCGATGTGTAGGCTAAGAACAATGTATTCGATGGGCATAATGGCCTCCTTGCCATAGACCATCCAAAAGGGGGTCCTTCCTGTTAGCTTCTTGCAGGTCATTCGGTGGGCCCATAGAACAGAGGGGATGCGAACATCCCAGTCACTACGATCGGCATTACAGACCTTGGTTAATGCCTGTTCAAAAATTTTGTTAAAAGCTTCAACCGCCCCATTTTCCTTTGGATGGTATGGTGTACTTTTCGCATGGTGGATCCGGAATTCCTCATTCAGGGCTTGAATCGTTTGGTTAACGAAGTGCGTACCTTTGTCACTCATTAGGATCTTTGGGTAGCCAAACCTAGTTAAAATCTTCTCAAAGATGAAGTGGGCAGCAGTATCCGCAGTACAATCCTTCACCTCTTGTGCCTCAGCCCATTGCGTGACATAGCGAGCGGTGGTAATAATGTAGCGCACACCTGTCTTCTTTCCCGGCGGATTGATGGGTCCTATAAAATCGATGGCCCATTTTTCAAAAGCCTGTGAATCCATTTGAGGCTGTAATGGAATCTCATCTTGGCGTGAGGGTCGTCTGGTTCGCTGGCACATATCACATGATTTAAAATAGGTGGAAGAGTCCTGATGCAGGGTAGGCCACCATAACCCAGCTCTCAAAATATTTTGTGCCATTGCTCTCCCTGCATAGTGGCCTCCTGCAATGCCTTCATGTGATTCCACAGAAATGACATGCCATTCATGTTCTAGAACGTATCTACATAGTAATTCATCAGCACCCATCTTGTATAAATGACCGGCGATGATATTAAAGTCTGACGCCCGAGTAACCAAATCCTTCTGCTGCACCGAATATTCTGCGGGGGCTACGCCTGTAGTTAGGAACTGAATGATATCAGCAAAGTGTGAGTCAACAACCTTAATAGTGAACAACTGTTTTGACTAGATTTTTTCCCACACATAGACTAGTTGTTGAGAAGCCTGCCTCCTTGGGTTTATACCGATGCATCTTTAGTTGTTTAATTTATGTTATATTCAATTTACTTTACTGTTATTTGCAGATTTATTTATAGCTATACAACACACTTTTTATTTTTTCTCTACACACGTCTAGGTTTAAAAATTAAAATTAACACACTTAACACACACACCCTAAGTGAAGAGCGTCTCGTTTACACCACTAGGCCAATATTATAACATTGTAATCATTGGATCCCACACCCCTCTGCCCTTATTTCGACATTGTAATCATTTGATCCTGCACCTCCTTGCCCTTGTTGCTCTCTCTCCCTTTTGTGATCCATGTTTTTTCTTCCATCATTGCGCCCCCAAGTCATTTATCCAGGAGACTTCTTGGTCATCATCCTCAGTTTCCATTAGGATGACTTACTCCTCCTCGTAGGATTCGAGTTAGTCCTCAACCGAGTCCCCATTCTGACTCTTCTTTTGTTTCATTGGTTTTCCCTTCTAGTTCTATTCCTGGTTCTCCCCCATGTCTGGTTTAGGACCTAACGCTGGTGGTAGCCCCAACCCTAATGCTGGGAATACTACTAGTGGGAACGCAACAGGAACTATCGCGGCTGCTCCCTTGGTCCCTTATATGGCAGGTCTCGGTCTTCCTGATTTTAACTAGTTGATCAATGACCCCATACACCATGATCGTGGTTGGCCTACTATGCCAACCAATCTCCCTTCTGACATCCCCAAGTTTGAAGGTCTTACTCAAGAATATCCTAAAAACCATGTTCGATCTTTCCACATGTGGTGTTCATCTAACTCCATCACCGATGACTCTATCCATCTTCGGTTGTTCCAGCGTACGCTTATTGGAGAAGCTTCTAAGTGGTATGTTGACCAGACCTCCTCCTCTGATACTACTTTTGGGACTCTTTCCCAAGCTTCTCTATCTTACTTCCAGTTTCCCCTTCATTATGACACTAGTACCGAACTTTTGACTTCTTTCTGGCAATCGTATGTGACCCGCCTATCCGATCATGTCCAGGAAAGGAAGATAAGAAAGAGCCTATGTTGAGCCCCTACATTTGAATACCCTATCTACATGGATTGGTCTCTTAGCTCCCTTTTTCCTGATATCAACAAAGATGTATCATCTCATTTTCCTTAGACCAAAGAAGATTCTCTCCAGGTTCCGTTAAAATATGATTTGATCTACGTACAGTTTGTTTATGTTTATACTGTCTTACCTGATCTCCCTAAACCCGGTTATGCCAATGCACCGGTGGAATCCCATGCCACCGATGGTATCTTTGGAGCCCTTTCTCATCCATACACTCATCCTCCCATGGGTTATTGCTTCCCTTAGGGAGGGGCTTGCTCCTCCAACACTTTTCCCCCTCCTGGTAGCATGTATCCACGAAACAACATGCCTCCTCCTTTTTCCCAACCTATTTACCACAATGTTTTCCAACCTCCTTATTATTCATATCCACATCCTAGTGCTCCAGCTCCTCCAACATTAGCACCCCCATCTCCCTTTCCTTCTCAACCCCCACAGCAGCAACCACCCCCCCCCCCCTAGGGGTAGGTGTATGAATAGCAAGGCACGACTAATCTTCCTACTTCTAAAAACAAGAGGAAAGGCACCCAAAATCAATCTTCCCTAGGTAATCCAGGACCTAATCCCTAAGGGAATGCACCTGTAACCCGTTAACTGTTAACAGTAACACTTAAATTCCAAGCAGGATAGGCCTGTTTCCATGAATAATCCTTGTTCTTGTTGCTGTGTCTATGGTCACTACACCCATGATTGTCATCTTTTACCTCAGACACATCAGATGTGGGATACTCAAGCAGAATCACGAGGACATCAAGTGTCCCCTTCGGTTCCTCCCAATGCTACACTTACCCAACCCGCTGTGTTTACCAATCCTTTCCCCCAACAAGGATTATTTGCTACCCAACGCCCTCAAGGTCAGGCGGCCACTCAACCTCCTCCATCTGGAACCTCTGATTACCATATTCTCATGATGAACTCTGACCAACCCATTACTGTTGACCTCAAACTTCTGACTCGGTCCCGTCAGTACAACAAGCCTCATGCTACGTCTACCCCCGAACCCCTTTCTTCAGGTTCCAGAGAGCCTATTTAGACAACCAATGGTTCTTTACAGATCCCTCAACCTAAGGTAGAGGTTCATCCCAAGATCCCCAGGGGACCATTATTTCGAAACGATGCTTCTAGCAAAGTTGGCCATTTGTATAATATAGTAGATGATTTGGCACAATCTCCTGCTGTCATCTCAATGCTAGAACTCCTCCAGTCATTAAAAGCTATGCTAACTTCCATGGGTGTTGTGGATCCTTAAGATGATCTTTTGATCATCTTCGATGTCGATCGATCATAACATCTTCCCCTTCCTACTTCCGTCGCCTTCCAAATCCCTATCAAGATCTAGAATTCCAACATCTCTTGTTGTATCATTGATGAGGGGGCATCAAATTATGTGATGTTTGCTTCGGTTTGCAAGCAATTCGGATCTCCTGAGTTGGCCCCTTCCACTATCACCCTCTGAGCATGGGATGGACACTCTTCCGAGCCCATAGGCCTGTTCCACAATTTTCCTATTACTCTTGTGGGCAGCACTTTTTTTGTTGACGTAGAAGTTATTGATGCCCCCTTAGATTACAACATTCTATTGGGTCGTAGCTACACTAATGTGATGCCTACTATCCCATCTGTGGCTCACCGTAACATGTGCTTTCCTCATAACATAAAGAGAGTCACCATCGACTAATTTACATATTACGAACCGAAGTCTCAAACCTCCCGTGAGTCCATCATCTCTTCAGTGGCCAACAAACAAAAAGTCAAACCTTTGACTAGTGTTTCACCCGGAGTCTATAAAGACTCCTATTTGTTTTGTTCATTCTCTGGTATTTCTCCTCCTTTCTCTGATCTTAGCTCGTCAAACATTTGCATGATGTGATCGTCCCAGTTCGACCTCAAGCGGCCTGCTTCGACTAGTCAGCAGCCCCGCCCTCCGCAACCTACTCCTAGAACCTTGACTCAACCTTAGTGACCCCCTACTCAAGGACCCTCATCTATAGCTTGTATCCATAAGCCTCTCTACCCTCTCGGCACGGTTCCTCCTAGCCTTAACCATCTCGGAGTTGTCCCACCTAGCAATTAACCCTCCTGTCTGATACAGTTCCTAGCTCCCCCTCCTAGTGTATTTTCAGTACCTGTTATGGCTTCCTTATCCCTTCCTAACCTGACCTTGGGGATCCCAGCCTGGTACATTAATACCCCAGCCACTATCCTACCTAGTTAGCCCAAACCTTATCTTTCTTTGACCCTGGTTCAACTGGTCCCCATGACCCCTCCCTTGGCTATCGTGCCTTAGCCACCTCACAGAACTCACTTCCTATTGTGATAGCTTAGAATTAAGGGGATAAAGCTCAAAAGAAGGCACCTAAAGACAAAGCTGCCCCAAAAAACCCTGCTCCTCCTTAGCCTCCAAAACATACCCACTTGTGTGCTCTGTGTGATGTTGTTGGTCATGCCATGCATAATTGTCCTGAATTACCTTGTCTCAAGCCTATGGTAAATGAAGTGTTTCCTAAGTCTGATATCAAGAAATTCCATGTTACTTTACCTGATTCAACCAAGAAACTCAAGACTTTTTACACAAATCACCACTATGCATTGCATTATTTCCATGGCCACTATACTTACCTTTGTCCCCATCTTGAAGACTACCACTCCTCTTTCGAAACGGTTCACCAATTCGAGGCCTAGCGCAATGAGTCCACCCCTCCCTTATTTGTGCATTTTGCTTCAGAAGAACTAGAGGACACATCCACTCCCATAGAGACTCCCCCTTTGTATGTCGAAATGACAGAGTCTTCGGCCACTGTCCACTACCTGTCATCATCTATGAGATCCACTATGGAAACCCCCCTGGGGCTTCCCCTTCTATTTTCCCTGACCTCCCTTCAGCAATCACCTTGGGCTCAACATCGGTGGATCCTTCATCTACTTGTTTTTTGGTCACCCTCCATGACGATGTGCATGTGATCTTTTCTTGTCATGGTGATGAATGAGGTAGCTTCTCCGCACCACATGGTATTTCTTCCACCAGTCACCCCACGTTCTATTTTTATGAAGACATTATGGAAATAGTCACCACCCCTGGTTGTATCTATCCCCCCTTACATCGAACCCATGCATTCGATCCACATACAACTTGTGGTCATTACATTGAAACACAATTTTTTTGTAAGGGGGTACCCATATTTGAGAGGCTAGGAGAAGCGATTCTCCACAACTCTCCTAGTGCATCTGGTCATGGAAAATCCAGTACCATCATTCTTCCTTGTTTAGAAGAAACTCTAGAGTCCCATATCACTTCAGATCACTCTAAGGATGACACCCCTCATCATTCCTTCCTCTTACATTAGCAACCCAGTCCCTTAGACATTGTTGTTGACCAACATGTGGGTTTTCTAGGTGAGAACTAGTTCATTATATCGAAATCCATTCTTTGGGATAGTGACACCATGTATGCAAACCCAAAAAATTAGTCCATTTGCTTCATATATGCAGTACCAAAATATATTGTCTATCCTCCATTCCCTTTCTCGAACTGCATAAACATAACGAAAAAAAATGGTGCACTGCATTATAAAAATGTGTTTAGATTCCCTTTTTATAAATACATTTTGACATGGCCATAACATTCTTGCGGGCACCTATGGCCCTCAACCATAAAAATCACAAATCTCAGCCAAAAATAGCACTAAAAATCCTTTCTCTGATAGGTCTCACTTTTTAGATAATTTCCTGGGATAGGTCATAGTTTTCTTCCTAGTACCTGCTTCCCAGGTCAAAACACAGACCCCAAAAAGTGCGACCTGGCCTGTTCATGAGTTCTGAGTTCATAAACTATAGTTTTGATCCCCTTAATTGAAAGACTAGGGTTAGGCCTCTTACCTGGAATTGACAGATCTTGATTCCAATGGTCAATTTCTCTGCTACAATTTCTATACGATTTATGGCCTTTTCTCCTTTGTATATTCACCACATCTACTCTTGCAAATGATTGAATTTGAAGGGAAAAGACCTTATTAAAAGAAAAACCCTAGATTTTTCTTTGACCCACTATAGGAAAACCATAACTCAATTTTAAAAACCTTCCATATTGCTGGAAAGCTCTCACCAAGCTCAAAAATGGGTATTCCTTAGTGTTTTTGATTTGATACTTCACCCGAACACATTTTTTCCTAGAAGGGTCACTTCACCACTTCTGAAAATTGAATTTATTCACTTGCAACAATTGTACTTGTGGCACCACTTAGCCCTCATACTTGTCCATTCTTGTGTCAATTTTCATCATGACTAACCATCTTGTACCCATGATTTTATGGTCCCCATAGGGCCTAATTTATCTGGAAGCATCATCGAGTCATGCTTGTTTAGAGCATCTGAATTGAGCCATCATCACATTCATGGAGTCTATCTCGAGTCCCTTTATATCCCACTATATTCCTCCATCCTTCATCCCTTTTTCCCTCTCTCGTGTTGCACATTCTAGCCTTCAGTCATATTGTCCCTCATCCTTTCCGGTGTCGAGTCAGTACTGCTAGGTCATTCAAGCGCTTTATTCTCTAACAAGGGAAGTCGTCCACTCAATACTTAGTACACCTCATTCCACCATCATCCCTGGTGTTAGTCTATCAGTCGCTCTACTGTTATCTCTCGTGTCTTAGTTGAGGACCCCTTATTGCCTCACTTATGGTGGACCTCCTTCTGTCAACATCAACTCATTCATTCTAGAAGACAAGTGTAGAGGGCGTTATACCTTGGTTCCAGCTTCCACTCTTGTTTGGTGCCTTAGACCACACAAAGGCACTCATTATTGCCATTTGGATTGATTTTTTCTCAGCTCCAGCTTCTTATAGCATGATGGAGATCCATATACTCGATGGTTTAATGATGCAGCATATTGTACCAGTTATTTCCCGGGTGTGTGTGAGATGTCTCAGACCTCATGAGGGGGTGGCCCTTCAGGTAGCTCCCCACATGCCCGTATGACCTCTCTATTATAGCTTTTGATGAATCTCCATAGACTTGATGATTCTTCCCTCAGCCGCTTGTAGCGCCTCTTTGGTTTTCATGTATCATTCAAATTTTCAAATCCCTTTCTTGTTTTAAAGGGTCTCTTTGGTTGTACTTATATCTCATGTACTCATATATTATTGTATAAGTCCTAGCTATTATCCCAGGCATAGTATGTATATGAGATCCATTATCATTTTTTTATCTAGCCCATGTTTATGCAAGCATGTACTATATAGTTCAGTCCCTTTTTTACTGGACGCATTATTCTTTTTACTTTGTTATCTCGGTGGGCATAGGTATGCCTCCCCCATCCCTTGTATAACATATAATCACTCATAAAAGAGACTTGTCGCACCTGTAAGTCTCGCCTCCTCAGGGTCTTATCCTCTGGAACTTTAGTCTACCTTATATTTCTCTCTCTCCTACTCCCCCTTTGGTGTCTGGTGATTGTGTTCTTACAACGTACCTTGGGCATACGATTACATCCTAATGCTCGCACGCTAGGGGGAAATCTATTACACCAATTTTTGGTCATCTAACCTGCTACTATTAGATGGACTAAAGTACACCATGTAAGACAAATTTTACCATAGTAGAATTTCTTTCACTATGAAAAATAACTTAGTAATCTTTAATTTATTAAGTTTTTTATGGTCTAAATAGGAAATCCCATGAGGAATAATTGAATAAATCCTTATTTGTTTGATTTTCCTCGAGGAATAATTACTTTAAAAAAAAATTACTTAATATTCCTGGTCATGGTTAACCCAAAACAGGAAAATTATTAGAGAAATCATGATTTATCTTATTATTTTCTAGGAATAATTATTTAAACATTATTTAAATAATATTCCTTGTTAAATTTGACTAAATCATTTATAAACAATTGAATAAATCACTATCTATTTAATTATTACTCAAGCACATTCTTAAAATAATAAATAAATAATTTATTTATTTATTATTTACAAATAAAGGGATTCCGCCAAATTCAAATTATTTTTCCCTCCAGCAAATATAATAAAATATTCCATAAAATTTAGATCTGGATTTTGTTAATAATATTTTATTTATGCAAGAATGTCTAGAATAGCTCAATTTTTTTCTATAAATAGAAGGGGTTTTCCATTCACTCACTGCCATTTGTTCCCTAAATATCACTCTGGATCTATACTTTTGGTCTGACTTTGGTTCCACATCATTGTCATATTTTTTCTATATTTTTTCTTGTGAGCTCCCTTTGATTTCCACTTTTGTCTGGGTTATCTACACCATCAAGAGAGAGAGATCTTAGATCTGAAGCACTGAGGACAGACAAGAACCCATCCCATTGAGGGGGACTGGTAACATCTTTCTATGTTCCCTTCTGAGGTGTCATAAATACTAAATTCTTTAAAAATATTGTTTCATTTTCTATTGGATGCATGGAGAAAATATTTATTTTATTTGTTGTTTAATGTCTTTAACTGCACAGATCTAGATTTTGTAGCATTTTCTTGGTCAAATAACTGCAGATCTAAAGAATTTGACAGCCATCTATAATGTTAGGGCTATTTTTTATGCACAACTAAACTGAGATTTTTTCATACGCTTGTGATTAGAATTCACACTAAAAAATATCTCTACCTCTGCTCTATTTATTCCATAGGGAAGCTACCAAAAAATCCCTATAAAATGGTGATTGAGTCAACTAGACTCCAAGTAAACCAAGATTGATTGCTCTCCTCTTTGAGTTACTCGGTTGCCTCTAGGATTTGAATTACGGGAGATAATCCTTCGGGATAGTTTGGCTGCTTGTAGAATTAGAATTTTTGGAGAGAATATTTTGGATCCTTCAGCTGCCTTTGAGGGTGGACTATCCTCCTACAATTTCTCCTTGTTGTCCCGTCCAAGTATTTGTGATAAAATATTTATAAAAATGCTTAATAAATCATGATTTTCTACACTCTACCTTTTATTAGGCACTCAGAGTATGTTACCCTTAATCACAACCTATACTAGAATCATAAACCCAAATAATAATAAATATGCAACAAAATGAGATCTAAGAAGGAAAAAAGGTGACTACTAACTCCTCCAAATATGTCTACTGATGGAGCTCATCAGTTGGCATAGAAGACGGTGTGGGTATGGAAACATTAGAGAAACAATTGGGAGCCATAAAAGAGACTGGTCGAATGCCTAAGGAAGAAGTACGAGGTGTGGACGAAGGAGTAGAAATAGCCACACTAAGAGGTGGAAATGCTGACATGGAAGCTGAGACTATTAATGCAGATTTTAATGATGTCTCAAACTATTCCATATGGTAAATGGTAGAAAAAGGCACGTAAGTGTAGGCCAATGTAGAACCTTTTGGTTTCACCAGCAATAAGGTAGGCCCTATAGGATCTGTCAAAGGTGGATTAGCAGGAGCATCTGAGTCATTCACCAAAGTTTCAATAGAGACTTGATCATTATTTTTGGGAACATACACATATTCCAATACTACATGATGGTATAAGTCTCGAGTGCCAACATGCAGGGTCTCCCAATGGTTATGAATTTTGTCCATTTTTGTATAATTTTGTATTTTTTAGTCTAAAACAGGGGTTTTAGGGTGGGTCAAATCCCCTAACACATTGTAAATGGGTCAAGGGTAGACCAAGAGTCTGCAAACCATGATTTCTGGACCATTGGATGCATACGCTAAATCACTATAAATAGATGAACCTTTTTTTGAGTCATAGGTAGGAATGAATAGAGATTGATGTGAAGTATGAACTGTTAGATTTGTGGTAGGGTTTTTTGGGTTAGGACTCCTACTGGTTGTGTGCGGGAAGATCCTCTATCCTGTTGTGTGCGGACCTTGCTGGCTGTGTGCGTAGGTGGTAATTTGGGAATGTAAGAGGATTTTTGGGTAATAATATAGATGTGCGAAAGTATTTGGTTTTGTCTGGACTTGATCTATTATGGTTGATGCAGACTTGGGTTATATGATATATTGGTAAGCTACTAACTGTCTATGTTTATGGTAAATGCATCTGTGCTCTGTTAATCTCTTATGAATATAATGTTCTGTGATTATAGCTAATGGTACGCAAGTGGATGCGAGCCTCTTAATTAGATCTGATAAATGTATTATGGTTATTTATTGGAACTCCTGTGAATGACCTCTGGTCATATAGATATGATAATTGTGGACCAGCTTGACTTACTTTCTCTCTCCCAGGGTGCGGAAACCTGGTTCTAGCACCCTCCCATACTGCTTCGGGTGAGACTTTGGCCTACAAAAGTAGGTCACTACCGAAAGAGCCAGTATTATAGGGGTTTTTTGGCAAACCTTAACCTTTGAACCTAGGTCAGGACCCCTGGAGCCAACAAATGGTTTCATTTTCAGGACCGGGGAGCATTTTGAGAGAGATTGGGTAATGCCAAGACCGTATTATAAACCTAAGAAGAATCAGCGAAGAGGTTGAAGCATGAATTCATAGCAAAAGAATTCATTTCCATTAGAAGATGAGATGGCCTCGCACATGAAGCTACCTACCTTCAAAGGTGTGGGAAATTAGGACATGGATTAGTTCTAGTTTATCGTAGGATCGGTATGGACTACGCAGAATATAGTAAATGATGCAGTGAAACAGGCATAGTTATCCATTGCTTTTGAAGGGAGAGCCTTGGACTGGAACATGGGATACATTGACAAACATGCAAATGTGACTATTGAGGAAATCAAGAATGCATTAAAGCAGCTGTTCAAGAAACCTAAGTCCTACTCTCAGATAGTGAACGACCTAAAATATATCAAGCAAGGATTGTCTGAGTCTGTGTGGGAAGAAGATCAACGGTTAAAGATGGTGATCAGAGAAGGACGATTCCAGTATGATGACAAGAAACACACATAGTGGTTCATTACTATGTTTTTGCCCCACCTGCGCGTACCTATGGGTCACGAAGCCATTGAAACATAGGAAAAGGCCTTGGAGGTTGCCATGAAACTAGAATTTGTGCTAAGAGATGATACCCAGTTAGGATTACAGCAGATACAAGGCTAGTTAGAAGAAATGCACATGGACATTCAGAATATACGTAAGGAGCGAGGGACATAGGCCAGCCCGTTGTGCCCAAGGGAAGCTGCAGGACCAAGTGGGGCGACGATATGGTGTGATAAATACCGCATTGCTAGGCTGCACAATAGTAATCAATGTCCCCACCTTTTAGCATATATCCTAGAAGTAAAACAATAGTGGTGTAGGTTTTGTAGGTCTATACGACATGAAGAACAAAACTGTCGAACGTATGATCTGAGGGTTGACCGAGGAGACCAGTATAGGGTACAGTCAGACCTTGCTTTGCCAAGATCCCTCGCAAGTATAGGAGTCTCCTCGACTAGGGGCAGGGGAGGGGGGCGAGGAGGAAGCACAGGCAGGGGTAGAGGCCAACTAATATTCTATAATTGTGTGGAAGTAGGTCACTTTAAAAGGGATTGCATGAGCACAACTCGGCAGTCTTGCAAATACTATAGATAGCTGTATCATATGGTTGAATATTGCCTGATTCTGATAACCAAGATGCAGGAAAAGCAACAGACACCTATGCAGAACGTATAAAGGATCAAGATAGAACCAAAAAGTGAAGAACCAAATATTAATGTTATAACCCGCGGCGACATAGCCGCCAGTGCGGCTGCGGAAAAAGCTGAGGTAGAATCTCTTATCCATAAAGAAACCAGTAAACAAGAAGGGTTTGACCTACCAAAATAAAGGGAAACTTTTGTCTCAACTCGCCAAGACTTTGCGACACCTACCCTTCCAACACCTGCACACATTAGAGGGGATGATGATGTTAAATCATTTCTACTAGTTTGTATGAGGCTATTGCACAATCAACGAGCCATAAAGACCCTCCAAGTCCTGATAGATAGCTGCGTAGGAAAAATAACCCCAGCTACAGAAATTAAGGAGGTGCACAAACTATATAAGCACAAGAGGTGCACTAGTCGGGAGATGTCGCTGACTACACAGATTGACGATTATGAGATGGAGCAAGTTATTCTAGACTTGGTTTTAGATGTGAATGTAATACCCAAAAAGCCTTAGCAGCGAATGGGAGAACCTAATTTGGAATGCTATACTTTCCAGCTGCGCATGGCTAATCAATAGAAGATCATACCATTGGGGAGATTGTCAAAGATGGTCGTAGATATCGTCGGGGCTAAGGTACGAGCTGAATTTGAAGTCATTCATATTTTAGAGGATGCAGACCCTTACCCAGCACTCCTGGGATAGGATTGGGCCATTGATATGGGTGGAATTATCAACTTACAAAAACGAGGCATGGTATTTGAAAGGGAGGGAACTCGGGTGATTGTACCATTAGATCCTGCAGAAGGAGAAAGATATATCGAGCTAGCACTAGAGGAAGAAGAAATAGATAGTATCTATAAGCTAACTGCAAGGGACAAAGAATGGATCAATCCTACGGGCCGATGGAGTGCTGTGTTGGGAAAAAGATAGCGAATTATTTTCCATCTACGATGAGGAAATAAACAATTGGCAAAATCAACTACATGATGTCTTCGCGATGTGCTGTCTACAAAATGCCAGGGACTTCCGTTGCATCTCCGCTGAGGTAAGAGAACTACCCTATTTTGATGGCTCTGCTAGTATAAAGTAATTTATGCGTACATTCGAAGCTGAGGTCCCGCGAGAATGAAGGTTGTGGGCTCTTAATCTAGCTATGCGTGCAACGGCTGCAATATGGTGGGAGGCACATAAGGAGGTGTTCCAGGACTGGGAAGAATGTTTGGAAATGATAATCTTGCGATTCGAGGCCTCGGTTGAGGTGAATGTCAAAAATTTCCTTGGCCTAGGGGACCCACTTGAACATTTATCTTCTTGGATAGAAAAATGGCATGACCAAACTCCGAAGGAATGGGTTCATTTGTTTATTCATGCCTTAGGACCGATCCCTATTGCATGGTACTTGGATGCGAATCTACATCAATGCACCTGCCATTGGGAAACCTTGAAGGATGAATTCATTGGTACCTTTGGAATAATAGGAGGATCAGAGGTGCGGGATGAAGCTCTACAGGACATAGATGCATTCGTATTTGGGGAATCCATCTCCTCCGTAGAAATTAGAGTGTTGACATGGGAAATGTAGATTGAGGACATTATCAATTATAGAAATATAGCTATAGAAGAATGTGATGATAACCCGTGTAATATCTCTATCCCATAATCGAAGGGGGAACACACAGTTGTGGGGCCCTCACTACAGAATGTGGATGTAAAAAAACCCCTGAAACTACAGGAAGTCAACATTGACATGAAAGAGAAGCCTAAGTTGGATAATATTGGTGACTACTAGGATGATGGAAGTGTAAGCAAGGTGGTTGTATTGCTCACATAATACCAATACTTATTCCCAACCAAATTTTCGGAGCTCAAAGGGATTACAGGGGACTTTGGAGTGATGCGCATCACATTAAAACCAGATGAGCGACCAATAAATTAGCAACCTTACCGATTGAATCATAATTATAAATAAAAGGTTAATGAGGAACTGGATAAAATTCTCACCGCAGGTATTATCAAGCCAGTGGAGTAGTCAGATTCAGTAAGTCTAATGGTAGTTCAGGAAAATAAAATTAAAGGAGAAATACAAATCTGTGTGGAGTTACGCAAGTTAAGTGATGCCTGTGTGCATGACCCCTTTCCGACACCATTTTCCGATGAAATATTGGGTAGTGTAGGAGGCTAGGAAGCATATTTGTTTATCGATGGGTTCTTTGGATATCATCAAATCTGAATTTCACCAGATGATTGCAACAAGACTACATTTTCCATGGAATGGGGATCTTTCTAGTATACGTCATGCCGTTTGGACTCTAAAATGCCCCTGTTATCTTCTCACAAGTCGTTGTTGCAGTATTCAAAGAATTCATCCAAAAATTTATCGAAGTATATTTCGATGACTGGACTGTATTCGGCTTGGTAAAGACACACGTTTCAAACCTGCACATGATGTTGGATGCCTACCGAAAACACCAAATTTCCTTGAATGTTAAAAAGTGTATCTTATGCGTACCCTTTGGATCTTGCTTGGAGATATAGTTTTCCAACAAGGGCTAATGGTGGACCCTGCGAAGGTTGTGGTTATCATCAACCTAGCTGTACCTATGACAAACAAACAACTGCATTTGATCCTTGGACATACGGGCTAGTACAGAAAATTTATTCACGGATACACACTAATCACAACACCCTCGAAGAAGCTGCTTAAGAAATATGTGTCATTTTTTTGGGATGATGAATGCCAGAAGAGGTTTGAGCTGCTCAAAGAAAAAATGGCCTCTGCACTTATCCTTATCTTCCCTGATTGGGCAAAGGAATTCCATGTTCATGTGGATGCTTCAAGAATTACCCTAGGAGCAGTCCTCATGCAGCCTGGTGCCAGAGATATTGATCAACCTATCACATTTTCTACTCGGAAAATCTTAAGTGCAGAGCGCAACTATGCCACTACGGAGAGGGAAGGGTTGGCCATGGTTTATGCGCTACAAAAGTATTGGCACTATATGTTAGGAGGAAACTTTAAAATGTTTACAGATCATTCAGCTTTAAAGTACCTAGTGAATAAGCCTATTTTGGAGGGGAAAATCTGCAGATTGTTTCAACTGTTTCAAGAATACGATTTCAAAATCATAGTCAAACTAGGGAAGTGAAATGCTGGGTCGGATCACTTATCCCGAATTGAGACAGGTGAAGAACCTACTAGCTTGGAGGAAGGGTTCCTGATGCACATCTGTTTGCCATTAGAGTCATAGATGCACACTTTTACGATATCATCCATCTCTTGACCACAGGCATGGCACCTACGGAATATTCAGTACACCAAAAGAAGGACCTAGTTACACGAGCGACATATTTTACCATAATTGCAAGGAAATTGTATAAACTGGGCGCTGATGAAGTGTTGTGTAGGTACGTCCTAGAGCATGAAAAACATGATATCATGGCCGAAGTCCATGAAGAAATCGCAGGGGATCACTACGTAGGCAAGGTAATTGCACACAAGATTTTATGAACTAGACTATGTTGGCCTACCCTCCATAGTGATTCTCGCGATTACTGTAAAGACTGCGATACATGTCAACGAATGGTAAATCCGTCACGAAGAGATGAAATTTTGTTATGACTGCAAGTAGCATTACAAGCCTTCAAAAAATGGGCCATTGATTTTGTGGGACCCATCAACCCACTGAGGAAAAAGATGGGTGCGCGCTACATAATTACTTCCACTAATTATATAACCAGGTGGGATGAAGCACAACCAGTAAAGGATTGTACGGAAGATACCTTTGCACACTTCCTCTTTGAGCAGATTCTAACTCAATTTGGATGTCCGAATATCCTTATGAGCGACCGAGGTACGCACTTTGTTAATGAAAAAATCCAAGCATTGACTGAAGAGTTCCAGATCCATCATGCAAAAAGCACCCCATATCATCCATAGGCGAATGGAGAAGTAGAAGTTTTTAACAAGATTTTGGAGCAAGAACTGACTAAGCTCTATAACACTAATCACAGTGATCGGGACGTATGCATCCCATCAGTGTTCTGGGCCTACCGGATGACCTGCAAAAAAATTATGGGGAAAACCCCATTCAAGCTGGTATATGGAAAGGATTCCATTATGCCAATGGAGTATATTATTTCCACTCTGCGTATCGTAGCATTTACAAACATGGCAGAACCCCACGTCATGGAGGATCGTTTAGGACAACTTATGGCTTTTGAGGAAGATCAATTTATTACTAATTTCCATCAGCAGGTTTAGAAGACCCGCGATAAGGCCTGGCATGATTGTCATATTCGCCAGAAGACATTCACAGAGGGTCACCTGGTCCTCCTATTTGACAGCCAATTTGTGAAACATCGAGGGAAGTTTCGACAACACTGGCTTGGTCCCTATACAATCAAGGAAATCACGAATGGTGGAGTTGTAAGGTTAGCCACCCTGCGCGGTGATATGCTCCCTGGGTATACTAATGGTAGTCGGCTCAAACCATATCGGGTCAAATGACTATATGGCTGAAGTAGCTGTATACGATGGGATCGGTCTACCATAACACTTGAATATGATTAGGGTACGCATGGGAGGTGGCCACAACTTAGGCGGCCCAAAGCAGTGAGCAGAAGGCACAAGTGTCTATTCAAAATGCGGCCGGTGCGCTGGAAGTCCCGAGGTGTGCTAGGCACACAAGAGGTGCGATAACTAGCTGTTGGGACAGAAGAATTGCATATAAATCTAAAGTTACCATTGACAGGAGTGGGTGGCCGGCGAGTAATGAAACAATCTCTCACCGAGATCACAGACACGGTCACCTTGGCCACAGAGGACAAGTGGCTGACTCTGGAAAAGCAGTAGCAAGATGTGGTCACCTTGCTTCAGGCTGCGTTCTGCACCCTAGAGATGAAGATAGACACACTACACACCAGTTTGGTCCTAGTCTGCATGACCCCGACAGTTAGCCACATGGCCCTTGTTGCGGAAGTAAGCCGCCTCTACACCTTTCCTGGTGCAGCCCTTACAGTAAGTTCACCTGATATCAGAACGCGAGTACAGGCCTGCGCAAAAGTCTAGTTGGATTTGGCACAGTTTCCATATGAGTCACTACAGGCTTTACATATCTCACTAGTTCAAGAGATCCACCATAGGGACCATCATGCCCACCAACGGCTCCATACATCGTAGCGTAACATTATCGTACAGACCGCTAAGGTAACCAGGGTACAGGTTGCGCACACACATCTAGAGCATATAATTGATCAACTTTACACCAATGTTATGAAAGAAATACCCACCACAGCTACCCTCTAGGACAATATAGAAGGGTTGGTCATAGCCTTGAGAGCCTCCTGGACAGAGGTCCAGGTCGTCAAAGCTCAGATAGAATATAAAATCATAGACTTATGGGCACAAATGTAGTCAGAAACACCTCTAGAGGTCAGAGCCTATCGAGCTGTGCTGGTTACAGCTGCCACGAATGTAATCATAGGTAAAATTGCTCAGGGCACCCTATTATTGGACACAACGATGCAGCTATGAACCAAGGCTCAACTTCAGCCTCTCCTGCGAGAACTTAATCACATGCTACGCCAGAAGGAAGAGGAGTTAGATTGAATGGAGGTTACCATGAATACATTAGTCCCAACCCAGTGCTTGACTCACCTACTCTCTAGCCAGACTCTCCAAGATGACATAGAGGCCCTTCGATAGTAGAAGTAGACATTGTGTGATCACCTCAAACCATGGGAGGATGAGGCCCTTAAGCTATCCCACGATGTGGATGTTGCAGTGAAACAATTGAACCAGACATTAGAGAGTGCCACAGCCACTACAGAAGGCCCAACTTTGCAAATGTTGGTGGAAATTGCTCAGACTAATGCTGTGTAAAGTGAAGGGGTGCTTCTCCCACTGATCAAGGCTGTCATGCAACTTTAGGTGAAGATGGAGGACTTACGCTTGCCGTCACTCAAGGCAAGTCACAAGATTGTGTTGGGTGACCGTTGGAGCAGGGTCTCCCAACGGCTATGAATTTTGTCCATTTTCATATAATTTTGTATTTTTTAGTCTAACGCAGGGGTTTTTGGGTGGGTCAAAGTCCCTAACACATTATAAATGGGTCAAGGGTAGACTAAGAGTCCTTAAACCATTGTTTTCAGACCATTGGATGCATAGGCTAAATTGTTATAAATAGGTGAACCTTTTTTTGAGTCATAGGTAGGAATGAATAGAGATTGATGTGAAGTATGAATTGTTAGGTCTATGGTAAGGTTTTTTGGGTTAGGACTCCAGATGGCTATGTGCATGGAGATCCTCTATCCTGCTATTTCCAGACCCTGCCGGCTGTCTATGCAGGTGGTAATTTGGGAATGTAAGAGGAATTTTGGGTAATAATATAGATGTGCGAAAGTATTTGATGTTATTTAGACCTGATCTTTTATGGTTGATGTAGACTTGGGTTATATGATCTATTGGTAAGCTGTGAACTATCTATGTTTATGGTAAATGCATCTGTGATCTGTTAATCTACTGTGAATATAATGTTCTGTGATTATAGCTGATAGTACGCACGTGGATGCGAGCATGTTAATTAAATCTGATAACTGTATTATGGTTATTTATTGGAACTCCTACAGATTACCTCTAGCCATATAGATCTGATACTTGCAGAGCGTATTGACTTACCTTCTCTCTCCCATAGTGTGGAAACTTGGTTCTAGCACCCTCCCATACCGGTTAGGGTGAGACTTTGGCCTATGCAAGTAGGTAACTACCAAAAGGGCCTGTAGTATAGAGGTTTTTTGGAAAACCTTAACCTTCGAACCTGGGCTAAGACCCCTCGATCCCGACAACCTATGTATGAGTAATACAAATAAAGGCCACTATGGTCACCAATTGCAATAACCTGACTAGGGGGGACAGTTGGAAGACAAATCCACATGCAAAGGTAGGACACTGAACTCCAAAAGGACCCAAGATAGAAAACCCCTTGAGCATTACCTACCAATTAGTCCCCAGGTGATCAAAAATTATTTGTATGTGCGCAAATTCCACTATATTGTGCCACCTGAAGCTAAGTGAAATGTTTGATGTCACCACGCTTAGCCTAAGTGTGACCTCGTGCTTAAACCTCTTGTGAGAAGGGCTTCCTAGACCACACTACTGAAAATGGATTTTACTCCCTACCATAATATGCTAAGTTCATTTTGTGGACTTGGAGTGGTTAACTCACACTCGTATACCTAATACCTTAGCCTAAGCTAGTGTTGGTGTACTACGAGTAAAAATAAAAGATGAATCTAGTTAATTTTATTGTCACGCTAATTTTAGTGGTTGTTTTTTACACAAATAGGATGACGTGTGAAACTGAGATGGTGTGTAATACTCTTAGTTAGTTACCCTAATCCAACTATATATAATTTTCTATTTTCACTTCGATGAATTCTTTCTACGAGAGGGTCAGAGTATTTTGAAACACACCAATTCATATGATGATGCACTTTTCACTAGATCTTCCTGAATGAAAAATATCGCAAGAATTTGTGAATTAATGACAAAAAAACATACGAAAAAAAAAAAAATATACGAAATCAAGTCTCCAAAGAAAGAACGAAAAAAAATAGAAAATTGAATGAGCTAGGGAAAGAAATCCCAATAAAAAGTCACTCAAAGCAATCAAATTGAAAGCCAAAAGTGAAAGCAAAAGAAGACAATGTCAACCACGCTACCACTGCAGTACAATGACTCAAACAGGGTCAATGTTCTAAAAAGGGCCAAATCCAACCCTAGAGGTAGGAAGGACTAGATAATATCAAATGAAAGTGATGTAAAACAACAAAAAACACTCAAAATAACTTTTCTATATGACAACTACACAATCAGTCACAAGAACACCGACTGTGACAGAAATGACTAAAATATAAAGAGATCGCTTGAAAACAAGTGAGAAAATTGCACAAGGACACAAATATATAAAAATGAGATATGAAACAGATCTAAGTAGAAATCAAAAGTAGCCAAACAGATCTGAAACTAAGATCTATAATGATAACACTACTCCTCAACCAAAGCACATAAATAATCCTTCAAGGGAACGTCGAAAGACATAAACAATGGAAGATCTAAACGAATGAATAAAACATGGCTCAAATCTAAAAAAGGTCAACAACAGGAAGAAAAAAAAAATTAGATCAAATAGATCTCCAATATATTAGCGAGTTTTGAAGGAAAAAAAAAAACCTGAAAATTTTAGCAAATGAGGTCAAGAAAACGTGAAAATTGGGAAAAACAGGTAGAGAATAGGATGAATTTTCAATTAGCCATATCTTCCTCATACAGACTTCATTTTGGGTGATTTTTTTTTTTTTTTTTAGGTAAAATTTAAAGAGGAATGCCAATATGCTATTATTTTTAATCAAATCTGTATAGAAAATAGTAGAACGAAACTGAAAAATCAGCCACGTGTGGGGCAAAATAAAACAAACTAACCAATTTTAATTGGCCATAAATAACTCATACAAAATCCATTTTCAGTGATTTTTTTTCTTGATGAAATTTCGAGAGGAATCCAGATATATGATTAGTTTAACCAAATTATATACAAAAAAAAAAAATCATAAATTAATTTTAAATGAATGATCTATGATTCTCTTGTATTAAAAAAAAAAAAAACTCGAGACCTAAAATAAACTCATATCTAAAGAAAATAAAATCAATGGAGGTCAAAATTAATCCAAAAAATATAGATAACTCGATGGGAGAGAAATCAAGAGAGAAATCAATCAAAATCAGAGGCAAACCAGACACAAAACAAATATGCTGTCATTGAAAGCACCTGTTTTTTTGCATTAGAAATTTGAAAGAGTTGTTGCTCCATGATCTAGTGTCTGATTAGATGACCAGATAGACAGAGAGAAGACTAAGAAGACAAAATAAATCCCAATCCCGTATGATCATCAAGAAACATGCAATCAATTTTACACTACGAGGAAGAGAAATGAAACCTTTTCTCGTCGCATATTGGGGATGGATCTTGAGTTCATAGCGAAATCTTGGTGCTCCACTCAAGTGACGTGCTTCATCTATACTCAATCTCTACACCTACACACAATCACAATAACTCAAGGATGACAAGTGATCTTCCTTGAAAGATAATTAGATAAAAAATGATACAAACTAATCAAAATATTTACTAAAAAAATAATCATGTAAGGGAGAGAACATAAATATTCATTAATCATGAATCAAATTGTATAATTATTACTTCAAGCATAAGATATCCTCTTATAAATCTGGAAAATTCAACACCTCTCTCACCAATATGACCTCAAGAAAATGTATATCTCTCAATCTCTAAATCAAGGTAGCATCATCTGGATATAATTCCCACTCTTCCCTCTGTCTTTCCTCTAGGTCAGAATATATAGGCTTATTCTATCCTTTGAGAGAATGTATCTAGACACCTAGGGGCTTGAGAAGTTAGAAAATTCTACCAATATGGACCACTATCCAACTCATACATAAGTGGGCTAAGTTCATCTCCTTGGGAATGAAAAACTCTAGAAACATTTTTCACAATTATGAGTTTTTTTCTTAATTATCTCAATTACGAAATAATTATTATCCCATAATTACAATATTTTTGCAAAATAATTATGAAAAGTCGCTAAATTATGTAATTTAACCATTTTTACATGGGATAAAATTTAGGAAATTATATATTACTAAATGTAACACATAAAATATGTGGAAATATAAACACAAAAAACATATAAAACAAGAGAGACATAGATATATGTGTTTCACTAAACTTGGGCTACGTCCACAGAAACAACCAGTTCTTCCTTTATATTATCCAAAAAAATGAAGAGACACAACATATAGCCAATCTGTTGTAATATCCTCAACTCTCTCACATAGTCCCCCTTTCACTTTCTCGCTCAGAATACACCCAATACAAAATTGCAATACCAATTCCATCATATTAATGGAATGGTTTTCCTTCTAGGATGAAAACCCTAAATTCAACATATATTCTTCCATCGGATCATATGCCTAATGAACGGCCCAAATTGAATATGAAATTACAATATTTTACAAGGCAACTTTACATCATCGACGTCCCCCCATGGACCCCCCTGACGGTGATTAAAATATGGGTGGTGTTGCCACCCCGTTAAGAACAGGGGTCTAACGCAGCAATACATCTAAGAAAATAAGATAATGAGGATCCACAACCAACAATTTCCCACTTGGACATTGATTGTAGCAACTCCACCACTACTTCATTTGTTGGACAATTACTCCACTTTGGACCTAATTGTTTCTCATCTTTGTCATCATGCTTGAAGACCAATTGAAACTGAGCATAATATAAATTTCTCCTTGGTTACAACTTTTATTAACATATCTGTGGGATTTTGGCTATTATGTATATTTTCTAGCTTCAACTCTCCATCTTCAAACACTAACCATATGAAATGGTACTTGAGATGTGTGTGTTTAGTTATAGAATGGAATTTTGAGTTCTTTGCAATATGAATAGAACTCCCACCGTCACTGTATAAACCTTCTCATCTCTTGCTTCCTACCCAATTCATCCATAAACCTTTGTAAACAAAATATTTATTTACTAGCCTCTGTAGCAACAACATATTATGATTTTATTGTTGAAAGTGCAACAACGCTTTGCATTTTCAAAACCAAACTAAAATTTGTTCCACCTACATTAAATACATACCCTGTAGTGCTCCTCTTGTTATCTCTATGTTCGACCATATCTGCATCAACATATCCTTGTAGAGCAATGTTTGAACCACCAAAGGCTGTAATATTCCAAAATAGGAAAAGCAACAATATTCAACATAAAACTAGAAATAGTAGTGAATATCAATACATCAAAACATGAAACAATCAAACAACCATTCTATTATCTTAAATAGAATAAAATAAGTACAAAGTCTTGAGGAAAAGCTCACTCAAGCTAGGAAAACAAGCCTCCCATGAACTAATACAACAAAATATGAAATGTTTCTAATACATAAAATGCCGGAATGTTATGACTACGTAGTCTATGATGGAATAAATACATATGGAAAATATAATATATATATCAGTTGATACAGTGCTTCAAAAGTGTTGGGAATGGAGATGTTATGGATCTATTTCAGCCCTAGGATTTCATTTTTCATAGTGTGTATTTACATAAACTCTTTCTGGGTTGTCTTACTCCCAGAAAAATGTTATGGATCTTACTCCCAATGGGGAGCTCCAACTCATATGCTACCTCTTAAACACGATGGATCACCCTTTATGGCCCATAGAACTGGGGCTTAGGATTTTCAGCCCCCTTCTCCTTCACTATAGACTGTCTGTAAGGTTGAAGACGGAGATAGACTAAATCATCAACCTCAAACTACCTCTCTATTCGACCATGATCTGCATACAAATTCTACTAGTTCTGGGCTGTAGCAATGTTGTCCTTGAGAGAACAGAGTATATCCTACTCTCATGGATCCACTCCTTTACTCTAGGAGCCTTGCTTGCTCCAAACATCACATCAAAAAACAATATATCATCACATCCATAAAGATCCCGAAATGGAGACATGCCGATGGACATGTGAAAAGTTGTGTTCTAGCAATACTCCCCCAAATGGAGCCAGTGCATCCATGCTCTTTTCTTCCCCGAAACATAGTCTCGCAACTAGCCTACTAGCCACTTGTTTACCATCTGTTTCTTTCCATCAGTTTGAGGGTGATAATTGGTACTCAGTGTCAACTCGGTAGACACTAACCAGAAAATCTCCAGCCAAAAGCCACCCATGAAGCGGCTATCCCGATCACTGACTATGGCCTTTGGAAGACCATGTGATCTAGAAACATCTATAAAGAAGAGCTCGGCCACCTATGAAGCAATATATCGTGCAGAAATATCAAATAAATGTGAATAATTTGTTATTCGATCAACAACTACGAAGATACAATCCTTACCATGTATTGTAGGTAGACCAATGATGAATTCCATGGAGATACTCTCCCATTTTCCTTCTGGAATAGGGAGTGGCTGCAACAGCCCTGCAGGATGGTTATTCTATTCTTCGCTCTGATGGAAAACTATGCACTCCTTGATGTGTTGGAGAACAACCTCCTTGAGACCCTTCCATGAGAATCTCTCTCGAATGGCCCGATATTTCTTGGTGAATCCCTGATGGCCAGAAAGTGGGGAGTCATGTGCTACCTGAAAAATATTCTCCTTGAGTATAGAATATCTAGTCAAGAATATCTAGTCTTGGTAATAGATGACCTCATCCATCACTGTAAAATCTCATCATTTTCCTGTCCATATAGGATCTCACATGCAAAGTGGTCTTTGGAATACTCCACCAACAGTTGGGCCTTCCAATATGTATCCACACTCATCAAAGCCAGCACTGCTAGTCTCTATGATAGGGCATCTACTACTACATTTCTCTTCCCTTTGACATATTCAATGTTAAATTCATATGCTTGGATCTTTCTCACCCATTTCTACCGCCTCTCCTATAGTTTCTTCTCCTCAATGAGGAACTGAAGACTATTGTGATCAGTCTTCACTCGGAATCTGTTGCCCACGAAATATTTGCAGAATTTGGCTAATGCCTACATGATATCAAACATTTCCTTATCATATATAGAGTACAAAATCTGATGAGGCAACAACTGTCGACTCTCAAAAGCTATGGGGTGACCCCCTTGCATCAAGACTACTCCAATGGCCTCCCGTGAAGCATCACATTCCAGCACAGAGGGCTAGGTAGAATCTGGTAAAACCAATACTCGGTAGCTGCTCATCACTACCTTGAGCCTATCAAAGGCCTTCTCCACTATGGTGGTCTAGCCAAAGGCTCCCTTCATGGTCAATTATGTAAGTGGTGCTTCTAGTTGAGGGAACCCTTTGAAAAACTTATGGTAGTAGGTACGGATGCCTACAAACCCCCAAAGTTTTGTGAAATTTTTTAGCTCATGCCAATCTATAATAGCACAGATCTTATCCTCATGGACCCTCACTCCATCTACTCCAATGATGTGTCCAAAATAGGGCATATCTCTGAGTATAAAATCACACTTGGAAAGCTTAACATAGAATTATTGCTCTTCAAGAATGCACAATACTCTCTCAATATGCTGCAAATGGTCTTCCCATGTGCGACTGTAAATAATAATGTCATCAAAGAATACCAACAAAAAATTCGTGAGTTGACCACAAAAAATGTGGTTCATGCAAGAGTGAAAAGTTGCCGGAGCATTGGTTAACCCAAAGGGCATCACCAAGAACTTAAAATGGTCATAGTGGCATCTAAATGTGGTCTTGTGGATATCTTGATCCCTCACTCTGATTTTATGGTACCCCGACCTCAAATAAATCTTTGAAAAGTAGTTGGACCCCCTTAGGTCATCCATCAACACATCTATCCTGGGGATTGGGTACTTGTTCTTCATTTTTTTTCTTGTTCAAAACTCCATAGTCAATGCACATCCTCAATGTTCCATCCTTCTTCTTTACCAGGACCACAAAAGAAGCAAATGGAATGGTGTTGGGGCGGATATGTGCTAAAGCCAAGAGCTCCTACATGGATTTTTCAATCTCATCCCTATGGGCTTTGGGATGCCTATAAGGTGTGGTGATCACTGCTTGGATCCCCTTCTCCAACTCAATAGTGTGCTCAAATCCTCAGTCAAGTGGTCTCCCTGGTGGTATATATCCAAATACTGTAGAATAACGCTATAGAATAGAGTACACATCTGGGTCTACTGGTGCACCCTTACCTCTTCCCTTTGACATACACAGTTCCACTTCCCATTCTATGTCTCCTTTGTACAAATCAGCCTCCATCCTATGTGTTGAGAGAATGTGAGGTGGATAGGTGTGCATGCCCCTTATCTTTTGGTTCTTACCACTCCCCTTCTATGTCCATTCCATATGCAAGGTCTCCCAATCTGTGGGGAACTTCCCCAAGGTGATCAAACACTGAACACCCAATATAACATTGGTATCTAGAATATCAACCACAAATAAGTGGTATTTCAATGTGTAAGTCCCCAAAGTGATAGTTAGTGCTGGAACATACTTCACACATTGAATGGTTCTAGCCCCTGGAACCAAGAATGAGAAGCCCTCAAAGTCATCCATGGGAATGACTCTCTTATGCACTTACTGAGTATCAATAAATTTATGCATAACCCCACTATTTGTCAATAATGACACTCTTTTCTGTTGAATAGTGCCTCTAACCGTCAATGTTAGATACTTGGGAACTCCTCGCAAAGATATAATAGTCTCTCCAATTGGAGAAAATTCTACCTTCACACCTCCTAACGGTGGTGAAACCCCTCTTGTGGCTACAACATTGGTATCCTCCTACAAGTCTTCTACTTACTCCTCATCATCATCATAGAACACCTTAATATAATATGCCTTCCCGACATCACACTAGTGTCCTGGTGTCCATGGCTCTTGGCAAGTGAAGAAATTTTTTCTCCTCCTTAGATCTCCCCAGACATCATCATCAAGGTATCCCCTCTAATGGTTCTCTTTTGAGGGAGGAAAGTTCACATATTTTCCCTCTGCTTTAGAAGAGAAATTATGATGGAATGGGGCTCTTTCCTTTGGCAAAGCATGCTGCAAATATATAATTCTATCAATATCTTCTTGGAGCGTAGTTGGTCTAGTGGATTTCACCAACCTATGAAAAGGTTATGCTATCCCATCAATAAACATATATACTCTCCGAGTTGTAGATATATCAGACACCATAACTGAGAGTTTTAGAAATTCATAGATATAAGTCTCTGGATCTCCTATTTGATTAATCTTGGCCAGATCAACAAAATTTTCTTCTGGACTCCTCTACGGTCAAATATTTCCACCAACCCCCACAGAAGTTTTGCATAAGTAGCGACACTAGCATGCCCTAGTGTAGATATACCATGAAACCACCACTCATGTGCCTCACCTTTAAGGTGCAGTGCTGCTATATTAATGGCCTCCATATCTAAAACTCTGTTCAAATGAAAATAAGTATCCAACTTCTCTACCAAAGCCTTGGTTGTGCACTTGGGTGACCCATCAAAAGAGGGAAAAAATAATCTACCCATAGTACACTACAAATCATTGTTCTGCATTTACGCTCCACCTCTATTGTGATTATTGGGTATTCTATTATCCTTGATCCAATAGAAAACTTTGAATTTTAGATGATCCTTGAAGCTCTGAGATTGAGATTCATACTCTAATAAATAATCACCAAGAGTTTCCTTTTTTGTGGCCCTCCCACCTCATTTGCTACTGCTAGGAATGTGGGCATGATGGTTTGTTGTGAAAAAGTTTGTAATGATGGTTTCTCACACCAAGTATGTGAGGTGTCGGAACTCTCTCCACGTTGAACCCTGTTAGAAATATTGAGAGGGGGGTTGAATCATTATTCCTTTCAATTAGAGCATTAGTTAATCTTTAATTATTATCGGTGTTTTTACAATGATAGTAGTAAACAAAAGGAACATAAGTGCACACTATTTTTAAGGTGGAAATACTCTTCGGGAAGAAAACCACTTGAATTTTTTTCTAATAAATATTTAATATTAAACTCCAATTGAAAATAAATCTCCAAGTTCTTAAGATCTAGAAAACCATTCTTCTCCAGCTCCCACTGGATGGACGCTCCAATGGCAAAGATTCTTTAGTAGTCAACTAAACGAATTCCCCAACACCTAATGAGCTATAACTCACACTAGCGCCACCCTACCACCCTAAAGTTTTCATATGCTTGAACTTGTTGGTGACTTCATGCACCAGCCTAGCACCACCCTACCACCCTATAGAAGAATAAAACAAGAATGGACTCCTGTACTAGGGAAAATGGTCCACTTTACAATGATATATAATGATCTAGAAGAATAAGACACACTAGACCATAACCCAAACTATGGAAAAACCACCTAATGATGATCCTAGACCTTCCGGCAAGGCCTCTTCAACTCTTGGCAGATAGACACTTGTACAATTTTTACAATGATGCATTTGCAAAGACTTAGTACAATGATACCTTTACAATGACTATATGCAGTGCTGCCCACTTGAAGACTTCATGTTCTTAACTTATTTCCATTGTTCTGCTCCTTTATTTCTGCTCTTGTCATGATACCCTCTGTTGCACCTTGCTTTTCTTTGTTGCCCTAGAAAGTCTGGTCCTATGCAGCCCTTGACAACACATAATCTAACTTTTTCTTTCCTTCTAGGATATCGATATTGAATCTAGTGTATCTCTGTAATTTCAGCTCCTCAATATGTGATTTTTAGTTCTCTAGTAGTGCTCTTAAGTCTCCTTTCCAATGTCATATTTGTGATCCAATTTGGATTCTTCAAGAGAGAGTTATGCCCAATCTCTCACAATGACCTAATTATGGACTTTTTTAGTAGAGCAAACTTGTACGACATTCCACATGTCATTGGTTCTTCATTCGAATCTGAAATTGATACAAATAAAACTGCAGTCCGTGCACTATATATCAATTTTTACATAATTCCAATCTGATAATTAGAGAGAGAGTTATGATGATTTTCCCAAGGTCACTTCTTTGAGATATAGTTCAGGAGTTCCAAAAACATTAAGTTCCACAGATCATATCTCCAAAAATATTGCACACCCTATTCTAAAATTTATATAGGATCTCCCTCAAAAGTTTTGTTTCGACTCATAAATATTTCAGCTTTTGAACCTTCGTATAAAAAAATTTAGAGTGAAAATTCCATGATGACCTGTTTCAGGTAGAGAAATCCCTACATAAGGAGGATATGAGGATCACAATTTATATGCATGCTTAGGTTTAGAAGGGCTTCAACAAATGAATGTGGGATGGATTTTAGGAGCTTAAAAATGGTTAATTATTAAATTTTCAATGACCCATGCAAAAACCCCATTGGGTTTTAGCCCACTAACTGGGGTTACAAAATTCAAACATGAATATCTCTCAAACCGTGAAGAATTACGTAGCATTCCATATATAAATGGAAGCATCTCGACAAGTAGAAACCATTAAAAGAATTCTTGACTCAAAATATAGTAATTTTGTAGGTCAAAATTTCCATGCAATATTTGGGTATCCCCTAGTGCTGCTTGGGCTGACATCAACGACAATCGCTGATCAACAATCTCCCCCTTTGGCATTGATGGAAACAAAAGTACTCCCCCTATGATCATGAAACCTCTTCCTACAACATTCTCTCCCCCTTTGACATCAATGGAAAAGGGAACTCCCCCTAACACACAACCATCTTGCCGACCTGTACACACTTTCACTCCCCCTGACACACAACCATCCTGCGGACCTGTACACACTACCACTCCCCCTTTACATTCTGAATAAGTAAAATATAATGAGAACTTGGGAGAATCCCAAGCTCCTGGTGAATATATTCAAATTATTCACGAGCTAAAGGTTTAGTGAAGATATCAACGATTTTTTATTTTGTACCAACATACTCAAGTTTGATATTATTTTCAACGACCTATTCTCTAAAAAAATGACATTTGATTGGAATGTATTTTTTTTTAAATGCATAACAATATTCTTGGAGATAATTATGGCAATGGTGTTGTCATATAATATGGGAATAGGCTCACTAAATTTTACTTGAAGATATTGCAAAGTTTGTTTCATCCAAAGGACTTGAGTACAACATGTTGTCGTTGCAATGTATTCTGCTTTCGTTGTAGATAACGAGATTGAGGTTTTCTTTTTTCTCAAAAATGATACATGCTACACCATTTTTTGGTCATCTAACCTATTGTTATTAGATGGACCCAAGTACACCATGTAAGACCAATTTTACCGTAAGTAAAATTTCATTCACTATGAAAAAGAACCTAGTAAACCACATTCATTAAGTTGTTTATGGTCTAAATAGGAAACCCCATGAGGAAATATTAAATAAATCTACATTTGTTTGATTCTCCTCAAGGAATAATTATTTAAACAACAATTTAATTAATATTGCTGGCTATATTTAACCCAAAACAGGGAAATTAATTAGATAAATATTTATTTATGTTATTATTTCCTAAGAATAATTATTTAAACCTTATTTAAATAATATTCCTTGTTGAATATAACTAAATAACTCTTAAATAATTAAATAAATAATTATTTATTTGATTATTACTCAACCACATCCTTAAAATGATAAATAAATCATTTATTTATTTATTATTTACAAGTAAAGGGATTTGACCCAAGTCAAATTCCTTTTCCCTCCAACAAATATAATAAAATATTCCACAAAAGTTGGATCTTGATTTGGTTAATACTATTTTAACTATGCACCAATATCTACAATAACTCATTATTTTGTTATAAATAGAAGGGATTTCCCATTCATTTACCACTTTTCGTTGCCTAAAGATCACTCTGGATCTATACTTTTAGTCTGACTATTGATCCACCATCATAGTAATTTTTTGCAACCATTTTTGTCTTCGTTTTCTACGCCATCAAGAGAGAGGAATTTTAGATCTGAAGTGTTGAGGACTTACAAGAACCCATCCCATTTAGGAGAACAGGGAACACCCTCTTGTGTTTTCCTCCCAGGTGCCATTAATACAAAATTCATTCAACATATTTTTGTCTTGTCTATTGTATGCATGCAGTAAATCTTGTTTTTTATACTACTTAATGCCTTCTAATGCATAGATCTATATTTTTGCAGCATTTACCTTGATTACCTAACTACAAATATGAGGATATTGGCAGCCATCTTTGCTATTAGGGCTGTTTTTTATGCACAACTAAAGTGATCTTTTTTCATACGCTTGGAATTAAGATTCATACTAAAAATACGAGACAACCACCTAGATAGAATGTTGCTCCACTAGTACTCTAATGATCATCAACGTTTCCTACCTAATCTGCATCTGTAAAGGCTTGAATAATGAGATTGTTACCCTACCACAAGCCATATTATTTTGTGCCCTTTAGATATCGAAGAATTGTTTTGGCAATAATAATATGTGATTCTTTTTGGTGTTGCTTGGAATCTTGCTACTTGTCCAACTGCTTGCATAACGTCTTGCCAGAAAGCTGTTACATATAGAAGGCTACTAATCATAGATCTATACAACCTCTGATCCAAATCCTTATATGAGTCATCTATGCTCAATGTGAAACCTGTTACCATTGGAGTAAGGATGTGTTTGCAATCTTCCATTTTGAATTTCTTGATAATTTCCTTGATGTACTTGGCTTGACATACAAATAATCCTTTCTCTTACTAAGATATTTGAAGAGCTAAGAAGTATGTCAGCTCACCATGTAAAGACATCTTGAAATCACTTTGCATATTTCTATAAAATTTCTTACTTAGTTTATCATCATTGCTATGGAATATTATATCATGCACATATACCTCAACGATTGTTAAATTATATTTATCTATTTGTACATAAATATTGCTATCAACAGTACCTTTCTTGAACCCTTGTTGACATATATATCTTTCAATACGAGCATACCATGCTCTGGGCACCTACTTGAGACCATATAGAGCCTTATTTAACCTAGAAACATAGTCTTATTTTTCTGATAGTAGAAAACCTTCAAGTTGTTCGATGTAAATTTCTTCTTCTAATTCGCCATTCAGAAATGTTGACTTAACATCCATTTGGTAGACTTTTATTTTTCTTGAACATGCATAGGCAAGAAACATTCATATGCCTTCCATTCTGGCAATTGGTGAAAATGTTTCGTCGAAATCAATTCCTTCCACTTGTGCATAGCCTTTGCAAACCAATCTTGCTTTGTTTTTGGTAACATGTCCATCTTCATTCACTTTGTTCCTGAACACCCATCTTGTCCCAATGACATTTTTATCTTTTGGTCATTGAACTAATTCCCAGGTGTTGTTCTTCTCAATTTAATCCAATTCTTCATTCATACCTGCTACCCAATGTTCATTCTGGTTGGCTTCCTCAAAACTGCTTGGCTCAAAGGTTGCTAGAAAAGAAAAGTGAGCTTTTTCTGATGAACGAAGCTGTCAACCTTCATTTATGTCACCATTGATTTTATTTGATGGATGGTTCTTTTGAATCCATTATTTTTTTCTCTGTGGAGGAGCTTCTTGTTGTTGTTCTGGTATATCTTGATGATCATTATTTAATTCTTCCTGGTTGATAGTTGCTTGTTGTTCTAGAATTTTTTCTGTGCCTTTTTCAGCCTCTGTCTGAAGTTTCAAATATTCTAGATCCTCATCATTATTCATTAGAACACCATCTTCGTCAAATGTAACATTTATGCTCTCCACTATTTGTTTTCGACTTAGATTATAGAATTTATAGGCCTTTATGTTGCGTGAGTAACACAAAAACATACCTTCATCAACACGCGATTCAAACTTAACCAAATTTTGATCTTCTCTTTTGATATAACATTTTCTTCTGAAGATTCTGAAATATTTTACAGTAGCTGGTTTTCCTTTCCATAATTCATATGGGGTCTTGTTGCCATTATTTCTGAGAAGACTTTAGCTGATAACGAATACTTCCGTATTAATTTCTTGAACCCAGAATTTTCATCCAATTTTGATTCCTTCCAGACTATTCTACCCATTTCCTGTATGGTTCTGTTCTTTCTTTCAGAAACTTCATTTTTCTAAGGTGTTCATGCTATTGAAAATTTTCCTTTTATTCCATTTTAATCACAGTATTGCTGAAATAATTTGGAAGTGAATTCTCTACCATTATATGATCTCAGAAACATTATTTTCAAATCAGTTTCATTTTCGACCAACTCCTTATAGATCTTAAAGCACTTAAACGCTTCAGATTTTTTCTTTAGGAAACTGACGTCTGTCATCCTGGTATAGTCATCATTCATTAACATGAAATATAATTCTCCATCTAAGCCTTTTTTCTCATAGGACCACATAGATCAGTATGTATCAATTCCGATGTATGTGATGCAAAGTGTTCTTTTGTTTTAAAATTGACTTTTGTGTGCTTTCCATGCCGAAAAGCCTCACATAGTGTGTTGGAAGGTTTTTAGATTTTCAACATTTCTCATATTTCTTCGTTTTTGCTTATCGTGACAAGATTTTTAAAGTTTATGTGACCCATTCGTTTGTGCCATAACTAGGTTTCATATTATTTAGCTACTAGACATGCTTTAGTTGCTTCATCTGGAACATACATGTCGTTTGGAGCTCGAATTTCTGTAGCCACAATTTTACCATACCTGCCTTTTCTGATTTCACATTTTTTGGAGTTGAATAACATTGTGTGTCCTTGATCACACATTTGTCTGACACTGAGGAGATTGTGATTCATGTTTTCAACCAATAGAACATTCTTGGCTATAACATATTTGCTTCCGAGAGTGACGGTACATGATCCTATAACATTTGAAGATCCATCATTTCCAAAGGATACGATTCCATTCTTCTTCTATTTCAGAGATAAAAATCTCCAGTCATATGTGTTGAGAAATCGCTATCAACATACACACATCTTTGTTTTTTTAAGCCTTGGGAGCGAGATCATAATTATCAGTCTTCTTCTTCTGCCATGTTCGTTCATTGTGTGGCTTCGAATATTCTTCTGGAGGATTTTCAAGTCTGCAGACTCTCATTATGTGTCCAAAGTTCTGATATTTGTAACATTCCATAATATTCCTTAAATGTTGAAATCTATTGATGTTTCGTTGAGACCTGAGAGGTTCATATTTGAAGGATCTCCTGGAATTGTATTGGTTCCTAGGGTACGTGCGACATTCTACAGCTTTATGACCAAATTTTCCACATGAATAACAATAGCCATGAAAAATATGTTGATACCTGGATGGAAATATTCGTCGAGGAATCGTATTCCAAGGATGTTCTTCGTCCAATGAAGTCTACATGCATGTCAGATCTCATAGGTTCATTGTATTTTTTTGTAGAATATCCTCCTTCTTCTTCTTGGTAACCAAGGCCATTTCTATCATTGAAAGATCATTGATTATTGATGATCTCTTCCAATGCCCTCTAGATGTTGGCATAGTTTTGGACATCTTTTCCCTTCTTCACTTCCTTACGCAGTGATACTACTTCGGATTCTAATGCTTCCCTTTCTTGGTTGCTTTCTTCCAAGTTCTTTTGAAGTGACTCTTCAATACATTTGTGTTCTTTAAACTCAAATTTGAGACCTTGAACTTGTTCTTCAAAAGTATTAGAATGGATCTTCTCAGCCTTGAGCTCTTTTATAGGTCTAGTTGCCCCCTTAGAGAAATATTTTATGGTCAACCCTTCTTCTTCATTGTTTGATACCTCTTGTTTATTATGCTTGGCCAGAAAAAAAATACTCTCTCATTGGCTTCTTCTTCATTGTCATAGTCTTCATCAGATGATGATCTATCTTCTTTAGAGAGAAATTTCCTTTAGGATCCTTTCTTTTTTTCTTGCTTGTTGAATTTCTTAAAGCCTTTCTTTCATTTTCAGTTGCCATCACTTTTGTTTGGAAATTTTTCCGTGAAATGCCCAACCTCAGCACAACCGAAACATATCAATGGAATTTTACCTTTTAATTTTCCCTTACCAATTTTTAGTTTTCTCATAAAGCAAGCATATTCTTCTGAAATTCCTTCTTCATCATCTTCCTTTTCTTCACACTTGCATGTGCATGTCTTTTCAATTGAAGGTTGTTTGTCGTTATTGGTTTTATTAGATGCAACGAATTTAGTTTCTAGATGTGAAGCACCCTCTTTTTCATCAAGTCTCATTTCATATGCTATGAGAACTCCATGTAATTTCTCTTTGTTGAGTTTTTCTAGATTTGGACTGTATTCTAAGACCGATACCTTTGGTTAAAATCTCCCTACTAACACTCTAAGAATATTTCATATAATAGTCTTCTCATCAACATTCTCTCCCAATCCTTCAAAAGTATTGGTTATTTCATCAACGTATTTTAAGTATGCATCAATGTTTCCATCTTCTTTCACTCCGAGTTACTCAAATTTTTCTCTATAGATTTGAAGCTTTGCTTCTTTGACATTTGGTCACCTACATATATATTCTCAAGCTTGTCCCATACATTTTTTCGGTTTTACAATCCAACACGTTATGATAAGCAGATTGAATAAGTCCACTGATAATAATATTCTTTGTTTTTGCATCATTTACCAAATTATTTTTACCTTGTTCATCCACGGTTGCTGTAAAACCATTTTAAATAGTGTTCCATACTTCATAACCTTGCGCCAAGAGATAAACCTCCATTATTCCTTTCCAAAGTGCATAATTATTTTCATTGAATAGAGGTACACCATTCTTGGTATGCTCCATGACCTCCTTTCAGCTATTAAACTACTATTGAAGGAACCAAGCTCTGATACCAATTGTTGGAAATACTGAGAGGGGGGTGAATCAATATTCCTTTCAATTAGAGCATTATTTAATCTTCAATTATTATCAGTGTTTATACAACGATAGCAGTAAACAAAAGGAACACAAATGCACACATTTTTTAAAGTGGAAACCCTCTTCAGACAAAAACCACTTCAATTATTTTCTAATAATTCTTTAATATTCAATTCCAATTGAAAATAAAGCTCCAACCTCCTAGAATCTATAAAAAAATTCTTCTCCAGCTCCCATTGGATGCATGCTCCAACACCCGAGATTATTCATTAGTCAACTGAATGGATGCCCCAGCTACAACTCACCCTAGCACCACCCTAGCACCCTAAATTTTCACAGGCTTGAACCTGTTGGTGACTTCATGCACCAGCCTAGCACCACCCTACCACCCTATAGAAGAATAAAACAAGAATGGAGTCTCGTACCAGGGAAAATTGTCCACTTTAAATGGATATAGAATGATGTAGAAGAATAAGACACACTAGAACATAACCCCAACTATGACACAACCACCTAATGATGATCCTATACCTCCTGACATTGCCTCTTCAACTCTCGGTAGATAGACAGTTGTAAAATTTTTACAATGATGCATTTACAATGACTTAATACAATGATACCTTTACAATGTGTTGTGAAGCTAGCTCTAAAAATAGAAGAAAAGAGATATCAACACCTTAGAAATAAGCCACTTCGAGGGGGAAACCTCCAATACATTACATGAATGAACAATTCTTGGATGATACAAATTACAAAACCTCCTTTCTATATATAGGATTCCATGGGGCCATAATGTAATCCTAGTGGGGCCACAACATAGTCCTAACCGACCTAACAATAATAATTTAAGGGCACAATAATAACAATATGGGGGTTACATGGGTACAATAATAGCAATAAGGGGGTTACACTAACAACAATAAGGGACTATACTAGTAATATAGGGACCTAACATGCCCCTCTCCTTCAAAAAAGTCTTGTCCTCAACGCTTGAGTAGCTCTGGGTGCTTCTGTATAAAATTATCATCCTCCCATGTAGAATCTTCAGTGGGTAAGTTCTTCCACCTAATGAGATACTCTGAAATTGATCGATTCCGTAGATGTTGAGTTCCTGTTTCCATGACCACTTTAGGTTCCAACATGACTTTTCTTCTTCATCAAGTTCTAGCAATATTGTTTGAACTGGAATATTTTCACCTATAACCTTCTTTAAGCATGAAACATGGAAAAATGGATGCACTCGGGAAGAAGCAAGAAGCTCCAATTTGTATGCCATAGTATCAATATTTTGCAACACCTTGTAAGGACCATCGTACTTTGGCGATAATTTATTATCCTTCTTAGCTTCCTTGAGGGACATTTGTTTGTATGGTTGTAGCCGTAAAAAAACCCAATCTCCTACATCAAAACTTATCTCGCTGCGATGTTTATCTGCCTATTGTTTCATTCGATTTTGTGCCAAATTTAGGTTGTCGTTTAAGAGTTGGAGAACTTCTTGTTGAGGCTCGATGTGATCTTCCACTTCTTGAACCTTCGAATTTTCTCTTAAATATGATGTGATGGATGGTGGATGATATCCATAAAGTGCCATACTTTTTTGCTACATTATGGAAGGAAGTGTTATACCACCATTCAACAAGAGGTAACCACTTGACCCATTATGTTTTTTTATCATATACAAAACAACGAAGATATCCTTCCAAAAATTTATTTACTATCTCATTTTGACCATCAGATTGAGGATGATAAGATGAGCTATGAGCTAATTGAGTACCCAAACAAGAAAATAACTTCGTCCAAAAATTTCTAGTAAAAATGGGATCTCTATCGCTCACAATAACCCTTGGGTTTCCATGTAGCTTTTAAATTGTGTCCATAAATGTAGTCGCAACTGTACTTTCTTTAAATGGATGATATAATGAACAAAAGTGTGCATACTTGGTAAGTCTATCAACTACCACTATGATGACACTCTTTCCTTTGGACTTAGGTAAATCTGTGATAAAATCCATTGAAATCTCCTCCCAACATTGACTTGGAATGGATAAAGGTTGTAGAAAACCTGGGGTCTTAATTGTCTCAACTTTTTTCTGTTGACAAACCAAACATTCTGCCACAAAATTTTGAATATCAGATTGAAGGCCATCCCAAAAAAAATATTTCTTCACCCTGTGGTAAGTTTTTCGAAATCTTGAGTGTCCTCCTGAAGGAGAGGTGTGCAATTCCAAAAGAATATTTTGTTTTAGTTGAGAATTCTTACAAAGATATTAGCGATCTTTGTAGCATAAAGAATCATTTTTCCAGCTAAATGTATCAGATGTACTAGGATCTTGCAGCAAATTTTGAATGAGTGTCCATAATTCTTTGTCCTTCTTCTGTTCATCTCTTGCTTCGGTTATCCAATCTAGTTGGATAATAGAAATGGCACAAAGAAATGCTTCCACCTCTTCATTCTTTCTTGAGAGTGCATCTGCAACAACATTAAGCTTCCCTTTTTCGTAGATTATTTCAAATTCATAACCCAACATATTTGTGACCCATTTTTGCTTCTCTTCTGAAGATAGTATTTATTCCAAAAAGTGTTTAAGACTATCATGATCAGTTTTTTCCTTGAAGTGTCTTCCCATTAGGTAAGTTCGCCCTTTCTTTAGTGCATGCAATATTGCTAACATTTCCTTCTCATAAATAGGTTTCTGTAAATACTTTTCTTTTATTGGATGAATTTCAAAAGAAATGGGTCTTCCTTCCTGCATTAAAACAACACCAATTCCATTTCCTGATGCATCACATTTCATAATAAAGGTTTCTGTGAAGTCTGGCGTAGCTAAGATCAGTGCTAGGCGCATTTCCTCTTTAATATGTTCAAAGGCCTTAGTTGCTTCAAGAGTCCATGAAAATGCATCTTTCTTAAATAATGTTGTTAGAGGTGCTAATATTCTCCCATAATTCTTAACAAAATTGCGATAATACCATGTTAACTTGAGAAATCCTCACAACTACTTTATGGTTGTGGGGACTTTCCATTCCTTAATGGCTTTAATTTTGTTAGGGTCTACCTTAACACCCTCGTGAGATACAATATGACCCAGATATTCCACCTCTTGTACTCCAAAGAAACATTTGGATGTTTTTTCATATAATTTTTTCTCCTGCAATAGTTTGAGCACCCTTTCAACATGTTCAACATGATCCTTCCAAGACCTGCTGTAGATTACTATATCATAAAAATATATTAGCACAAATTTTCTAAGGAAGGGTTTAAAAATGTAATTCATCAACCCTTGAAATGTAGAAGGTGCATTGGTAAGGCCAAAAGGCATGACCAAAAATTCATAATGACCCTCATGAGTTCAAAATGTTGTTTTTGGAATATCTTCAATCTTCATTCTAATTTGATGATATCCTAAATGAAGAAATTGATAAAATAATTTGCTCCATGTAATTCATCCAATAATTCATCAATCACAGGAATGGGAAATTTATCTTTAATGGTGAGATTATTAAGATCCCTATAATCCGGACACATGCGCCATGATCCATCCTTTTTGTGTACCAATACTACAGGAGCAGAGAAAGAACTTTGACTAGGTTGAGTTATACCCGCCTCTAACATTTCTACAATCATACGTTCAATTTCACTCTTTTAGACATAAGGATATATATAAGGCCTGATGTTTGGAGGAACACTTCCTGGAATCAAATGAATAGCATGATCATGATCATGAATAGGTGGGAGTCCTTTGGGAGTTTCAAACACCCTGGAATGATTGTCCAAGACTTGTTGGAGATATGTAGAAATAGATAATTTTGATGTTGGAACTTCTACTGAGCATAATTTTGCAATTACGGCTCGTTTTTCTTTCTTTAGAAGCTTTTTCATGACATTAGAGCTTATTATATTTCCTGTTTTCCCTGCAATACCCCGTAATTCGATTTCCTTTCCTTCTGAAAAAAATTTCAAGAAAAGTTCTTGAAAATTAAAAGCTACCGTCCCCAAAGATTGTAACCGTTGTACTCATAGTACAACATGAGCACCTCCCATAGGAATGGAAAGCATTGGAATGTTCAATACATGTTCCCCCATATTTAGCTTGATATTATGACATTTCCCAGAGCAATTTATAGTTCCTCCATTTGCAACCATCACTTGACATTCTAGTGCTGGGTATAGGAAACAATTCAATTCCTCGGCTACCTTACAATGAATAAAATTATGGGTGTTACCTGAATCAATAAACACTATTACCTTTTTATTCTTGATATGTTCTTCTATATTGAGAGTTTGAGGAGTGGTAGTTCCTGCCAATGCATTACACGATATGGTCGGACTCATCTCTTCCTCTTCTAGGGTTGGTTCCTGGTGCATATTCTATTCTTGTTCATTTTCTTCTTCCTCTTCACAATCTATGTAAAAGAATTTCTTTTGAGCACACTTATGACCTTTAGTGTATTTTCTATCACAACTGTAGCAAAGCCCTTTTTCTCTTTTTTCTTCCAATTGTTGTGGTGTCAACCTTGTAGGTTGTGTAAATCTAGGCGTAGCAACACTTCCTTCTTTATAGAAGTGAGTGGTAGGCTTCCTTGTCACCATAATTTTACATTCAATTTTTCTTGCCAACCTGAATGCCTTCTACAATGAATGAGGTTCCAAAACGTGAACTTCTTGTTGGATGTTATCCTTTAAAGTACCTATGAAGAGATCAATCCTGTGTTCCTATGGAATATCAGTTACCCTTATATTCAATTTTTGGAAGTCCTGAATGTGTTCCCCCACTAAACCCTTTTGTTTGAGATTTATCAATTGGCTAAAGAAGGTATTTCTCTTTGTATCCTCATAATGTGCTATTATTTCCTCCGTAAAAATTGACCAAGTGACTATTTTTTTACGGGAGAAAAGCCATCGATAGCATAGAAATGTATTTTGTTCTAAATGTAAAGTTGTAATGCGTACCTTTTGTGTGTTTTTCACATTATGGAGATCAAAGTATTGCTCCATCTGTAGTATCCATGTTATAGGATCCTTTCCATAAAACTTCCTCATATCCATTTTTGGAATATGGTGGTTTTTCCCCCCAACATTAGATTCTATGAAGTCGTGATTAAAATTTATTTTGTTATCATCATGACTTTCCTATACTATATTTTCACCATTAGGAAACATTTCTTGTATCAACTTTGTCAAACCTTCCATGTCTGCTTTTAGATCATTCTTCATGTTTTCCATGTTGTCTTTCATTTTTTCATCGATCTTAGCTTCCATGTCATCTATCTTAGATTCCACGCCTTTCTTCAAACCATCCATATTATTCTTCAAACCATCCATCTTCAGTTCCACACCTTTCTTCAAAACTTCCATTTCGTTTTTTGTTTCTCTTTTCGAGAGTGAAATTTGGTGCACTTGCTCTTGTAATTTTGATAGATCATGTTGCAATTCTTCATCTTCATGAGTCATAGTAGAGCCTTCTGAAGGCTTAATGGGTTTTGAATTATTTTTACGAGGCATTTTTTAGAACCCAATACTGATATCTATTCTACAATATGCCCTTGGAATCAATTCAAATTGATTCTTCAAACAGGACTTATGTAATTCGGAAAAAAAATACACAACTTTTTCTGGCTTTTGAGGAGCTCGATATTGAAATTGGATTATCTCTGTTATTGCGGCTCTTCCATATCTGAAATTTTGCATTGAGGTAGCCTTATGAATTATCTTTCAAATGCCACAGGTCTGACTTGATTTGGATTCTCCAAAGCAAAGTTATGTCAAATCTCCCACAATGACCTAATTATGGACTGGTTTAGAAGAGCGAACTTGTATGACTTGCCACGTGTCACTGTTTCATCTTTTAGATCTGAAATTGATAGCACAGAAACTGAAGTCCATGTGATATCAAACACTTTTTACGACACTCCAATTTGATGCTTAGAGAGAAAGTTATGAATATTTTCCCACGATCACCTCTTTGAGATGAAATTCAGGAGCCTACAAAATCACTACCTTCCACAGCTCATATGTCCGAAAATATTGCAAACCAAGCTCTAAAATTTTATGACGAGTTTCCTCAGGATTTCAGCTTCGCACCCTAAAAATCTTAGATTTTTTACCTTCGTATAAAAAAAATTATAGCGCAAATTCCACGATGACCTGTTTAAATTAAATTGAGGACCCTTCAAAAAGACTTAACTTCCACAAATCATATCTCCAAAAATATTGCGAACCAAGCTCTAAAATTTTGCGATGATGTTCCTTAGAATTTCATCTTTCTACCTTAAAAATTTCATCTTCTGAAACTTCGTATAAAGAACGTTATAGCTAAAATTCCACGACGACCTGTTTGGAGTAGCGAAACCCTAGAATCCAAAGCTCTGATACCAAATGTTGTGAAGCCAACTCCAAAAATAGAAGAAAAGAGATATCAACGCCTTAGAAATAAGCCACTTCGAGGGGGAAACCTCCAATACATTACATGAATGAACAATTCTTGTATGGTACAAATTACAAAACCTCCTTTCTATATATAGGATTCCATGGGGCCACAATGTAATCCTAGTGAGGCCACAATGTAATCCTAGCCAACCTAACAATAGTAATTTAAGGGCACAATAATAAAAATATGGGGGTTATAGGAGTACAATAATAAAAATAAGGGGGTTACACTAACAACAATAAGGGACTCTACTAGTAATATAGGGACCAAACACAATGACTGTATGTAGTGTTTCCCACTTGAAGACTTCATGTGTTGAACTTCTTGCTGTTGGTCTACACCTTGATTTCTACTCTTGTCATGCTACCCTCTACTACTCCTTTCTTTGCTTTTCTTCCATAGAAATTTTGGTCCTTTGCAGCCCTTGACAACACATGATCTAGCTTTTTCTTGCCTTCTAGGATCTCGATATTGAATCTGTTGTATCTATGTTATTTCACCTCCCCAATATGTGATTTTTGGTTCTGTAGTAGTACTCCGAGTCTTATTTCCAATGCCATAGGTCTCATCCAATTTGTATTCTTCAAGAGAGACTTATTCCCAATCTCTCACAATGACCTAATTATGGACTATTTCAGTAGAGCAAACTTGTACAACATTCCACATGTCATTGTTTCTTCATTCGGCTCTAAAATTGATATAGAGAAAACTACAGTTTAGGAAGTATCTGCCAAGTTTTACAAAATTCCAATCCGATACTTAGAGAGAGAGTTATGAGAATTTTCCCAAGGTCACTTCTTTGAGATGAAGTTCAGGAGCCTGCAAAAACACTGAATTCCACAGATCATATCCTCAAAAATGTTGTGCACCTTGATCTAAAATTTCTACAAGAGTTGCCTCGGGATTTTTTCTTTGCATCATAAAAATTTCAGCTTCTGAAGCTTCGTAGAATTTTTTTTTTAGTGAAAATTCCATGATGACCTGTTTTAGGTAGCGAAATCCCTACATAAGGAGGATATGAGGATCACAATTTATATAAATTCTTAGGTTGAGAGGGGCTTCAACAAGTGAATGTTGGAGGGATTTTAGGAGCTTAAAAATTATTAATTATTTTCTTTTCGTTGACCCATGCCACAAACCCATGGGGTTTTAGCCCACTAACTCAGGTTACAAAATTCAAACATGAATATATCTCAAACCGTTAAGAATTACGTAGCGTGCCATATATAAACAGAAACATATCGATAAGTAGAAACCATAAAAATAATTCTTGACACAAAATATAGTAATTTGGTAGGTCAAAATTCCCATGCAATATTTGGGTAGCCCCTGGTGCTGCTTAGGTTGACATCAATGACAGTCACTGATCAAAAAAACCCTCTAGGGGATTCCTTCTCTCTTTCTAACCTCATGTCCTTGATTTATTTGGAAATTTTATACATGGTTTGGAGAATAAGGTTAGAAATTTCTCTTTCCTCCATTTCTATAGATGCAGTGCCCCATAGGCCGAGCCAAGATTATGCTCTGATACTACTGTAATATTGAAAAACATGAAAAGAAACAATATTGAACACAAAACTTAAAATAGTAGTGAATATCAATATATCAAAACATGAGACAATATTAGATCCATTCCATTATTTTCAATAGCATAAAATAAGTACAAATTATTGAGGAATAGGTCACTCAAGTTAGGCAAACAAGAATCCCATGAACCAATACATCAAAATATGAAATTTTGCTAATAAATAAAATGCAGGAATGTTATGATTACATAGTATATGAGGGAATAACTGCAGCTAGAAAATAAAAATATATAGATATACTGATACAATGCTCCAAAAGTGTCGGAAATGGAAATCTAAGCTCCCAAGCACAATTCCAAGACAACCCAGAAAGGGTTTCCAGAAATACGCATTATGAAAAATGCAGCCCTAGAGCTGAAATAACTCTCTGCGCTCAATAAATACAACAAGGTGGCTGATATAGCGATAAAATAGCTAAAAATCCTTCCAATAGATCCTCCCAATGAAAGGATTATCCCTCAACTAGGAAAGTAGCTCACAAAATCAGTCTCTTAGCCCTCCACTCCAACTGCCCTGTAAAATAATGCATTTTATGAAGGATATTGCGCTGTGGTAGATGGTCAAATATTGGACAATGGTAGATGGTGGAAAGAAGTTAAATATACGTCTCCTAAGTGACTTGACGTCCCATGAGGATGAGGGTGGGATTTCTACTTGGAAACACCCTTGTGCTAAAGAGCACTGGAGACTCTGCTAAACAACTGAAGCATCCAAGAAGTCATAAGAGACCAAGATATAAAAAATAATTAGAATGCATTATATGGCTTCCATCCCCTTACTTATATGCTTGGTGAGCCTCCTCACCCTTGTGCCCACTCATTAAAGATGTTACTTCCATTCAAACACTCCTCCACCATAATTGTGTTGTCCTCCACTAGATCCACTGTCTCTATGGCAGTGTTGTTGATTTGGTCAACCTTGACCCCATCCACATGAATTGACCCCATTCGCACTAAGTTTTTCTTTATTTTAGATAGCTACATTGATCCACCTTCAAACTAGAAGTGGTTTTATTCCTACCAAAGAGATTTAAGTGTCTCTCTACCCACTTATTCATATAAGTTATAAAGGAAAGAAAAATTAAATATTCCAACTAGCTAAAAGCTAATTAGTAATATTACACATAATGCTTGATTTTTGGTAGCTCTCAAATATCTGAGAATCCATTTCACTACCATCCAATGTTATTTTCCTGGATTGTTCATGTACCTGCTTACAACTCCCACTACATGTGCAATATCAGGCCTTGTGGAAACCATTGTATACATTAAGCTTCTCACTGCTAATGGATATAGAGATTTAGACATATAATCCATTTCTTCTTATGTCTTTGGGAAAATCTCCTTACTAATTTTGAAATGACTAGCCAAAGGTGTACTAAATAGTTTTTCATTCTACATATTAAATATTTTCAACCCCTTTTGTATGTACTCATTCTGAGACAATGTTAATTTGTGAATTTTCATGTCTCTAGCTATTAACATACCAAGGATTTGTTTTGCATCACCCAAATCCTTGATTGCAAATGAATTGGCAAATAGATGCCACTCTGATCATTGTGTTTATTTGAAAACTTATTCCCTTTCATAACAAAATTTGTTCCCTTTTAGCATAGTTGTTGTTCCCTTGGTCACAACTGCCATTCCCTCATTTTTTTTCCCTTAGTTGCAATCATTGGACCCCTTTCATAACAACTTGTTGTTCTCTTTTATCATAATTGTTGGTATTTTGGTCGTAGTTTTTTTTCCTTCATTGTTGTTCCCTTATTTGCAACCACCATTCTCTTTTATAAAATTTGTTGTTCCTTTAGTGACAACTGTTGTTCCCTTGTGACATAGTTGTTTTTCCCTTAGTCAAAGTTGGTATTCCCTTATAATTGATATTTTCTTGAGTTACAATAATTTTTTGTTTGAAATTATTTTGATTTTGAAACACTTTTATAATATCATGGTGACATAATTATGTCATTTCGATGATCTCCATAAGAGAATATTTTATTTCACTTCTCAACTTCATTAAAAAATTAAGAATCCCCATATTGTAAATACATAAACTGTGCATAATATATCTCTTCAATTACCACAGGAAGTTTGTTTTTATCCTTAGAATCTCGTGATCTCCTTAAAAAATTAATATTGGGATGAAAATAACAAATTAAAAGGATAATTATTACAATACTTTTAAACCCATCCATAACGCTTAAGGAGTTGATGAGACCCCCGTTTCATTAATCCCTTATCATAGAAAAATGATAAAAATACTAATAAATCAAAAGAAGAAAATTCTACCAAAAGGATAGGAGGCCTCATTACGAGCCAACCTACCATGATCATAGGACTTAATAAGGTTAAATTACCATTTTGGTCACCAAGTGAGGGTAATGGAATTTGACACTTCAATCAAAGGACAAGATATATCGTCACGAGACAAATTGTTTGTATTATTAAGAAATGGTGAATGGAATTGTTTCTAGCTGGTCACCATGCCAGAAAATTTACCTTTCTATAATAATAATAAAAATTAAGTTATGAATCATTTTTAGTAGAATGGGATACTCACATATTAATGGGTTAAAAGGAAACCCTGTCGAGGCTATAGACAACTACTTGCAACTGAGGCCATGCCTCTTGTATTGGAGCATATATCAAATCACCTTATAAACACTCTTATATTTTTTCCTCCCTTTCCAATAATAAAGGAGGATCATCAGGCCATTATGGAAATTTATCTCATTAGGAATGTCATAATTCCGAGTATATAAGAATATTTATTTATTCCAAATTTCTAATTATATATTTAATTTATTTCTCTCTAATTCTAATCATATGGTGTGAATCTATTTTACCCATGATTGGAGATT
>JAXQQM020076896.1:0-24526 GCA_034641835.2 Pinus albicaulis | reverse complement strand
AAGTTATGTTATTATAGTATAACAATCTATCACCATGATGAGAAAAAAAATAAAAAAATTGAACATGAGAGGTATTCCTAATGGTATCAAAGCACTAATTGAAAAACTGGGCAGTTATATGCTGACACAGGAAAAATATGCTGCTAAATTTTTTATGAATGTCAAAAATATTACTGATGTTCTCTTATCGTAGAGTGAGAAGGTACTGAAAATAACAGCTGCAAAACCATGACTGAAGAGGATGAGCTTTATGTTGCTCTGGGTGGTGGAGAGAACACGCTAGATCCCAATGCTCCTTTGATGGCTATGTTGCACCGAATGCAACGAGATATGCCGCAACTTAAAAGCCATAATGATAGGCTATCTTTAGCCAGTGAGGAGTGGGGAAATCTCATAAGAGAATTGAATTTGCGGAACAGCCAAGAAGGGGAAGGTTCCGGAAGGAAGAGAAAAGGAACAATCAATTTATTAGATGATTCTGAGGAAGATGATACCACTAGACAACAGTCTAGACAGAAGAAGGAATTACAGGGTGAATTCCGGAAAATAAAACTTCCCTCCTGTGATGGAGAGAAGGAAGAAGATGTTGAGGCATGGCTTCTAAATATGATTAATTACTTTCAGGTTTACGAATATGAAAGTAACTTAAGTTCTAGGCTGGCTATTTATCAACTACAAGGTAAGGCTACCTTGTGGTGGGAGGAAATAGAGATGGTTCATGCCATTGATGAGAAAACAGTGACTTGGGAAGATTTTCAAGTCAAGTTCAAAAATATATATTAGAATGAATGCTACTATGACGATAAGGAAAAAGAGTTTCATGAACTCAAATTGGGACAACTCACCATAGATGAGTTTTTCACCATGTTCACAAACCTATTACGATATGTTCCTTATATCTGTGAAGAGAAAGCAAAGGTATAGAGATTTATGAATTGTTTGCCTACTATGTAAAAGGAGAAAATAGAGTTAGATAATCCAAAAAAAAGGAGGAAGTGGTGACGGAAGCCAGATTATGCTACCAACAGTTTAGGGGAAATATTGAGCAACGGAAGAGCTATACAAACAAGGGTGAATTCAAAGGAAAGAAACAAAAACCAACTTATTTGAAGAAATTTGGTAGGAACCATCAGTGAAATAAATTTAACAAAACAAATGAAATTCAAACTGCTCAATCTCAAATTGGTTCAAAACCAATAGATGGGAATAATAAGAAGGAAGGAACTGTTAAAATGCAGGAGCCTTTGAAGTGTTGGGGTTGTGGAGAGCCTCATTTATTGAGGGACTGTCCACATCAAAATATTTAGTCATTGCAAGTATTGCGAGAGGCCACTACAGTAAATGATGTAGCAAGGAAAATTCCCACTATCAGTGCAGCCTTAGAAAATCGGCAAGCAGAACATCAGTCTACAATGGTTGAGATGGAAGGTATGATCGCTGACCAATCTATTACATTTTTAATTGACTCGGGTGCTTCTTTGAGTTATATTAGTCCACAAGTTGTAGAAAAATTTGAACTTAGAACAGAAAAGTTTCAACAGTCTTGGTTGGTCCTTCTGGCCATTGGTGGTGTCTGGTTTTGTTAGATTGGAAAATCAAAGACAAGGCAACATCAGGAACCAATCTTTAGAGTTCGGGATGTAGTCCTCCTATTCTCAGAGAGGGATCTCTCAAATGTTTAGCAAAGATATGTCTTGTTTGCTTTAAAGTATTGATTTTAGACTATTTATTAAGTGCAAGTGATTGTTTGGTTTGTTTGTTTGGTTGAATTGATACAGCAAAATATGAAAGGTCTAGGAAAGATAGGTAGAAAGATGAAGTGTCAGTTTCATTGGGCAATGGAGTCAAAAGGAAGTTGGTAACAGGCTCATAAGTGGATATGGGATATCAAAGGGAAAATCTAACTTGGCCACGGGATCCTTTAGTTTGTGAATGAGATGGACATTAATGGTTTGGAAAAGAGAAGTTTAATTCTTAACAAAGGGAACTCGAAAACATAACTTGAACATAAAGAGGCATTTGATAGACATGGCTAACCATGAATTCTACAAACCACACTTTAAGAAAATAATGACTTCAAGACAACTTTTAAAATGAAAACTAGGATTCAGGGAACACCCTATTTCCTCAAAGATTTTATTTCAAATGACTTAGAAAACATAAAATATTCACTGATAATTTTAGTCATAGAAGAGGGAACACCTAATACATCTATGATCACGACTATAAATACCTTTAAAACAATTGTTGAAGCAAGGACAAAGGGTATGATCAAAACAGACCTCCTTGGCTAACTATAAACAATGGTACTTCAAAGGGAGACTTCAATAACAATTTTCAAGTGGCAGCAGACAAGCAGGGAAAACCATAAATCATGTTGGAACCAACTATTTGAACTATTAGAGAAATAAACAAGCATGAGGAATAAAGAGAGAGATTAAAGACTCTAAAATTCCTCAGCAGAAGAAAACATAAAACAATGAAGGATGAACAGGTCTAAGGTGCTTCCGAGAGTCATTTCTTAGCCTAAGACTTTCTATCCTACTGTAGTGAGAAATTATGAAACATAATGAAAGCAGGAAAAGCAGCAGACAGTTCAAAATACATCACCAATAGCCAATCTCATGGATCCAATGATAGAGCCTTCTCAAGAAAAAGCATGTCACAACATCATCAAGCTTCCAAGACTTCAATTTATTCTTCAACTTCAACAGACTATATATTATTTCAGAGAGTTTTCAGTTTTACAACTAGTGACCAACCAAAAATTTCTCATCTTCTATAGAAGTATTTATAGAAAAATGAGGAGGTGGGATCTAATAAAATATCTCCTGAGTCAATTAATATAGAATTAGTACTCCTTGGCCTTTAAGGGGCTCAATGAAGAAGTTTACAAATATTCTCACTGTATTAATTGATTTACATTTAAAGATTAAGCTTGGTGGGAGCTTTTGTTGACTTTTGAGCTCTGTTTCACGATGTAATAACTCTGCTGATGTTTTACATTAAGTTCTTTTTGGCAGAATTAATTCTTTGGCTGCATTGAGGAAAATATCTGAGTTTGATCAATAACTTCGGTCTCTGTTTGAATGCTTTGAGGCACAGGTGGCTTTGTGGTAGCTGGGAGGAATCAATTGGCCTCTGATGTGGCGGTGGAGGCCTTTCTGTCTGATAAACACTTATGATTTTCTTTAACTGTGTTTAATTTGGAGGATTAGGCTTTTGATAATCAATCTTAGCCGTAATCCCCCCAAAATTTTCTTCAATATTCTGTTCATATTGTGTTTAAATCTTCGACACTGATACTCTTTTGATTATTTTAACTCTATGTCTTGTTGATGTGTAGGGCCGCACTGGGCTCGTGAGGCATCAATTCCCATGAAGCATTTGACAAGACGTGGAAATTGAACCAGTGGATGGCTTCCCTTTGATGAATCGAAGGCATGAGAATCGTCATTCCCAACCTTTGGATTTTTCTTCCATTATAATGGGAAGACCATTAATCACCTGCAAAACACAAAACTAATTAAGAAATCCTATGATTATTGGGAAAAACTACTTAGAAGGCTGCGGGGAGGAGCGTGGCTATTGGATGGCATCATCCAATGGTGGGGATTTGTTAGAGGAGGTCAAACGAAGAGCAGAGGAAGAAAATAAGTTAGATCCATCGATGATGCAGAGATCAACGGTGGGGATTACGCGTTAAAATCCTCCTGGTCGAAGGCAGAGGGTGATGGTGAAAATGAAATTTTAGGTCTGAACCGTTGATCTACAGGGATCAACGGTGGAGGGGGCGCGCGATAACACACAAATAAAAAGAAGGAAGGTGATTTCGGGAGGTAAACAATTGTTTTCACGTGGCGAAAGGGCAAGGAGGTGGTTTTGCCTTTTGGAACGTGATATGCATCTCCGCCCGACATGTTGATTTCCAAAACAACTTATATCGTGTAATTTTTCTAGATTATCGTTCATGCTTAAAGCTATGCGACTTGGAACATGGATCGTCAGATCTAGGGCCTCAGATTCGACAATGGAGAATGAGCGCAATAAGAGATAGATGTGCAGGTGGTAATATGGTGGGTGGTTTTGATCTGGGCTATAGGATCTAAGATGAACGACAGAGATTAGCTCTAGAGGGAGGCAACACCCACAAGGGTCGGGATTGGCGGGGTTAATATGAGCCGTCAAATAGAGAAAATTGATGGCTAGGATTGAAACTGGGGGTTAATGGAAATAATACAATGGCGGAGGAAGGGCTAACGAGATTTGTTGATCTACAGAGATCAACGACCAAGATTGGCTGAAATACATTAGAACGCGAGGTGCATGATTTTAAGCCAAAATTGGGAAAAGCATCTTGGACCATCTGATCTGGACACGGGGATAGTCCAGTTGCAATCGGAGGCATCAGCGTCAGCGGGGCAAAGGACTAGGAGTGCGACAGAACGATTGAACACTGGCCATTGATCTGAGGATCAGATCAATGGTGGGGATTGAATCGGAGGGATGGCCAATCGAGGTGGAGAAAAATTTGATGTGCTCAATAAAAAACCTGCGATGCGACGCTGCGCGGGCCGTTCGATCGTCTTTGGATCAACGAAAAATATTGTTTCTAAACTCGCACTAGTGGAAACCCCTTATAATACATGATAATCAAATTTTAACAGAAAAAACAATGGTTTCATGGTATGGGTGGGGTATATATATGATATGCTTAGGCGCCCATCTGCGGGGCCTTGGTCTTTATGAAATGTAATATGCTCGGGGCGTATATAAAAGGGCTAATCGCAATCGGAGCCTCAAGCTTGGTCTTTCAATCTACCCATTGGAAATTTTGCGATGCGATTGAGCGCCTCGGGACTTAAACTCTTGGTCCCAGGCATAGTTATAAGGAGTATAAAGTAGAGGGGGGTGGAGTTTAAACAATAGGGATTTAATCGCATCGGAGGATTCCATATAAGAAAATGACTTGTGCACTCGGAATTTTTTCGATGCGATAGGCGCTCAAATGGCTTAGCGCTTGGTTCCAACACCAAGGCATATGGAGGGGAAGTGGTTTAAGAGTTAGCCCAAGGGGGCTTAAGCCTATGATAAAAACGTATTTTTTTTCTGAAATTTTCTAAGTTTTTCCAATGGATTTGGGGGTTTCAGCAGAGTTGAAAAATGAGTTTTAAACTCTGTTAGGGGATTTCATAAAGAGGAAATGAGGGAGAAATGGAAAATGGAGGAATTTCATGGGAAACAAAGGAGTAAAATGAAGGTTAGTTTTGAGGTGGAGGAAAAGGACAAATGGCTTTTTCAGCAGTCTTTTTTCTATGGAATTAGCAGAATTTCAGAGTTTAAGAATGGAAACAGTATTGAAGATTTGGAACAAAGGTATGATGTCTTCAAGAGGCTTCAAGAGATAACATTTTTTGCAATAAAATTGTTTCTTGAAGGCTCCAAAAAGTTTTGGCCACCTTTTGATACAACAAATTTTATGGGTGGCCAACAGTGGCTCCACTTGGGGATGGTGCCTTCTTGAAGGCATCAAGAACTTCAGACTTGCATTCTCTGGGAGGCTGATCAGTGTCTCATCCATTGGGCTGCAACTTCTTTGACTTGGAGGATCTTATTTTTGCTCTGAAAATGTTAGCAGCCATGAAAACAATGGATCCTCATCAACACAAGCTTTCTACCTACCCAATCCTACAGATCTAACATTTTTTCTTCTTTAGAGTGCACTTGGATTGGAAAACTCTTTTTACAACATTTTATTCTTTTTGAAAGCATAAAAACTAATCTAATCCTACTTCTTATTTCTCCATGAACTCAGTTGAGCCCATATGCTTCTCTACCTAATCTACTAATCTATTAGGATTAAACAGTCTAACAAATTTTTATTTTCTAATTTCTAAAATAGAAATTTAAAAACAGTCAAGTCAAGATTAAGTTGTTTAACTTGCTGTGATCTATGGCATAAAAACAAGTTGCACATAGATTATTATTTACAGAAAATTAAATCAAAATGGTGAAGGCTTAAGATATAAAAGTTTTAAGCACATCCTTCTCTTTTCTTCAGCTCTGTTTTTTAGTTTGTTTGAGTTGTTTTTCCTTTCTTTTCTGGTTCAAGTTTTGGTCATATTAGAACCAGTTTACTTCTATCTTTGACTCGAGATTTAAAATAGATTAGATTCATTCTTCTTTTGGAATCTTAGGTTTAGATTTTGAGCTTGTTTGAACCCTTATTTTCTATCCTAATCTACCTAGCTGATAAGCCAAGATTAAGCTGTTTGGAAAATCTAATTTCACTAACCTATCCGCAGTAAATTTAAAGCTATCTAGTCATGATTAGGCTGTATGACTAAATAGAAGTGTGTTCTTAGGATTGGCATTTAATCTTGCACACTTTCAGATTTTATTTCTCTTTTTTGGTATGGGGCTATACCTTTCTTGTTTTCACATTTTGCCCTCTTTTCTATCTTTTATTGTTTTTTCATTTTTATTTTTTGTATTCTTCAAAGCAGAAAACAACAACTAACTAGATGCTCAAAGGTTGATCTTTATTGAAATTCCTACCTATCCTAAACTAACTTGGAAAATTTACATTTTTCAGCTTATGAACTCTTTTTTCCAGTACAACCAATCCAGTAAATGATTCCATGATTGGTCCTTCTTCATCTCTTTGGGCAAGCTGGACAAATAGGGCCACTCCCATTCTTTTTTTTTTTCAGCGTTAGTGCTAAATAATCCTCTTGATTTTGGTAATATATTTCTCATAATAACCTTTATCCTTTCTTAAAATTTCTTCAAGAAGTGAGCATAGGGATCTTGAAATAATGCCTGGTGAAGAGTATTTGAAAGACATGGTTCTACCAGTATCATTTCTTCTTTCTTCACTGAATCAAGGTAAAGATTCTTTTGGGAAAGAACCTTTTCTTCATCTTCATTATTATCTGAACTGGAGGACTCATCATATATTGCAGTGTTGTCCTCTTGTAGTCCTCGTATGCTCTGATTCAGTGGACTGTACTTTGTGAAGATATCTTCATGTTCTTGTGTAGGGGTATCTTTTATTACCTCAATCCTCTCAAGAGAAGGCCCCTTATCTTCATCCTGCTCAAGAAATTCCTCTTCCTTTTTAATCTCAACCTTACAACTAATAGATTTCTGATTCTGAATTATGTGAAAGCTATTTCTGATGGATTGGATTGGCTGATTGCTGCTCTCAATCTGATTATAATGAAATTCATGACAAAAATCCACCGCTAGTTTCCCTGCATGATTAGTTTCTATTTGGAGCTCATCATCATCATTAGATTGACTAGAAGTTGAAAAATCATTAGTATACACAATTTTACCAATCAAACATATTGGGTTATCAGTTTGTTCCTCTTTGAGATTTTCTATAGTTGTGTTTTTTGATTCAAGACAACAAGGTTCAGTAAGTAGATGAGTAGAAGTGTTTTGATCAAATGAAGGTTTGGAGGTTGGTTGTCTGTTTAAGATAAGATCAATCTCTTCTTCTGTTAAGAGAGAAGGAATTGTATTTTTTCTTAGGACAACTATACAGCGGTCTTCTTGAGCCTCTTCTAATGGATCTCCATTTGAGTTTGTAGGGAACCTTTGAGGTTTATCCTGTTTTTCCTTGTCTACCTCAGTTTTGAACAAATCCCCATGATTTTTGTAACAGTTATTTAAAATATGGGATTCGGGAGTTGTTTCTAATAGATTATCAGGATGCCATTCTTCTTTAATCATCTGAAATGAGTCATGACATAAAGGAAGAGACTCTAGTTGTGTTGTCTCTTCTCCTATTTCAGATTTTGTGGGTTCAAAATGGCTTATGTTTTCCTCAAGGCACTGCTTACTGTTATATTTTGCAATTTGTTCATGAAGTTCTCTTAATAGCATTGTACAAGATATAGGTAGGTAATCAGGAGTTTCCTGACAACCTTATTCATTTCTCTCTTTTTAATCTTGTTCATCATACATATCTTGTAGAGTTTGGGTTTGTTCTTGATTTGAAAGGAGCATGGGCTGCTCTAGATCATTAATATTTAAATTATCCTCATTCCTTTAAATTCTTTTCCCAAGCATGTACACCATATTTTCCATCATGATCAGTAGTTTTTCTTTATTGTTTTCTCTATAACCTTGCTCACCTTCTTCTATAAAGTCTAGAACGTCATCTATATATTGCTCATTGTGTAGGTTTTGTAGTGGTTGAGTTTGCGTTTGATCTGGGAAAAGCATAGGTTGCTCTGGATAATCAACATCTATATCATCTTCATGCCTTTCCAATATTTTATCAAGTATGTATACTATTTTCCCAATTAGGTTCAATAATATGTTTAGTTTAGCTTCTCTGTCCATACTTGGATCCATGTTTGTAATAAGAGGTCACTGTATTTTTTTAACCAGTTCAGAGTCCTTTACCAATGGAGTCATTAGGTATTTTGGGATTTTGGAGTCTCCAGGTGGAATATTTTGAACTTTGTTGTCCACCAATAGCATGATTGGGTTTGCTCAATGCATTCCCAAGGGATTCTACAAGGACTGGAAGGGTAATAGGCCTACTGGAGGCTAGTGGAGTTACTAAGTGGAAATTTTTAGCTCTTTTGGAGGTAAAAGGTTTTATGGTCCACCACCATGTTCATTATGAAGCCAATCTGAAATATTTTTGGGTTTTTTCGAGTTTCTATGGTTGTTTGAAAGACTACTGAGTCGATAAGAGCTTGCTAGGGAACTATGAACTCATTTGTCCCACCATGATCTCCATTATGTTGGTGTCTCGTGTTTTGATAGATTGGAAAATCAAAAGACAAGGCAACATCAGAACCAATCTTCAGAGTTATAGGATCTATTCCTCCCGTTCTTAGAGAGTGATCTCTCAAATGTTTAGCAAAGATATGTCTTGTTTGCTTTAAAGTATTGATTTTAGACTAGCTATTAAGTGCAAGTGATTGTTTGGTTTGTTTGTTTGGTTGAATTGGTACAGTAGAATATGAAAGGTCTAGGAAAGATAGGTATAAAGAAGAAGTGTCAGTTCCATTGGCTAATGGAGTCAAAATGAAGTTGGTAACAGGCTCATAAGTGGATATGGGATATCAAAGGGAAAATCTAACTTGGCCACAGGATCCTTTAGTTTGTGAATGAGATGGACATTAATGGTTTGGAAAAAGAGAAGTTTAATTCTCAACAAAGTGAACTTGAAAACATAACTTGAACATAAAGAGGCATTTGATAGACATGGCTAACCATGAATTCTACAAACCACACTTTAAGCAAATAATGACTTCAAGACAACTTTTAAAATGAAATCTAAGATTCAGGGAACACCCTATTTCCTCAAATATTTTATTTCAAATGACTTAGAAAAAATAAAAGATTCACTGATAATTACAATCATAGAAGAGGGAACACCTAATACATCTATGATCGCAACTATAAAGACCTTTAAAAAACAATTTAAGTAAGGAAAAAGGGTATGATCAAAACATACCTCCTTGGCTAACTATAAGCAATGCTACTTCAAAGGGAGACTTCAATAACAGTTTTCAAGTGGTAGTAGACAAGCAGGGAAAACCATAAATCATGCTGGAACCAACTATTTGAAATATTAGAGAAATAAACAAGCATGAGGACTAAAGAGAGAGATTAAAGACTCTAAAATACCTCAGTAGAAGAAAACATAAAACAATGAAGGATGAACAGGTCTAAGGTGCTTCCAAGATTCAATTCTTAGCCTAAAAATTTCTATCCTACTGTAGTAAGAAATTATGAAACATAATGAAAACAAACAAAAAAAAAATGTGGCGCTTAGAATACATCGCCAACAAATTTCAAGCTCATGGATCTAATGATGAGCCTTCTCAAGAACAAGCATGTCACAACATCATCAAGCTTCCAAGACTCCAATTTCTTCTTCAACTTCAACAGACTATATATTATTTTAGAGAGTTTTCAGTTTTACAACTAGTGAGCAACCAACAATTTCTCATTTTCTACAGAAGTATTTATAGAAAAATAAGGAGGTGGGATCTAATAAAAGATCTCATGAGTCAGTTAATATAGAATTAGTACTCCTCAGCATTTGAGGGGCTCAATGAAGAAGTTTACAGATATTCTCACTGTATTAATTGATTTACATTTAAAGATTAAGCCTGGTGGGAGCTTTTGTTGACTTTTGAGCTTTGTTTCAGGATGTAATAACTCTGTTGATATTTTACATTAAGTTATTTTTGGCAGAATTAATTCTTCGGCTGCATTGAGGCAAATATCTGAGTTTGATCAATAACTTCAGCCTCTGTTTGAATGCTTTGAGGCACAGGTGGCTTTGTGGTTGCTGGGAGGAATCAATTGGCCTCTGATGTGGTGGTGGAGGCCTTTATTTTTTATAAACACTTATGATTTTCTCTAACTGTATTTAATTTGGAGGATTAGGATTTTGATAATCAATTCAAATGTAATCTTAGTGGTTTTAATCGGGCGTAGGATCCGATATGAATGCATGAGATTAGCTCCGGAGGGAGGCAGGATCCACAGGGTCGTGGCTTCGGGTTAGGTTAATATGAGTCCGATCGTCGATAAAATTGACGGCTAGGATTAACTAAGTAAGATGGAAATAATACAATGGAAGAGGAAGGGCTAACGAGAGCCCTTGATCTGGCTGCAGATCAATGGCTAAGATTGGTTGAAAAACACAACGCAAGGCGCATGATTTTAAACCAAAATCGGGAAAAGCATCCTGGACCGTTTGATCTGGACACGTGGAAGGTCCAGATGTAATCGGAGGCATCGGCATCGGCAGGGCAAAGGAATAGGAGTGCGACAGAGTGATTGAGTGCTGGTCATTGATCTAAGGATTTGATCAACGGTGGGGAGTGAATCAGAGGGATGGCCAATCGGGGTGGAGAAACATTTGATGCGCTCAATAAAAAACTTGCGATGTGATGCTGCGCGGGCTATTCGATCGTCTTTGGATCAATGACAGATATTGTTTCTAAACTCACACTAGCGGAAACTCCTTATAATACATGAAAATCAAAATTTAACGGAATAAGCAAAGGTTTCATGGTATGGGCATGGTATATATATGATATGGTTAGGTGCCTTTCTGCGGGGCCTTAGTCTTTATGAAATGTAATATGCCCGGGGCATATATAAAATGGCTAATCGCAATTGGAGCCTCGGGCTTGGTCTTTCAATCCACCCATTGGAAATTTTGTGATGCAATTGAGCGCCTTGGGACTTAAACTCTTGGTCCTGGGCGTAGTTATATGGGGTATAAAGAGGAGGGGGGCAGAGTTTAAACAATAGGTATTTAATCGCATCATAGGCTTCCATATAAGAAAATGACTTGTGCGCACGGATTTTTCCAATGCGATAGGTGCTCAAATGGCTTAGTGCTTGGTTCTAGCACCAAGGTGTATGGAGGGGAAGTGGTTTAAGACTTAGCCCGTGGGGGCTTAAGCTTGTGGTAAAAAACGTATTTTTTGCGAAATTTTCCATGTTTTCCAATGGATTTGGGGGTTTTGGCAGAGTTGAAAAATGAGTTTTAAACTCTGTTAGGTGGATTTCCATCAGAGAAATGAGGGAAAATGGAAAATGTGGACGAATTTCAGTGGAAACAAAGGAGTAGAATGAAGGTTAGTTTTGAGGAGGAAAAGGACAAATGGCTTTTGTAGAAGTGTTGCTTCTTTTCTATGGAATCAAGAATTTCGTAGTTTAAGAATGGAAATAGTATTGAAGCTTTTGAAATTATTGCATGATGTCTTCAAGAGGCTTCAAGAGATAAAATTTTGCACAAATTGTTTCTGAAGGCTCCAAAATCATTTAAGCACCTTTGATACAACAAATTTTATAAGTAGCCAACAACTAGCACCAAAATTATTACAATTCATAATCTTCCTCCAACGAAAATTAAATTGAATGATTATCAGACAGAAGTAAATTTAAACATTTTTCCATTAGGTTCCTATGATTTACTGATAGGAATGGATTGTTTAGAAAAGAGAAAGGCCATGATGAATTGTTGGGATAAAACATTGCATTGCATAGATAAAGAGGGAAAACCCTTTATACTCAAAGGAAAACCAAAACCCATCTCTGTAAGGCAGATTTCAGCCCTTCAATTAAAAATAATTGCTAGAGAGGGATATCAAGTGTATGTTGTACATGTTGAAGAATTAGAACAACAAGAAGAGAACAACTTGTTAGACACGTTACCTATGATCAGAGAACTTAAAGAAGTATTCTCGGATGAGATTCCTCATCTTCCCCCAAGAGAGAAATCAATTTTACAATTGATTTAGTACCTAGGGAAACTCCAGTCTCTATAGCCCCTTACAGAATGAGTCCCCCTAAACTAATGGAGTTGAAAATGCAATTACAAGAATTGATGGACAAGGGTTACATCAGACCGAGTGTCTCTCCTTGGGGATCACCGGTGTTGTTTGTAAAAAAGAAGGATGGTACCCTCAGAATGTGCATTGACTATTGTCAAATAAATAATTTGACTATTAAAAGCAGGTATCCATTACCCCGAATAGATGACCTCTTTGATCAAGTTAGGGGAGCCTTTGGGTTTTCTAAGATTGATTTAAGAACGGGTTATCACCAGTTAATAATTAAAGATGAATATATCAACAAAACATCATTCAAACCCGGTATGGACACTATGAAATTGTAGTCCTACCATTTGGGTTGACAAATGCACCTGCCACTTTTATGTGCTTAATGAATAGTGTCTTGAATAAATACCTAGATAATTTTGTACTAGTATTTATTGACGACATTTTAATCTATTCAAAAAGTGAGGCAGAGCATAAGGAACACCTGAGAATCATGTTGCAGACACTTAAGGAGAATCAGTTGTATGCCAATTTTATCAAATGTGGATTTTATAAGGATAAAATTCAATATTTTGGGCATATAATTTCCGAACAAGGATTGGCTGTTGACCCTGAGAAGATAAAGGCTATTAGAGAATGGCCTATACCTACTGATGTATCATCGGTAAGATCATTTATGGGAATTTAGGGGTACTACAGAAGGTTTGTGGAAATATTTTCTGCTTTAGCCTATTCCATAACTTCATTGCAAAGGAAAGGTCCAACATTTGAATGGATAGAAAAATGCCAGAATAGCTTTGAGAAACTAAAATTAAAACTTACTACAGTACCTATTCTGAAGATCGCAGATCCTGAGAAGGAGTTTTTATTATGTACAGATGTGTGTGGAGAAGGATTAGGGGGAGTGTTATTGCAAGAAAATTATGTTATTGCTTATGAATCTAGAAAACTTAAGAAACATGAACATAATTACAGTGTGTATGATCTCGAGTTAGTTGTTGTAATTCATGCACTCAAGATGTGGCGACACTATCTTCTAGGGAAGAAATTTATTTTTATGACATATTACATCAGCCTAAAGTATTTCTTCACTCAAACAGATTTGAATACTAGACAAGCCAGATGGCTATTTTTTTTGAGTGAATTTGATATGGAAATAAACCATATCAAAGGAAAAGAAAACAAAATTGCTGATGCCCTAAGCAGAAATGCTTGCCAAAATATAAGCAACATTAGAATTAGTGCTAACTTTGACTTAGAAGGATTACTCAGAAAGGTAGCAGATCAAGATCCAAGCTATGAAAAACTGCAAATTCAAATGCTGAAAAAGGAAATGAAAGTGTATACACAAAATCAGAAGGGATTGATTCGTTATAGAGAAAGATTGTACATCCCCAATGTATATTCTTTGGAAAAGGAAATTCTAGATGAATATCATAAACAAACTTACTCTGGACATCCTAGATATCAGAAACTACTCACATCTTTGAAAAATAAGCTATTTTGGCCATGAATGAAAAAGGATGTAGCAAGCTATCTAGCCAGATGTATGGAGTGTCAACTGGTAAAAGTTGAACGTTAGCATCCAGCTGGACTACTAAATCCTTTACCAATTGCAGAATGGAAATGGGAAACTGTTTCTATGGAATTTATAACCGGTTTACCAAGAACCAAATATCAGCATGACTCAATGATGGTAGTGTTAGACACTTTGACGAAGGCTATACATTTCATACCTGTTAAATCTACTTTTGGAACAGCCCAAGTAGAAAATGTGTTCATGAAAGAGATAGTAAGGCTACATGGGGTCCCTAAAATGATTATTTCTGATAGAGATGCCAAGTTCACGACAGCCTTTTGGAAAAGTTTGTTTGGGGGTATGGGTACTAAATTAAACTTCAGTACTGCCTATCACCTTCAAACGGATGGTCAAACCAAGAGAACAAATAAAATTTGGGAGGATATTTTGAGGATGTATGTGATGGATAGGCCAACTAAATGGGAAGACTACATATATTTAGTAGAATTTTCCTATAATAACAGCTATCAAACTTCCATAAAAATGAGTCCATTTGAAGCACTTTATGGAAGGAAATGTCACACTCCTTTAAGCTGGAGCCAACTTGAAGATAAATTAGTGCTTGGGCCAGACACTTTGTAGGAAATGGAAATAATTATCAAACAAATTCAGAAAAATATCAAGACAACTCAAGATAGGCAGAAAATTTATGCAGGCAAGAAGATAATACACCAAGAGTTCAGTGTGGGTGATCATGTATATTTGCGGATTAAGCCCAAGAAGAGTACTTTGTACACTGGTAGCTGTGAAAAATTAGCTCCTAGATATTGTGGACCGTTTGAAATACTGGAAAAAGTGGGACCAGTGGCTTATAAACTGGCCTTACCTATGCATATTAAGGTTCATGATTTGTTTCATGTTTCTTTATTGAAAAAATATATACATGATTCTATTCACATTATTGATTGGAATGTGATTCAGGTGGAACCAGAAGGGGAATTCCTTCCCGAGCCGCTTCAAATCTTGGAGCATGAATAAATTGAATTGCGGAATCGAATAGTAGCCAGAGTAAAAGTGAAATGGAAGCACTTTAATGCTGAATAAGCTACCTGGGAAAGAGAAACTGAGATGATGGAAAAACACCCATCACTGTTTTAACAATGAACTGTTTAAAGTTATTTTGTCAACACCGAGAATGGTGTTTATTTTTAGAGGGGGAATGTGTAACACCCCAAATTTCTACGCTTTTTAATTTGACATTTGAACAAATCCAAAGGGGAAGTGGACCCCAATGGAGAAACAATGTGTGGATTTATTTAAATATTTATAAATAAATAAAAATGAAATAATTATGTGTGCACTATGACTAGAATGAGATTGGAGATCCTAAAACCTTGATCCATGAGGATATGGATAAGGTTATACTTTCCAAAAACCTTTCAGAAAACTTTGAAAGGAATCTTACTAAATTAGATTGGGAGAGAAAAATCTAATTTCCCCAATGAAGAGGAAAGTAATTGGGAAGAGGTGGAAAATATGGAAAATCGGAAAAGACAGCTTTAAAATAACTCATTGAGGGAAGCCTAGGAAAAAATAGGAAGAAAGCATCCTAAAAATTCTGAATGAAAAATTTAGAAACAAGCTTGGGGAAAGCACGGCTTAAGTAAGCTGCTCCATGACAGACAACCCGGGTTGTCTGTCACTGGGAGAAATTGATCTCAGCTCGGGGGTGAGTTAAAGAGATAATAACTCTATGGTTGGGAGGAACTAGTCTGAGGAAGTGGTATGTACATAGAACTAAGATATTCCTTGTTTATGTATAATTGTATTCTGATATTGATTAACATGTAAACAAAGTAAAACTTTACTAGGTTTTAATAAATGGATATGTTGTATTTCAGAATGTCATACATTTAACAGATATTAATTGAAGAGTAATTACTTCAAAATATGTAGTGTTGTATGAAATCAGTTACTGAGGACTATCAACCAGAATCTCTAAACCTGTAAAAAGGTTTAAATCTGGAGATATGTAACTCTTAGATAAATTATATGTTGACAAAAGAAAACTTCAATATACTTCTACTATTATACCTGAGGAAATAAATGTATGAAAAAACAAAAAGTAACTATATTCAATTACCAGAAATAAATATACAAAATTTTGTAAGTTCGAAAATAAAGTTATAAGAACAAAAGGGTACAGAAATGCACTACTGCAGTAAGATGATCATTTATTTTAATAATATTGAACAGAACTGAAACAATCGTATAACAGTAACTGTGATTTTAGCAACTTGCCTAGATAAAATAACTCTCGATATTTGAACTTCAGAAAATATCCCTGGTTGTAGAAAATATTAGATAAATATTATTGTTTAATGCATCTTATTTCCTTTTAGGAAAGTTAAACTATGATTGCATAAGTGGAACTCTAATTTTATTTTATTTTTTCAACCAAGAATTAAAATGATAGTGAATGAGAATAAATCCTTAAACTCTTGAGTTTAAATATTAATAAAACAAATTGAGTATAAATGAAGGTTTCCTTTTTATAGTGAATACATTTAAAAATTTTGGGATAACAAATAAAAATACTGGAAATATACTTTTGCACTTGAAAGTTGGGTTTTTTTTGAAGTTATACAGTTAAAATGCATAGTAATGTACATTTCCAGGCAGATTATTCTGCTTAGTGTAGTTGATGAAAAAGGAAAATTATTAATTTGGTTAGCGCAAAAATTTCCTCTTGAAAAAATGATATATGTATGCTTAATTAAGCAGAAACGTAGATTCTGTTAGGAGAAGACCCGTACATATACATAGGCATGAAAAAAAAATTATAAAAAAAAAATCAACAGTGATACACTGTGTAAAAGAAGTAAATGGAAGTTAAGTTAACTAAACATTAACTTCTCTAAACCAGAAAGGTAGACTGAGAGTAGTTTCAGTAATTAACATTTAACTACATCAAATAAGGAGGGAGATAATCCATAGTCCAGTGAAAATTTAAATAAATTCTGTCAGTACGAATTATTACAACATTATTAAACCATGAGTTTCGACAGTTATCATTAATAAAAATCGAACTGATAATGAAATATCGAGTTATTTCCATTTTCTGGGAAATGTGATGATGTACCGACCTGTGCAATGGGAAAAAATCGAATTATAAGTCAATTAGGGTTGACTGAGTAGAAATTACACAATTAAACAGATTATTCATTCGAGAATTCCAGAATTTTAACATTACCTACAATTTATCAATGAGGATAAATTAGCAATCAAAGTAAAATCGGGGTTATTATTGAGGATAAGATATGATTATTAGGAAAAAAAAATGAGCTGGGTTTACCTCCAGAAATATGATTTGGCTTAAGAACGAGCCTATTGTAACCAAGACAAATTAATTATTAACTTAGGGAGGTTTTAAAACGAAAAGTTTGGAAAATGCATGTAGAACCCAAGAGAAATAAAACAAGTCAGGAGAGAAGTACACTCGTCTTACCTGGTAAAGTCCTTAAGGACGTCTTCCTCTACGGTGGTTGGGTCGAAATTTGAAAAACTTCAATGCAGCTAAAATGGGAAAAATTCTCCTTGCTCTTCAAGAAAACAATCATAAAAGAAACAGAAAATAACGTTATAGAAACTGGGAATGATTGGCACATATGCAAAAGACAATAGTGAACCAAATTTGAGAAACTGGTGACAAAGTTTTATACATAGAAGTCAATATGATTTAGCAAGTTTCTTCCCTCATTTAGCACAGAAATCCTCATTGAAAGACTGAATGAAAAATTCAAAATAGAAATTGTTTCCATGTATAATAAAGAAAACTTTACCTTCGTTACAAGAAATTGTTTGAGACATTTAGATTTGAGTTGGGATAGACAGTGATCCTCCATACTGTGGGCGGGCATGGTGAAGGTTTGTTTAAGTCTCTCGCTGCGGAATAAAATGGAGTTACAGAGATGGAATCTAAAAACTATCAAAACTGAGATAAGAAATGGCATTGTCCATTGAGAACCCGGCTCAAATACTGTCCATAAAACCCTAAATTTCTAATAGTAATCGTCATCCACATGGCATAGGATGCCCAACTTTGGCTCGGTAAAAGTGCGGGAAGTCTCGAAATTTCAACTACGGAATTCGTAGATCAGACCAGCTATTCAATGATAAATGTAGAGTATACAAAAGCCCTAGATAAATATAGAACAATAAATGAATGGTATCGTGTATCAAGGCAAAATATATCGTATCTGGGGTAAAGATGTTGGGAACAAGAAACGAGATGGAAAGAAGTCCTTTACATTCATTGTCACCTTAAACTTTCACCAAACCCACATACGAATTGTGATGTACTTCTCAGCGAGGTTAATGAGTGCATCAATAATTGCTCTTGTAATGTAAAAATGGTGCATTAGGTTAACCTTTGGTAATACTTACATCAATTCCAACAAAAACTTTAAACCAGAACCCACAACGAACATTAATGGAAATCGAATATGAAAACAACATAAGGACTATGTATTAGTCAATATTGAAATTCGAATTGGACAATAGCCTAAGGACTATGTATCTGTTTGATATGGTGTCTCAATAACAATGTGAATTTAATTATAAGTGCTAAGTGTTAAGCTAACATGAGATTGACTCTATTAGTTTACAAATTGGAGCGTATAAATTTATAACTTTTTCCTTGATATAAAGAAAGGGAAGTTAATTGTATGGTTTTTTTTTTTGTAATTAAGGCTAAATTCTATTGATAATGAGACATAATGTACAAGGAGGCTATGGCCTCAGCACAACGGGCATATGAGCTAGCCACAGTAACAACAAAATAGCAAAAAATTCAAAACTGGAGCTGCCCATAAGGGGAAACCAGCCCAGGTAGAGTATGTGGTGCTGCCTTGAAGAGGAAACCAGCAAAGTGAACCATGAGTCAATGTATTTCGTGAAAACAAGAACAAAAACCAAACTTTAAAACTGTAGGTCCAGGACTTAGGGAGACCTGGTAATTTGTGCATCCGGAGTGACTGGAGGAGGTTCTTCAATAATCACACACCTGTATTCTTCGTTCTCGGCAAGCTGGGAATCGGTAGCTTCTGGCTGAGGAACCGCAGCATCATCATCCTGGCCTTCAACCTGCATCAGCTTCTGTTGGTGGAACTCGGAGCCGCTGTCGACCTGCATTTGCTTCTGATGGTGAGGCTTGGAGCCGCTGTCACTATGCGAGTTGGAGGAATGCATGGGCGAAGCTTGCGGGGTCGTCACAGCTTTCGAGGACTCAGGGCGTCCAAAATGACTGGAAGGCGGAGGGGGCTGACAGGGGGATTGTTCAACTCTCGAGACTTCATGGAAGGAGATGGAAACAGTTGCTACAACGAGAGCACTGAGGGTGGTGCATTGGAACTAAAATTGGGCGCTGGAAGAAGCAGAGCCAGGCGCAGAGGGGGGATGACGAGCCTCAGGGGGAAGACGACCTCTTCCGCTACGTGTATCTGGATACCTGCCTAAGGTTAAGAAAGTTAGACTTGGATAATTGAAAAGGAGATACAAAGTATAGAAAAAATATATATACATTGGGGTAGGTGAATAATATATAGGAAACAAAAGATTTTCATAGTATATTAAACCATTAAAACTCCAAAAGAAGTATTTTCTTTATATAATAATTTAGTAGAGATGTTTACCATTAAGATAAGATAATGTAAATAAGGTTGAAGGATTTCAATTAAAGTACTTTGGTTCACTTAACAAAGTTAGTGATAAGTATTATTTTATGGAAAAATAACTTAAGGGTTAAGTTGGATTCACTTTACATGGATATGAAAATTTAACTTAGTAGTTAAATTAAGTTAAATTTTATCTCAGTAAAAATTTAACTTAATGGTTAAAATAAGTGAGATTATATATATACACTTCAGAAATATTGATTGGGAAAAAAACATGAACATTGATATTTAACTTCAATATTAAGTTAGCAGTTATGTTATTATAGTATAACAATCTATCACCATGATGTAAAAAAAATAAAAAAAAATAGTTGAACATGAGAGGAATTTTCCCAATTGTTATGGGGTAATGACCTTACCCTTTTGTTGTTGTATTTATTCCCAGCGGCCTCACCACGGCCCCAACCGACAGGTAGCCATGGCCATTTTTTAGTAGACCGTAACCAGAAATTTTATGTGATACATCTCATCCTTCCATGGCTGTGGTTAAATGCTCGCTTAAATCCAATATGATAAACACTTGTTTGATATCCTAAAAGAAGTTGTGAAATAATTAAAGCAAACGGCGGCTTTATTGATTTGAACAAACTTGTGAGTTACTTATTAAATCTCTTTTACATGGTTAAAAAATGATATAACCAAATTCAACTGAAAAAACCAGAAAATCATGAATGATATAAACAACAAAACAATGTAAATCATGAATGATACAAAACAATGTAACATGGATTAAAAAAAAGATATAAACAAATTCAATTGAAAAAAAGAAAATCTTTAATATATATTTGCTATCATAAAAGCGACAGTGGAAAAATTAAGAATAGTTACTTTATTAAGTGAACACCCATAAGTTAAAATCCAAGACCACACTCCCTCCATAAATAATCTCTGGCAATCATGTTTTCTTATCAACCATTAACTGCATGTTGAAGTTATGCCCCTGTAAGCTTTTCCTATTCATTCCACGCTTCACCTCATCTGCTTTGAAAGGTGCATTACATCTATTTTCTTGAAAAGTGCATACGTTTTTCTTATTCTCTTCAGTCGAATGTTTACTTTCCTTTCCGTTGGAAAGTGCAAATGTAGCAGTTTATCTCAGAGATTTGTATCTTTTCGGTTAGTAACTGTAAATGTAACAGTTTATCTTAGAGATTTGTATTTTTTTATGTTGGAAAATGTAAATGTAGTAGTTTATCTTAAAGATTTGTGAATATAAGTAAATTGGCAATTGTTTCAAAAGGAAAAGTTAAACTTGATTTGAAATAATAATGGAAAAGTTGAATTTGATTTGAAATAATAATTATTGAATTAGATTTAAGTTGTTTAAAGCATATTTATATTAAGTTAGTAACACACAATTAAAACAATAATTGAATTATTGAGATAACTAAAGTCCACTGAGATCTAATTTACTACTTATTTTATCAATCAATGATTTAAAACCATTATGAAGAAAATTACATTTGAGTCGTTTTACGCCTAAATCTTGTTACATTTTTTGGAAATCTTGTTACATATTTTTTTAAAGAAATAAATGTTTTACTTTTATACAAATTATTTTCATCAATAGCAATTATCATTATTATTTTAAATAAAAATGAAATTTAGTTAATTTATGATTTATTTAATTTTAATAAATTGAGATATATGAGGTTTTTTTTTATTTTTATTATGGATTAATAATATTTTATTAATTTTAACAAATTGAGATTTATGGAGTCTTTTTTTATGTTTATTATGGATTAATAATATTTTATTAACCTTGTTAGAATTATTATAATTTTTAAATTGTAACGTTTAAATTATTAATTTTATTTTTATCTTTAAAATAAAACAATTTTTAAGATTCTAATATCATAGCCAAAAAAATTATATTGTAATTTTGCCAAAAATCTTTATAAATATATGTGTCTACCAAATAAAAGAATAATTCAATTTATTCACAAATATACTATCAATTCCATGAAAATATCCTATTTGATTATCAAAATATCTCATATTACATATTTAAAATTTAATAAAAGTAACTAATACAGTACTCTAACTAAATAACACCAATACATAACATCTTAATAATTTGATGCTATTATTCGTATTGGTCAAATCCTAAAAATTCTAAAATATTTTAGTTTTTTATTGAGTATATATTAGTTTTTTTTTAATCATCTCTATTTAAAATCCTTTTAATCATTTCTATTTTGTACTTTTGAGATGTGAGTACTTCTAAGGTTTGTCCAGGATTCAGTTTTGCAAGTAGATAATGCATTGTGTATAAAAAAATAAAGCCATATAACTGATACTACATGTTTTTTGGTGTATATAAGAATAAAGCATAGAACTCATAAAAGAGAGGTGTTATTTTTTTTAATTATTATGATTAATTGAATATTGTTGGGTGGAATTTTCCATTTTATATTTCTTTGTCATGTTATCATAATGATGACTTGACAACAAATTCCAAGGTTAGTTTTTGGTTTGTTGGTGCAATCTTTAGATTTTATCTACGTCATAAGTTTAGATTTTATCTACGTCATAAGTATAATTATGATGACCACAAATCACATTCCCAAGCCTTCTGATAGGTGGTTGGTACTTGGAAGTTTCTTTTAAGTTGGTATGTAATAAAGCTGGTTGACATGGTTGGACATTGATTTTTGATAAGTAATAAAGAAAAATATGGTCCAACTTCATTACTATATGTACCTCAAAACAAACAAGACCCAATACAAATATATTTCACTCCATGATTCATGGAAATGAAACCCCCCAAAAGTACAAATACAAAAATATTACATTGGGTGAATCATGGAAATGAAACCCCCAAAAGTATAGATAATCATCCCAACTCGAGCAAAAATATTTAATCACTTTCTCATATTTTCCCTTTTCCTGCCCAACAAGTATGATTTGTGTTTCCTCATAAACCTAAGAAACTTTCTAGTATATTCATACCTTCTACAACATAGAAAGAATTTATTAACAACCTATGTAAGTTACATGAACTTCAAGAAACAATCTGATGTACATAGAATGAACAACACAACAAAGTCTCGTTGAAAAATGATTGTTATTCAAACCATGAAAAATTATTGTTATTTACCCTTAAAACAAGGCAAATGTAGAATGAACAACACAACAAAGTCTCATTGAAAAATTATTGTTATTCAAACCATGAAAAATTATTGTTATTTACCCTTAAAACTAGGCAAATGTAAGTTTCTTCATAATCTTCTTAAATCATTCATTGATAAAATAATTAATAAATTGTAACTCAAACAACTTTAATCATTTGGATATTTAAATTATTTTTTTGATTGTGTGTTATTAACTTAATACAAATATTAATTCAACAATTATTACTTCAAATCAAATTCAAATTCAACTTTTCAAATTCAAGCATTCCAATTTAACAATCCTATGAACCTCTATTTCCATGTTTTGGAATCATTGTTAAAAATTTCCATGTTTTGGAATCATTGTTAATTAGCTGAAAGCGTTCCCTTTATGGGCTTTGCAATTGCGATTTTTCGCTCAGCCAATGAGAGCGGGTTCTCATCGTTCTTACCGCCAATAAAAATTTGACAAGTGCCCGCTCACTGTTCGGCCTCCCTGCGCCGTGCTGCTGTCAAGTCGTTTGACCTTCGCGGCTGTCGTTTGCGTGCATGGTCGCTGAGCTTGTTGGATTCAAGTTTTCGCTTCCCTGATAGAGGATAATGCGAATATAATTATTAACCCGAGAGCTACTCAATCCTCCGATTTTGCCATATATGTAGCATTCTGTGGTGGAGAGAAAATGAAAATGAAGGGTGAGCTTTACAGTTGCTGCCCTGTCATCTACTGCAGATTCCATTACCGCTGTGAAGGCAGCCAAGGGAAGCGGGGGTTATCCATATTTTAGTAGGACAAGACGCGATGAGGGGCAATCGTTGATAGCGGTTGAGCTTCTGCCAAACTGTCCACCTGCTTGTTGTTTAATGAAAACCCTTCTTGCTTAAAATTTCGTCACCTCATCCCGATTGATCTGGTTTGCCGATGCGAATTCTTGGTCAACGGATATTCTTCACGCAACATACCACACTCAAGAATCAATGTTAAATGCTTCAATTATACACACACATATAGACAACCCAATTCCGAAGCCAAACTGCAAAGAGGTCTGAAAAAATATGGTAAATAAACCCCGCTGGCAATTTCAAAGTTCCTTTGGCATTTTCCATCCTTAAATACTGGTATCATATACACGTTCCCACTCAATCCTGATATGTGTGATGTTAACGAAATGCACTTCAAAATTTTCAGGTCGAAGTTTTTGCTATTTTTTTTTTTCCACGGATTGGCCTTTGTTAGAAAACAGTGTTGTTAAACACAGGTTTCCTCAGAATCTTTCTTGTGAATCAATGCTTTTTAGTTTTGAAATTAGAGCTATTGGAATATGCTTTAAAGAATTTTTTTTTATATATCATGGACAGTAATGGATTCCCCGCGTTTATTGATTACTCGCCAAGTTTACAGTTTCTGGATTCCCCGCGTTTATCGACTCGCTGAGATAACAGTAGGATAGGATGAGGAAATTTTGTATTTATATGTATAGTTTAATTGAAGAAAATAATTAAAAATATATAAATTTTAGTGGTATAAATAAAAAAATATAATATAAATATATAACATTTATATAATATGATTGATATATAATGTAAAATAAAATTAATTGTTTATAAAACTAATATATATTACAATTTTATTTTATTTATTAATTTATTTAAATATATTTTTATTTTAATATAAAATTAGAAGTAATATAAAAATTTTATATTATTAAATTTTTTCTATGTACTTTATTGTTTGTTACTACGTATATACACATTATTAAATATTGGTTATTATAAATTATATCAATAGGCTAAATCGTTTAAACGACATGATACCTTACTTTTATT